>OW618037.2:17687478-18277677 GCA_939531255.2 Thera britannica
GGTGGCTCTCATCATTTCATTTCAATTACGACAAGCAATGAACAACACAGATTTTTCTCGCGTGCTTATTAAACATGACAAAGCGACGCGTGACCCAAGGGCTGGTGGGGATCTGGCGCAGCGTATAAGCATTGCTATTCAGCGTCGCAATGCCACTAGCGTCTTGGGGACGCTTCCGTCTGGCAATGATTTGGATCAGTTGAGCTATCTCTAGATCGTTTGTAACGATCTGCAGATAGCTCAACTCTTTTTTGTGTATTTTGTAAATATTTGTTTAAATGTAAGTGTCTTTGTGTAAATAAATTGACAAAAGATAAAAGTGCTTAAAGTGTTGCCATCTCTTACCCCAGTGCTAAGTTAAGTAATGACAAACAGTGACAGGGCTAACTTTAAGCAATTATTAAATTGAAATTGCGTTATGCATAGCCGTAAGTATTTTTTTTTAATAAGTAGCATTTAATTTTGCAAGACTGCTCGAAATTTAAATAAATCCTTTGATAAGTTACCTCCTTGGTTGCTGGAGACAAGACTGTTAAATATACGAGTAGTAATGCTTTGTTCAATTTGCGGCTACATTGTGTTGTTTGAACTGTCTGCCAATATTTATTTCAATATCCTGAAGGCAGAGCAGATATATTACTAATGGAGAGCAATTCTATATATACATAGACACAACTATTACTATAAAAGTACCATGTTACATCCTGAACAAATAAACATACCAACGGAAACGAATTGTAATACTTTCTCCAGGGTGTCCAGGGGTGAGGGTGGGGGGAGCAGGGTCGTTGACCGACCCCTAATGGTCCGAGGTTCCCGTATTGTCTTAGCTATCCACCGTTTCTATAGTATTGCGCTAATGACTGGGGCCGTTTGTCGGAGTGAAAAGTATCCACTAACTTTAATCTGTTAATTTTTTTTTTAATCGGTTTGCTCAGAAGATTTTCTAGCCCTACAAAAAAAAATTACGTTATTCATTTATTTATGCATAAAAACATAGTATGATTGAGGTGAACGAGGTTGGTCGATCTTATGGTTAGTAAATAATAAATAAGGTTAAGGTTCTCTATATACCAAATGATTAGAACACATCTACACGTCCAGCGTTGGCAATCAGTGAAACATTGTCAAATATGACAGCCATACTTTCAGCGTTTCACTGATCGCCACCGCGGAGCTCTAAGGCCCAGATTCATAGACCGAACTTTGACTTTACTTTGATGGAAAGTTCAACTTTCAACCAAAAATATATTTCATAGTCCTGTCAAGCTCTTCTTTATTCAAAATGTTGAAGGTAAACTTCGATAAACAAAACTTACTTTGCGAAGACTGCTTTGCTGTAAACCAAAGTCACGTCTATGAATCTCGGCCTTAGATGTGCGCAAGGCTTAATAAGGTAAGGTAAGGTAAGGTTAAGGTTCTATAAATACCAAATGATTAGAAACACTGTCTCATTCTGTGGACAAAACCTACTGTGTCTACACGCTACGCCGTAGCTCGGGTGGTACACTACGACGTAGCACATGTGCTATACGCTACATTGTAGCATCAGCATCGTAGCGTACACGCTAGTGCTACATACTAGCTGTGTGTGACGTGTAAAAAAATTATTATTCATTTTTACGATTGATCATGACCAAAACCACTATAAGAATAATTATGATGTATCATTGAGGCTACATGCTACGCCGTAGCTCTTGTGCTACACGCTACGGCTGAGCTCTTGAACTAACCTTTAACCTTAGCTCATGTACTACACGGAAGACAACTTGTACCTTGCTATACGTGGCACCGTATCGTGTTTTGAAAACATACGGATTCTAACATAGCAACATACTAAATGTGACATTACAACAATAAATAATGATGTCGCTCTAAAGGCCTGCGCACATCTAGGCGATGGCAATCCGCTGAAACGCTGTCAAATGCCGCTGTCATATTTTCTAGCGTTTCAACTGATCGCCATCGCCATCACCTAGATGTGCGCAGGCCTCAAGTGTCTAGGAATATGCCATGAGGCGTTGAAATCGATACTTACAAGTTGACATTTTAATTTATCGCTGTAGGGTATTCGCAAATACTCCCTCAAGTATTGACATTTAAAATTGGATACACATTCGCCACTTACTTTTACATGGTAAGTAATAAACTTTATGTTCCGCGCCAGTAACGAAGGGAATCCAATTAAACACCGCTAGTGATTACTTCTCGCTCTACCTACATGTTTACTATATTGTGCGAGGAAGAGGTAATGATTAGTAGCTTCGGATAGATTGGTTTCTTTATTGACGCGTGTAAAATATGGAACATGGATGGATTCAAGAAAAATTGCGCATTTTAGAAAAATCTTGGGGGACTCTTCCGTTTGGCACTGAGTTGGATCAGTTGATCAATCTCTAGATCGTTTGTGCAGGTCAACTATTTCTTGCATACTTTATGTATTTTTTAAGTATTTTGTTCAACTGTAAGTTTCTTTGTGTTAATAAAAGTTGATGATTCTCTCAAAGAAAAAATATGATTCAAACACTTAAACGGCTTTAAAACTAATTTCAAAGCTATAAGTGTAAGAACTAAATTTGAGCCCAGGACCAGTCCTCACTTCACTTCTTCTTTTTTGGCTACTGCGACTAATATGCCACAATTCTGCCAAGGACCAGTCCTCATAATAAAATATTTCTAATCTGACGTTTACTCTCAAATCTACGATTTTTGTTTCCTATATACTATTTCCATATTTAGATATTTTCAATTTTACAGATTTCAATTTATACCGATTGTACCAAAATTTACATAAAACTGACATTGTATATCAAAATCACTGTCAAAGATTGAGTTTATTCTAAACTCACGCCAGAATACATGATGGTACCCCTCGTGATTTTAAGTGCAGATGCTTTTCAATATTTCAACCCCCAAAAGATATTGCAGCTTTTAGCAAGGGCTTTAAACTTGCAATTACATTACAGGAATGTAACAAGTTTTGACAGCCCCCTCATAAATAACACACAGTTGGATCAGCCAATGCCTGATACAAAGATGCGTCACAAAAGGAGGATACAATCACTATATAAGTAACATCTATAATATTTTTAGCAGCGTGTTATACACACATACTTTTATACACATATGTATAGTACATAAAAGTTAAAAGGATCACTTATTATGCTTTCCTTATTTTTGTAGTCCTTGTGAATAAGCCTAGAAGGCCTTTATAATGTGGACAGCCAAAGAGTGGAATTCGTTGCCGGCGTCTGTTTTCGTTTGCTTGCGTTATTAATGGGGATGTGTCGGTACCGATATCTGACCACATGGACCTCTTAGGTGTGAAGTTATCTTCCAACTTGAACTTCGGCTCTTATATAGAATCTAAGGCTAAAGTGGCAGCTAAAAAACTTGGCATCCTCTCTAAGGTTAGACGGTACTTCACGCCAGATCGGCTTCTGCTTCTGTATCAAGCTCAAGTCCGATCGGGCATGGAGTACTGTTGTCACCTATGGGACGGATCTGCCAAGTATCAGCTCGAGGCCTTAGATTCTATTGAGCGGCGCGCCAGGAGGCTCATCTGCAACGACGAGCTGTTTGACTCCAAGCTTTACAGCCTGGAACACCGTCGTCGAGTAGCTTGTCTATCGGTATTCTACCGCATACATTACGGGGAGTGCTCACAAGAACTGCACGACCTTATACCCCCATCGCCCTTTTGCCTCCGGACTTCTAGACGCACGGATAAGTGCCACTCCTTTATGGTGGATATCCCACACTCGCGTACAAAGCGTTTTGATCCCACTTTTATAGTACGAACTGCCGAAGAGTGGAACTCTCTACCGGCGTCAGTATTTCCGGAACGCTATAATTTGGGAATTTTCAAGACAGTTAGTGAACAGGTGGATTACGGCTAAGCATGCTCCATCTTAGGCTGCATCCTCACTTTCCATCAGGTGTGATGACAGCCAAATGCTTAGCTATCAGTTATTAAAAAAAAAAAAAAAAAAAAATTTGGAAGCTTTCAACAAAAAAAGTGAATAGGTATTTTCTAGGTGAGTACGCTACACCGTCGACAGCATCATCACTTAGCATCAGGTGAGATTGCATTCAAGCATTTAACCTATATAAATTGTAAAAATGCGAAAATGAAAAGTGTCTTTTACTAATAAAAACGATTTCCTAGATTTTTGATTTGTTACACCTTAGCCTTTCACCAGATATTTTTTTAGGGATAAGCTCGCCTTTGTAAATGTTTAATTTTAAGTTTTCTAAATGTTGTCTATGCGTGTGCAATAAAGAATAAAGATTAAAAAAAATAACAACGAAGCCTTGTTTTTTTTTATTCAGTGTACACCGAACTCAGCCTTCTCCTTTATGTGTGTTCATTCTCAGTTGGTTAGATCCTATCAAGTATGCGCCTTGCCTTATACCAAAAACATTCTAAAAGCAAATCAAGGGCAAACCCCACGTTTATTGCATTATAGAACTACGCGGGCCCCGTTATTATTGGCATTTGATTTTAGACGCTAGTAGCTCTAGGGAGAGGGTCAGGAATCGATTGAAAGTTTAGGATTTAAAGCTGTTGGAAGAGGCATGGCCAACTGTTATAGTGCTTATTGTTCAAAACTTCTTTGTCATTAATTACTCATTGGTAAGAGATAGCTAAGTAGCTAATAGTTTAGGCACTGATTTGTTATGACAGATTTTATGAGGCCGTAAATAGAGTTACGTGCACATTTTATAATTTACCTTTCCCGGCTTCACAAGGTTATATATTCATTTTTAAACACATAAATATGTTACTCAGGGTGGATGTAGCTTTCCAATGATGAAAGTGTTTATGAAATCGTCACAGAAGTTTTTGAGTTTATTCAATACAAACATACAAAAATACAAATCTTTCCTCTTTATAATATTAGTATACATTAATAGATATTTATTAAAAGATGAAAATAATTGCTGTGTTAGTACGTTTGCCTAACTAGCTCCAGTGTGATGCTTTAAATCTTGCGCACATCTAAGCAATCTGCGATAGCGATCAGTAAAACGCTGTCAAATATGACAGCGATATTTGGCAGCGTTTCACTGATCGCCATCGCTTTTATTTGCGCAGGCTTTTAGTGTGTGAAATTGAAAATGTGTCCCTACCATATCCAGCATCTAGTATCCGTGTAATATCCTAGAGGGGGGTCTAGCCCTGTGGGTCGCGCCCATTTACGGATAAATTGAATTCTCGAAACCTGTACCTTCAGACGACCCTATACGTATACGCATGCAATTCTTCTTCTATTTTTTTTTTTTTAATTTATTTAAAGGGCTTTGTCGCTATGCGACCACACTGCCCTAATCGGGTCACTGGTTTTTTTCGAACCAAGTGCAAGTGCACACTAAAAAATGACATTATTCTTTCTGTTTTATTGAAGTTAAATTAACTAAATTATTTGTTAACTTATTAACGCGGTTAATACATTTGCAGCACTATGTTAGTGAAATATTACGAACACAAAAAAGGAAATCCTTAAAAGAGATGTTTCATAATGGGCTAGGTCTATGTACATTTGTATGACTAAACCAGAGTCAGAGACAGAGCCAGACAGAGCTTGTGGTAGGCCTGTTGGTACAAAACAAGCTCGTAAAAACCCGTCCATCCGCATTGTACGAACGTTAATTAGTATTGAATTCCCTCAACGCCATTCAAAAACTCTTCGTTATAATTAATCTGCAATTTATCATGTCATTCAAGATTATACTCGAGTCCTTCCGGCAACAGCTCATTAAATAAACATTATCCTGAAAACCTGTAATTTTCCCGTGGAAGTTCACCAACGTTAACCGCAGGTTATCTTAACTACCGAATATAAACACCATTTTTAACTTCGTTGATTTTAATGAAATGAAATTGTTTATTGCATAAGCATAGGCTTACATCAGTTTAGTAATAGTATGCAGGTACTATAAAGAGTGCAACAAGAGTGCAACAAGAGTGCAACACATACTTTATTGTGCATGTTTTTTTATCTTCCTGTCCTTACCCCACTTTATATGGGGTCGGCACAACATGTTCTCCTCTTCCCTTCTTCTCTGTCAGCCGTCATCTCTGTTTTCACTACAATTATCATGCAAAATTGAACATTGTTTTTTTATATGAAAATGTCTCTGTCTAGTCTAGCGAGGTTAGATTAATCGAGATGTAACGTGTCATAGTGAAAGCTTGTATTCTGGAGATAAAAATGGCTATAAGTGAGATCATACAAATATGTATTCTAAGTTTATATTTAGAACAAAAATGTATTAGGTATATCAGCAATCTGGTTCCCATAGTACAAGCTCTGCTTAATTTGGGGAAAGATAGTATTATGTGGATTGTCCACAATATTTATGTATGTAGTACTATCATTTACCGGTTTCTCAACACTCTGGACCGAAACATCAAAAAGTATCATGTTTCAAAGTGCTACGGCTAGCGTAGCACTCGCGTAGTCGTAGTGCTACAACAAAACATCTACGAGGATTCGTAGCACTTGAAAAGGAATAATAAGTACTATTAACCTGGGAGTCCTATTGAATAAAAAAAAAAAACTATTGAAATATTCTCTTTACAGTAGAAACCAATAACTATCAACATAATTCGATTATTTACGTAGTGGGTTTGATTCTCACGGTAAGACAAATGTTGTCATGATCTGTGGCTATCTTCCGTGTTGTTATCGTGGTACAGTCACCTACACTAAGATGTTTGCACCACATACTTTTCAAAATTATGGCATTTTTGTTGTTTAATCCTTATGACGTCCTGACGTGCGTGACTTACGAGGCAATCCTTTGATAAATGCGATAATTATGGCAGGTTGGCCTTATGGTTGTTCCATCAACTAGTTGTATAAAAAAACTTATAGTATTGTATGGTAGATCTACCACCAAGACGTGATACAGCAATAATAGTAGAACTTCAGTACATTTTGAAAATTATAAGGAGTAATCACTTTATTGCAGGCGACTGTACTCGTAGTTACATATACTTGAAACAGGGCAGCTAGGAGCGAGGTCAAAGTCAAAGTGCAGGCAAAGGTTAGTTCAGTTAAATCATAAGTAGGTAAGTTTAAAAAAAAAACTGGTTCATTAATCTAATGTAGCACATAAGGCCGGTTGTACATGAATGTACCTTCTATCATTGTCATGTCAAAAACTAAAATGTATGTTGAAAGTTAACACATAATTATGTCCAAAATATGTTAAGTTCACTTATTTGTTGAGTATTAATTATGGTGTGTAGTCGTTGAATAAAATACTCACTGCGACACCATGTAATAATACCTATACATTTTAGTGCAACCGACTGTACCTACAGAGAATAGAAGTGTATTTGTTTACATTTCCATAGGTACCTACTGATGCGTAAAAAACTTGACACCATAACACACACACACACATCGTTTGTGTCGTGAACATATCTTGCCGTACAAAAATCGGTACAGCGAATTTTAACCTATGTTCTACGGCACGTAGAGCCCCGTAGACACTCGTAGACCGTGCTACGAACATGATCTATACTATTCCATCTTAATTCATACACCCCACACCGAATCGTTCCAAGAACGGCCTTTTCCCACCGTAATACCCGCTAAAACTTATGTCTAGTGAATTAAAGCACTTACCTTTGTGAAACACCAAGCGATTTCAACACTGAAACACTGAAAATCCTTTGATTTCAGTCAAAAAACGATATTCGCTAACACTCAAAAACTGCCATCTTGCCTCGAACAAATATGGAGATAACACGCGAAATTCTCACTTAACCAATATAGAACTCACTGATAAACGTACTAAGATTATCAATTAATGTATTTATCAGAGTTTTTTCATATATTTTGAGGGTTTATGGGTATTTTTAGATGGTTTACGGAACGCGTTTTCAGCTCCGCCCGACCAGACTGACTGGGAGTTCGACTGTTCAATATTGTAGCCGGGAAGTAGGAAGCGAACGTATTTGGATATGGCACGTAGATTTGTGCGAGGGAGACGGATAAGCAATATACATACGGACGGATAATGCAACACATCGAGGGCTTATTGCACCTATTGATTTACTAAAATTATGAAGTCAATAAAAGTTTGCTAAGTAAATTAAAAAAATGTAGAGCCTTCGTTTTTTAGCAATTTTTTGCTACAATTTTTTAACAAAGCTTAAGGACCAAGTCTGCAACTTTACTAACACACAACAAATATATATTTGTGTCGTGAACACAGATGTTTGCTCTCTGTCTGGGTGTTATAATTATTGTATTCTAAGTATGTAATTACAAAAAAATATATATGATCAGCCGTCTGGTTGCCATAGTACAAGCTCTGCTTAATTTGGGGCTAGATAGTGTTGCATGGATTGTCCACAATATTTATTTATTTTATTTTATAAGATATCAATATACAATCAATTTCAAGGGTTAGCAACGCGCGAGTGATTCCTCTGGTATTGCAAGCGCACATAGGCTACGGTAACCGCTTTCCATCAGGTGGGCCGTATGCTTGTTTGCTAACTTAGTTGCATAACAAAAAATATGAGCTGTAGAAACATAAACTATACCAATTGTTAAGACTCGAAATACTACTAGACTTGTTGAAATAGACAATTTCTATACATAATTGAAATGACATTGACGGTTGGTTTGGATGTGACACTTGCACCCCATCCAAAGCTTCGCAGCTTCGTGATACCGTAAGCTCGAAGAGAGAGACAGATGTCACGTGATAGACAAAGAAGGTGATAGCGTCTACGCTACTACCGATGCTTTTATTTCTTTGCGCTAAATGCTATTCCTATTCGTCAATGACAATAAAAATAAGTCAATGTGCCGGTCATACGGTCACGAGCATCTTAAGACAACGCTGTTAAAATAAGACTTGAACCCACAAATACTGAAGGTAACTTCATATTTATTTTCTTTATTTATTTAAACATGGTATTTACCATGATTAAACAAATAAAGTATTAATTTTTTGTCTGCTGGTCTGCTCACACTTATTAATATTTTTTATAAATATTTTTATGCAATTATATGCAAGCATGCATAGCATAACAATGTATATTTTATCGAGACTCATCTAACATTGCTTTAAGTTAGCTTAAAAGACAAAACCTTTATTTTTTATAGGAGGTAGTACCGAGTAGGTTCATAAAGGTCAGAACACAGAGTCGCTCGCGCTGCCACCGATGGGAGCGAATCACAGAAGATCTGTTCAAAGTAATATTGTTGACGATATTACTTTGAACAGAGAATGGAAATGGAATAGCAGGTAAACCCTCGCGCACATCTAAGCATTCTACGGTGGCGATTAGAGAAGCGGTGAGTGCAGAGAGGTTGCGAACCGGAAGACGAAACGCCCACCCACCAGATGGACCGACGACATTGTTAAGATCGCGGGAAGTCGATGAATAGAAAGGGCTCAGAATTGTTCTTCCTGGAAATGTGTAGGGGAGGCCTGTGACCAGCAGTGGATTTCTTCAAGCTGATAATGATGATGATGATCAGAGAAACGCAAAACTGTAAAAAAGTGGTAACCTGCTACAGTAGCAACCCGTAAACATTGATACTCTTATTTGGTCACTACATCTGTAGGCCTACCACAAGCTCTGTCTGGCTCTGTCTCTGACTCTGGTTCTAAGTCAGTGTGAGTGTTGACTAAATAAATCCTACGTCGAAACGTCACTCACACGGTATAATACACTGGTGAGCACTCACACAGACTCAAAACCATAGCCAGAGACAGAGCCAGATAGAGCTTGTGGTGGGCCGTCTGATGGGGTGGAGCAAAGGAAACACGCAAACATCCTCAGCGATAATTGACAGCGTTTCACTGATCGCCACCGCAGAACGCTTAGATGTGCGCAAAGTGTATATAAGGTTTGAACGAAAATACGAGTGTGGTCGCTTATAACAAAATACAAGCGGGGACGAACTGACATGCTACTGGATTCATCTGGATAATGTGAAAACTCGCAAAAGTCACGACATTCCTGCGACTTTAAGAATTTCACTAATTAAAAATTCTTTCTTTGTATCTGTAGCTCACGGCGCTTGCTTTGTCACATTTTCGATACCAAGTAGCAGATAAACCTACTCGCAAACGATACTGTTCATTCAACTTGTTTTTCTTTTCATTAATTAGTTACAAAACACGAAATAGGCAAACTTTTTGTAAAAAAAAATGTTTAGAATTGAAAATTGTTTAGAATCGTCGGCCGATAATGCCGGCGACAAGACTAGTTACTATAAATTTGTGGAACCAGTTAGTTAAAGTCAGATATAAGTATATTTATTCGGTAGTATTACAAGCATCACTTTGAAACGTCTTAAAGCTAGATGAGTCTAGGTGCTAGTAACACGCGACCAAGCCTAGAAGAACAGGCAACAAATTACGGCTCGGTTTCTACCGTTTTTTTGTATGATCCTTTTAAACTTACCACTATGACTTCAACTGTCGATCAAACAGTTCTAAAAAAACTTTCTCTAAAGCTCGTTAGAAACAACACTTCTCTGTAAATAATAAATCAAAAGCCACCACTTGAGTTTTCATTCGCCTAACCGAATCATGCTCTGCTGTAATTAACTTACACAGATTAAAGCGGGGTGAGCCGAGTTGTACCTTCCTACTGTGACGTCAACTGCAATTTCTAGACTGTGGCGTTGTAGATTAGTTTATGCCTTTAATGCCCATTTCATATGAGAAAAAGGCATAAACTAAGAACCATTTTCTTACTGGTGCATATGCTGCACCTCCTTAATAGGGTTTTATGATGATTTTAATGTCTTATTTGCGGATAACGGGGCTGATTTCGGTAGCTTGAGCGGTGACCGTTATTGCGCAGAAGTCAAAAATAAGGTACCTGAGGCTAGCGGCCCGTCTCCGGCCCGTCTCCATCCCGTCTCTGTCTCGTCTCGGTCCCGTCTCGTTCCCGTCTCCGTCCCGTCTCCGTCCCATCTACGTCCCTTCTCTATCCCGTCTTTATCCCGTTTCTGTCCTGTCCCCATCCCGTCTCCGTCCCGTCTGTGTCCCGTCTCTGTCCCGTCTCCGTTCCGTCTCCGTCCCCTCAATGATGTTCTTTATGTAGCTGTCATGTCGCAGAAGATGGTTGTGGTTGGTTTGCCATCCGCAAACCAAGTTTAAAAAGTAACCTACTGGAGGCACAATTAGGAGACCGTAATGTGCTGTTTTTACATGGATGGTACTTAAATAAATATGAAATTCCACAAACGAAGCAATTTAGTACAATCTACGCACATCACAGTCACATCTGTATAAAAAGGTTCATTTTGACAAATTAATCGGTTTTCGCGCGTGACTGTTTTAAAATAGGGTTGGGGTGGCTTTGTTTTTGTAAGATTGACGTAATCTACCTACAGGGTGGCGCAATTTTATACATAGAGTACGATCACTTGACTTTTTCATAATTTCTTTTTTAAATTATGTAGGTATGCTAAGGAGCCCAATAGAGCAAATATTGGGGGTCGAACCCACGCCCTCTAGCGCAGATGACAGACAGAGCTACTAACCAACTGAGCTGTAAGGAAAGAAGTAGGATGGAGGATCAAGAAGAAGAAGTAGGTAAATTTCTGCTCTGCCGAGATCCTTACTCACTACTTCTTCTAGTTCAAAAGAACTAGTGTGTTGAAAGGATTTTAAATGAGTCTTGAAGACTCCTTAGTCCTTACCTACTTATTTCTTATCTGTACCCGAAGTCAGAGTTTTGCTGGCACATTTCGTCTACCAAATGTTGTTTTCGTGTGAGCACGCGTCTCTCTCTTTTGTATGGAAAATTTCAACAACTCGTTTCGATCGTTTCTACGTAACGTATTTTTGCTGTCTCATCTTTTCTTCATACAATAGAGAGAGACGCGTGCAATAGGCGAAACGAAAAAACATTTCGTAGACGAATGTTATAAATGAAGAGGTACTTGCCCTTTTGAGTATCCCAGCCGTAACGTGATCAATTTTCCTATATACCTATATATTTTCGCACAATAAGCACACTCATTATCATGGCAGCGCTTACTAAGAAGGTAGCGGATAGAGTTTTTTTATTTCCGTCCCTTCCCTATGTCATGTCAATGTCCATCTCTGTTTTTGCTCCGCGCCCTCTCGTTAGTCACCGCTGGGCAATTAGCGCAGTTTATTGTTTACCTTCGTCGTGTCGCAATGAGATGTACAATACGATATAAAGTATGCTATGTACATACCAATATACTAAAGTAAACAGGCTTTTGATTCGATTGTAGATGATTTAAATAGCGTCAGGGGCAAATATATATATATATATATATATATATATATTTTTTTTATGTAACTAGCTGATGGAACTAGCTTATGGCCCACCTGATGTTAAGTGGTAACCATCGCCTATAACAAAGCAATGCCTCGTAGATCACGCACGTCAGGAACGCGCCCTACGATGCACTGCCCTGCGTCCATCAACTGGAGGCATACAGATATTCAGCCTCACGTGCCAGTAATTTCACCGGCACCCATACCCTTCAAACTGAAACACAGCAATGCTGCTTCACGGCAGAAATAGGCATGGTGGTAGTACTTCCCCGGACGAGCCCATCACAAAGAGCTCTTTTACTACTAAAACTAGTGTTACTCAAGTCCTACTTGCGGGACGCTACAGTGCCAGTGCCTGGGGCAGGATTTTATACCATCCTGACAACTTAGTCGGCCTAATCCACCGGAAAGACAGTCAATGCGTGCGGTTTTCTCATGATGTTTTCCTTCACTGTTTGAGAGGACTAGCTTTGTGTACTTAAATTTTTCGACAGAAAAACTCATTGATTCACTACTGGATTAGAACGCACGACCTTAGGATCGGAAGGTAGGGCCGCTACCACTAGACCACTGTGCTCTTAAGTTATACCACTATACTGAGATGAGCCGAGAATTAAGGTGGACGTAGGTACATAATTATTTCTAGCAAAACAAAAAACATGTTGTACGTCCAGCAATGTACCACGTTCGGTACAATCGGTGATGGCATTTTATTGTTTGGCAACCCATTACTTATTATGATACTTGAAATTATTTTTTTTGGGACTTTTTTAATATTTTCTAAGAGCAAAATTAAACATTTGTACTTACATAAAATATTTTTTTAATTTTCCGCGATTTCTGTCTCTAGTCTCTACCTTGGAAGAAAGTCTCTTCTTTTATTTTTTGACAGCTTTTGACAGACTCTAGTAAAAACAATTCATCAAACTCCTTTGTGAACTTCCTGTGTACGCCATCTATTGTGCAGTAGTAAGACTGAATTGACATTGAAGCTTCGCTCTGTGCTACAATCTGTGCTCCAGGTGCTCCATGTAAAATAACAGACTTCTTCCAATTCTCAATATCAATATTCTTCCTTCAAGGAAAATGTACGGCAAAATAGCCATTTCAACGAACGATATTCTTTAGATTCGTTCATTACATACGTAAGAATGTAAGAATAGTGTAGTGGTTTGGTATGTGTTGCTTGTGTTTAAATTTTTCTTTGTCGAATTTTATGAATTACAATGGAATTAAAACGAATCAAATGTGAAACGTGCTTGAGCAGCGATCGCCAGTGTGTGTCCATAACTAAAATAAAGTCCTTAGTTCACGAAATACAGCTTTCGCAGGTAACTCATTTTTCCATTCATTTTCTAGGCGAGTTATTGTAGTAAACACCGCAATTTTAAACTGAAACCTGATTTTAAATAGATGGTAGGCATCTATAGTATTTTTTCACATAGATAAATACAAGGGCTCACTTTAGAATATAGAATGTAACTTCAAAACACTAGACTGGGATCTGGGTACCTACCTCTTTCCATTTTCAGATACTCAGCGCAAATGGTGGTATTTGCTGGGAATGTCACCAAATTATGATGAAGTTCTACAAGTTTAGAATGCAAGTAAAGCGTGCCCAGAAGGTATTGTCAGGAAAAGTTGAGGTAACTCCGAGTTCATTCCTAACACATTGTTTACCGTTGCTTATGATACTCTGAATCGCCCATGGCTCATTTCGCTTCTTCATTTCTAACCAATTAACTAAATTATAAGTAACATTCCGTATGGTCACCATTTCCATAGGTGACCCCAAGTTGCATTTTCATCTGATCAACCCCATGCCTCAGGGGGAACACCTGATATCAGCTGAATAATCCATAATGATACTCCTATAATAATTGCTATTGTATGAATTCATCTGCTTTATATTATTGCTAGCAAAAAGTTAAAAAAATACTTACATATCCAAGTTTTGTGTATAGAACTTGGGCCTGATCTGATATGTAGTTTATTGATAAGGTAGTTTCTAGTAGAAGAAATTGAGTCGTTTTTATTACCATCAGTCTCTTTTTAAATTTCAGCATCAACAAACAAAAACACTCAGTGCTTTATCAAAAAATACAATGCAAAATTATCATTTTGAGTTCACCTACGATGACCCTCTCCTGAATGTAAATCCAGAACAAACTGACAAAGAAGTTAAAGCCGAGCCTATACTGATCAAACAAGAGTTTGATGAAAACATAGATTTTGTTGAAAGATTCAATTCAGACTCAGATAATGATGAAAAACCTCTAAGCAAAGTATTCACTGACATTGTAAAAGCAAAAAATGTGTGTAAAGAAAAAAGAAATTTGTATAAAAATAAAAAATTGATACATAATAAAAAAAAGTTAAAAGAAAACATATTGAAGAAGAAAAATGGCAATTTAAATAGTGAATGTCTAAAAGAAGAAAATAAAAATAGTTTAATCAATCAGAAAAATGTAGAATGTTTGGGAGTTGATAAAAAAGAATACGCCAAACAAGTTTTGAAAGAAAAGTTTGAAACAATAATGTTTTCAGAAGAAGAAATGTTGAAATGTAGAGAAGAGAAACGAAATCAAGCAAATTTCAAGAAAATTCCATTTAAATGTAGCTCTTGTGTCATAGGGTTTTTCAAAAAAGAAAAGTATGATTTACATGTTAGTAAAATTCATGATGAGGTATGTATGTATGTTTAATGCATTTAGCATGCCATTGCAATCAAGGCGGATTTAGAAAAATCATATTCGATGTATAGCGTTATGCTATTCTAAATTATTTCCCTCCTGGTTTTTGATGAGCAGAGAATGAAATATTTTTATCTGACGGATAGCGTAACGCTGAGCGCTTATAAAATAAATAAAAATTAGCAAAATAAAATTAAATATACAGGCCTTTGCATCTATTGTAGATGATTTATACAGCGTCCGGAGCAGCTGGTGATAACAAAAGCCCTAAATAAAACCATTGAAAATTACTGCAGTAAGGTCCATTATAAATTGTCTTAATATTATGTTTTCAGGGCATAGGCATCCATTCTTGTCCAGTCTGCCAAGCGAGATTCCCCTCTATGACCGCCGCCTCAAGACACCGAACCAAACACTACATCCAGTACCGATGTCGGATGTGCGACTACAAGGTGTCTTCGGGCACGGCGGCCTTTAACCATGGGAGAGACAAGCACGCTGATGATGGAGCGGGGAAGATACACTGTAGGCAATGTGTGTTCGTCGCCAGGTAAGTGTCGAGGGTTTCACATTTTCGGCACATTTTTATCATCCGCACTTGATGTGCGGGCAAGTAGGCCGCTGGCGGGCCCTTTGCGTGACCCTTGACACGTGTTGCTCGAACTTTTTTAGGTTCTACGACACGCCGGTTTCCTCACGATGTTTTCCTTCACCGTTTTGAGAGTACTGGCATAGTGCACATACATTTTTCGACAGAAACGCTCATTGGTACACGACTGGTTTTGAACCCACGACTTTCGGATCGGGGCGCTTTCATTGTATATTCTTCAATACATAGTAGACTCAACTCATCAATAGCAGTAGCGGGTAATTAGACCGGCTACCCGCAACCACCGGCTCCCGCAGTAGCGAAGGCGAAGGCGGGGCCGTTATCACTAGACCACCAGTGCTCAAGTGTGGAGAGTTATTGCTTGCCAGCTTTGCCAGCCCTCTTAACTCAGTTGGTAGTAGCTCACCATTCGAAACCGTTCTTCCCCAACGGATATCAGATTTATCTTCGGATATCCGTATTAAAAAACTGTGGTATTTACAGAACAACGGAAGAATTATCACAGCATGTTAAGGCCGAACATTCGTTGGTGTGTAACGAGTGTGGGGTCAAGTTTAAAGGGTTGAATACACTGAGGTCCCATAAAATGTGAGTATAAAACTATGACATCTATATTAGACCATTTATAAATATTAGGTAATAAGCCATAGATTACATTAGATTTCTCTGTGTTGTTACTACCTACGAGCTTAGATGAGCACAAGTATCTACCGTGGCACAGACGGCGACCAAAGTAGAGTAACTATTACCTACTTTACTTGCTAATACGTTGAACCTTGGTTCAAAGTTGGCTTCAATAGTTTGACCAAGCGAGCTGGTTTAAGAAATAGTTTAACTTTAAAAATCCCAAATGTTCATCAACTTTTGCCGCTGACCTCGCAAACCAGTACCAAAAATAAATTATTATTATTATTTTTTATACAACTAGCTGATGGAACAAGCATATGATATAACCCACCTGATGTTGAGTGGTAACCATCGCCTTTAACAAAGCATTGCCTTGTAGGTCACGCACGTCAAGAACTTGTCCTACGATGCACTTCCCTGCGTCCATTAACTTGAGGCATACAGATGTCCAGCCTCACACCCTTCAAACCGAAACACAACAATGCTGCTTCACGGCAGAAATAGGCATGGTGGTAGTACTTCCCCGGACGAGCCCTTCTTAAGGAGCTCTACTGCTATTAAAAACGATGCTTCTAGAAATATCTATTTTGCTCGTTCCCAGTCGGATCCACTCAGTGAAACGAGAATTCTCCTGTGATACATGTTCAAGAACGTTCAACAGCAAGTCTCGTCTGGAGTCGCATACCGCGCGGCATAGCGGCGCAGTGGCCCGTAGTCTGGCGTACTGCGAGCATTGTGATGTGCAGTACAAGGATATACAAGTGTATAGGAATCATTTGAGGAATAGCGTGAACCATGTGCAAAACAGGTGGGTTAACTTCACAGGAAAGTGTCAGAACGTGCATGCGAATAAAATGCTACATCAGCTGGGGATTGGGTGTTTTTAAATACAAAAAAAAAATTATATTATTGAGCAAAAAAGCGTGGGGTGCTTTTTATAATAACTTCAGATATAATAAACTATTGATAAAATATTTACAACAATCAAAATCAAGCACCCCACGCTTTTTTGCTCAAAAATATAAAATTTTCAATTGATTATTACAGTTTTATTTTTAACTTTTTAGTTCAATTAGTTATAAAAGCGTTTTTTTTAGTTTTTTAACTATCATATTTATTTTACTATCAAAAGTTATACTCTAACAGAAGAGTTGAGAATACTGGTAGTCTAGTAGTATGGAAATCCAGTCGTGTACCAATGAGTTTTTCTGTCGCGAAAAATGTATGTGCACTATGCAAGTACTCACAAAACGGTGAAGGAAAACATCGCGAGGAAACCGGCGTATCGAAGAAACGAAATAAGTTCGAACAATGCGTGTCAAGCATCTCGCAAAAAGGGCCCGCCAGCGGCCTACTTGCGAAAACCAGTCCGCACATCAAGTGCGGATGATGAATTTGCCGATTTTTTTACTAAAAGACCAGCGATCTCATATCTTATTGCGATCATTTTTCGAACGCTACTGTCTTTTGCCACACTACTTTTACAAAGCGAAGTGCCTATTCGCTATCTCATATTTATTATGTCAACATTCGGCCACATTCGGCATTTGACGTAGCTCGTTTTTCAGGATCTCATGCCCGGATTGCAACAAGCAGTTTGCATCCCGTGCTTACTGGACTAAGCATTACAATTTCTATCATTTGCATCGATCGCGGTACCGCTGTGATGACTGTATCAAGGTATTATTATTTCTCACTCAGAAAAAATCTTCCTTCATCTTCCTTTCACTTAATTTTTTTTCGCCTTCGCTTGCCTACCACGTGCACTACCAAACCCGTTTCCTTATTACCCAAAAGTTAGCTGGTAGATAATGCTATCCAGCATTAAGCTCGCCTGTGTAAAAACTTTTTTTTAGTGCAATAAATAAATAAGAAGTAGGTAATAATGGTTTGTTTTAGATGTTCATGTCGGAGTGGCGGTTGAAGCTACACAAGCAGACTCACCACGGCTTGGCCAGAACGAGAGACCACCAATGCACTGTGTGCGAGAAGAAATTCTATGTGAGTACTATACTTGATAGAATACGTAATAGAATCAGAAATGCGTAGAAGAACCAAAGTCACCGACATTAGCTCGAAGAACCGACAACCGTTGGGGAAGCATGTCGCAGAAGGCAGAGCTACTACTACCAACTGAGTTGATGCATGTCTACAGGCTGCATAGATTAATTTTCTACAAGTTCTAAAGATATTTTCCACGGTCGGGATTTTTTTTAGTAAGTTTCTCAGTGGAAATGGTGCCAATTTTCATTTTTTTTCCAGACACGAGCAACTTTGTTAACCCACTCGCATCTGCACGCGGCTTCTCGCGCGTTTATGTGCGCTCGCTGTGGCGCCACCTTCCGGCAGCGAGCCGCACTTTACACTCATGTGCGGCGACTGCACGCTTGAAAAGAGAAATCAAGCGAAGGCACATTAGCCTTCATAATTTCTGATAGGCTAACAACCCTGACCTGCTGGGCGATTGTGTATTTCTGTTGCAATCAAGATTGATTATAACAAATAATTAAATGATACTAATAAGGAATAGCGATCACATATTTTGTTGGCATAATTTTTCGACCACTATCTGCTGCCATGTGCCTTCATAATTTCTAATAGGCTAACAACCTTGACCTGCTGGGCTGTATTTCTGTTGCAATCAAGTTTGTTTATAACAAATAATTAAATGATACTAATAAGGAACAGCGATCACATATTTTGTTGCCATCATTTTTCGGCCACTATCTGTTGCCATACTAGTTTTACAAATCGAAGTTTCTATTAGCTATTTCAGGTTTATTACGTCAACATTCAGTCTTGTTGCAATCGTTCCTTGTCAAAGATAAGTTTTGGTTCAATTCGTTTTTAATGCAATCGAACGATCGAAAAATCTGATCAGAAAAATGACAGATGCGACTTGAATTTGATGGCAACAAAAGATAAGCAACCACCACAAATGACGTTATATTTAATAAGCTCAGCTTACTACATGAATATTACTGAATATACATTAAAACTTAAATGATTCTTTTAACAAAAGGTTTTAATAAAATAATAAATATTTGCGAACTTCTTTTATTTTCCATATACATATACTTATAGTTTTTTTTATATTCTTACACTTCCCAAAACTTACAGACGAAGGTTATTTTTGAGTGAAAATTCAGTAAAACGGTAAATTTTATTAATCTTAGCATAAAAAAAGCAGCCAAGTGCGAGTCGGACTCGCCCATGAAGGGTTCCGTAGCACGACGAACTACAAGAACCTTTATATTATGTTACTTGATGTAACATAATAAGGTTCTTGTAGTTCGTCGAAAGGTAAATTGCGGTTTACGGTTTATGACGTATAAAAAAAAAACTACTGACTAGATCTCGTTCAAACCAAATATCGTTGAAAGTTTACATAATAATGTACAACATATATTTTTTTTAGTATTATCATTCTCTTACTTTAGAAGTTAGAGGGGGGGGGACCAACTTTTTTCCACTTTGGAAGTGTCTCTCGCGCAAACTATTCAGTTTAGAAAAAAACGATATTAGAAACCACAACATCATTTTTGAAGACCTATTCATAGATACCCCACACGTATGGGTTCGATGAAAAAAAAATTTTTGAGTTTCAGTTTCAAGTATGGGACCCCCGAAATTTATAGTTTTTTTTTTTATTTTTATGTATAAATCTTAATGCGGTTCACAGAATACATCTACTCGCCAAGTTTCATCAGTCTAGCTCTTACGGTTTCGGAGAAAAATGGCTGTGACATACGGACGGACAGACAGACAGACAGACAGACAGACAGACAGACAGACATGACGAATCTATAAGGGTTCCGTTTTTGCCATTTGGCTACGGAACCCTAAAAATGGAACAATATCCTGAACTTATTGTAAAGGTAAAAAACAACCCAGTAATTAATTTTGGCAGATTATATCTACTTGTACAACTACCTATTTACATAATTGAAAGAGTTGTTAAAACTCGGAATAAACCTTATAATATGCCCGCGGCTTTCCTCGCGTGCATGTACTTTTAACTGCGGTTAAGTGTAATTAGCGAGTTACACTAGACACTACGACGGGTACACTAGTCGACCAATCAAATATTTGACAGTTGTTTTATCTTATACCTTTAAACGAGAAAATCTTGTATACAGGGTGTAATCGTTAAGTGTGCACAGGCGATTATTCCGTAACTATTGCAGATATCAAAAAACTTTAAACTGATATCGAAAGTACTTTACCTAATGAGTAAAATGACATTAATAACTTTTTAAAAATAAAACGAGAAATATCCAAAAAAATTACATTAATCACTCCCATACATTTTATTTCTTAGTAAGTACAAAATTTTGTGTTCAAAGCATAAGTTCAAATTTAGAACGAACACCAAAGAGTATCTTTCTTTTTGTTTTTATTTAGTATGTTGCTTTTCAGCTAGTTCAAATCAATACAATATTGAAACAAGGTTTATTATAAATTTGAAGTGGTAAGATAATTAATCTACACGTGTATCTACTTGAAATTCATTAATACCTTCATATCGTACATAATTATCAAATGACAAGGGTAAAATGAGTAGGTACTATTCCACTTAAAATAAGGAAACTAAAACCTTTCTAATATCTCATACTAAATGTATGGGAGTGATTAATGTAATTTTTTTGGATATTTCTCGTTTTATTTTTAAAAAGTTATTAATGTCATTTTACTCATTAGGTAAAGTACTTTCGATATCAGTTTAAAGTTTTTTGATATCTGCAATAGTTACGGAATAATCGCCTGTGCACACTTAACGATTACACCCTGTATATATATATATATATATATATTTAGGATCTCGGAAACTGCACCAACGATTTTCACGAAATTTAGTATACAGGGGTTTTCGGGGGCGATAAATTGATCTAGCTAGGATTCATTTTAAAAAAATGATTATTTCTTTCCGAGTTCAATAATTAAACATAAACTGAATATGTGACTGCTCCTGCCATCTATTGACGATTGTGAGCAACTAACTGCAAGCATGACGAACTGATGGCGTTGTTCAGTAAGAATAAACCAGTAAAGATGATAATAATTATGACTCTTATGATTTCTTAAAAATACAAATTAACGAAAAAAATTCCGAGCGAAGCTCGGAATTTGCTAGTGTCAAATATATTTGCTAGTGTCAAATATAATTAAGAAATTATACCAGTTTCATCGTAGGTACATAGGGACACGTCTGATAGAATCCATCACAACACAAATACTAGCCAGGTGATTGTTTAACTCTGAGGCAATCAAGTTTGAACTAAAAAAATTGGTTGTCTGTAAAGCCGATTTACTGACGATAGTTGAACGTGACAACGTCATAATAAAATAGGACTCGGACTCGGACCCTTACCCGGACCCGGGGCTCAGGCTCGACGGAACGGCGGAACGACGGTTACGACGCATGAGTCATGTTTTTTCGTGCGTGCAGCCGGCTCCATCAATTTATAAGACGTTTTCACGTCAAAAATATTCATACAAGTATAAAATATCATGTATCTTGTTGCCATAATTTTTAGACAGTTAACTAACTGTTGCTACGTGTAACTTAGCTAACTTTATGTTATTTGTTCAGAATTCGGTAAGTATTTCAAAAAAATGGGTTTAAGGTTTTTTTTACATCCTGTATTACTACAATAAATTGAATGGTTTTACCACAAAAAATAAACAATGCAAATAATACCTTTAAAGCTTTAATATAGCAAAATAAAAACTGTTGAGCTGATATTTATATCCTAGCTAGACAATAATCTTATCAGAATATCTCGTAGAATGTACAGGGTGTCCCACAGCCGCGCTACACGGATGACAATACTTACTTTAAATTCTTAATTCGCATTACTGTTTCATAGATAAGACTTTTCTTTATTAACTGTTTTAGTTTTTAAGTTGTCCTCCATGTAAAAGCCGTGGGACACACTGTAAAGTATATATAGAATACGTAATACATACAGTATTCAGTATCATACAAATTAAAACTACTGCAACAAATATAAATATTATTTTCAAAAATATAAATCGAATGAGGGCATCTTATCATCATCATCTCAGCCCGTTTGCACCCACTGCTGAGTATAGGCCTCCTCTTTATTGCACCACTCTTTCCGGTCGCTCGCGGGAGCCTCATTCACTCATTCCCAGATCCCAGCATTAGCAACAATGTCGTTAGACGGTCTGCCTCTAGGTCTCAAATGGCGCGGACTTGTGAAAAATATGGTCGTATCGGAAACAAAGGAGCTAGAATAAAAACGTGGGTGGTCATATCTGCGCACCCATACCGTATGACACACAATCTGCCAAATGTCCCAAAGTAATCCTAGCTCTTAACTTTTGGGGCATTGTAAAAAAAACTCATAATGCCTAATGCCGCGAAAAGCCCTCATTGTTAAACGATTTTCAACTTTGTTTACCAATCATAACATAAGAATATTTTTAAATGATACCTACTTTGTAGCTCAAGCAAATTTAACATAATTATAATTTAATACACATGTATGAATACCTATATAATAGTTATCAATAGTTTTTATATCATTCAATATACAAGATTAAAGAATTTCTGTAAAAAGGAACCAAAAAAAAATCATGAAAATACTTCCTACAATATTAGGTTATTCTTTAGAATAAACTTTTAAAACTATGATACGATCTATACAGTGCTATAATAATCAGGAATATTCAAAGATTTATTGGATACTTAACTATGGAAAAATAGAATAACAAAAGGTTGTATTTTACTAAAACCTATCATGATCAGAAAAAAGTAAAAGGCTGATCGGACTAGGCACAAAAATCGCATTATTTATAAAAGTAACAATTCTGACCAGGTATTATGCACATAGGTGCATGAACGCACTATCCAGCTAATACGCAATCGTGTAATAACATCGTGATAAAAACACACCCCACATACAAATATTTAAATCTATATATTACATCTTGGACCGACTGAACATGGAAACGAAATCACGAGTGGTACTAGCAAAATGAACGTTCGTATTAGTCAGCGGCCTAATCTGGTGCCCAAGGTTTCTTAGCTACCCTAGCACTTCCTTCATGGCGTATACTTGCGATCAGAATGACACTAGTGGAAATCTACCCAATGGTTTTTTTTTTTTTTTTTTACAATTTATAGGGTAGCGTTTGACCGCAATCTCACCTGATGTTAAGTGATGATGCGATCGACGGTGTAGCGCGCTCACCTAGAAGATACCTATTCACTCTTTTTTTGAAAACTCCCAAATTATAGGTATTCGGAAAAATAGAATAGATTATAATATACTTAATACAATTTATAAGTACTAGGTATAGGCTTGCACATAACTTTAGCGCTGACCGTTATTGCGCAGAAGTCAAAAATAAGGTACCTGAGGGGGGCTAGCGGAATGAAGGGCGGGCGTGCGTAGCGTTGATTGGCTCTCCAGTCGCACTCCGCTCTCTGTACCAATAGGACACTCTGCACACATCCACACATCCAGTGTGCGCGACATGGCACACTACGACGCATGCGCACCTATCCCCTCCGCGTATCGCTCAGCGCTAAAGTTATGTGCCGCTAGTTATACGTATGTTAAAATATTAATTTGCTTTTTAAATTCCAATGCTATGAATATTTTATCTGAAATAAATTATTTGGAAGATAAAGGCTTTTGCATTAATTTCTATAGATTATTTCAGCGTTAGAGGCCACTTTTTCAGTCACGCCTCAATTTACGAAACGCTGATTGTAAAAATAAATAATAAGTAATGATATTACTAATGAGTAACCATTTTAGGCTTAAAATTCAATCGGAACTTCTTGCATGACCAGTTTATACCCTAAGCTCTGTAACTGGCAGTTTTTCTCTTGTATCACTTGATTCATCATCGATTGATTCGGGTTAAAAGATAGAAAAGTATCTCCTTCAGTAAGTTCCACAATCGGCGCTGGTATTTCAAAGTCTATAGCGTTCATATAGTCATCATTATCCGTGATATTAAAGTCATCAAGTCCTGTGTCGTGGAGGTTGTCGAAGTGGATTTCAGGGCGAGCATCGTCAAAGGGCATCTCTGAGTGGTGGAGCCGAATGCACTTGTGTGTGCGGAGGAGAGATGGCCAAACAAATGTCTCCTCGCAAACCCGACAGCGGAGGTTCTCGTAATCAGCATGCTGGGTGCTAATATGACGGTTGAGGCAGTAGTTTGTTGAGAAGTACTTTTCGCATGTCTGTAAAAAGAGGGTTAGTCAGAGACAGCGAAATTCAGTACATATTATTTACTATTCGCAAAAATTGGTATTCTATATGCTTGCAAGCCAATCGCCACTGCAGAAAAATGTATGCTAATTCCTGTTTTCTTCCACTGTTTTACGGATTTATGGGTGTTAATTTGGATCAAAGATAAACTGAATTCTACAGGCTTAATTGTCATCATCATCAGCCTGCACACGCTGTTGCTGGAAAAGGAACAACGAAGTCCAAGCGAACGAGAAAGGCGCAAGCAAAGGATGGTTTAAATTTAAAATATAAGACACCCAACTTTCGCACATAGGTATAGCCACAGACAAATGTAGAGGTTTGACATAAGAGTTTTCTTACAAATATTAATAGAAAACAGGAGTGCTGAGTAGATAAGTGGTTGCTGTATTCTATCTTTAAAATCAACACAGTGCTCGGCACAGTCACATTAAGAAAACTAAGTTAAGCAAAATATAGAAAACACAGAGGCATCTTAAAGTAACTTAAAACTAAGTAAAAAGATTACTTTAACGAGTTGGATTATTGGCTTACAGTAGAAGTTAATACAAGTGTTTCTTTACAGAAATTATCGTCTTCTCAGTCACTTCACTTGTGGTTGTCATGAATATCTTATGATTTCCCTTTAACAGGAATTATAAGTAAAACTTATGCTTGTGTACTTTTAATGCAACCCAGTTTAAAACATAATCTTCCTGCACTACGAAGCACAGCCCGTTTTATCGGAAATCAGAATAGTTTAACCAAGTAAATACATACTTATAACACATAATAATACACATAAAACACCAACATGATTATATTTGCTCTAGATGGAAAAACTACAACCAGGGTTGGGCAGTTGGAATTACTTGTAATTCAAATACGTAATTGAAATACAAATACGAATTTGGTATTTGTATTTCAATAATTCCTTAAAATGTAATATTTATTTCAAATACCTGACATGAGGTATTTTGTAATTAGTATTTCAAATACTTGAGGCTTCAAAATACATTTTAGCATTAAAATACATTTAACCTTCATTTAGCGATCGTGACTGTGAGTGCGAGGCGAGAGTGTAATCATGGTAAAGCAGCTATTAGAGTTGGCAACACTGCACCTGTTATGTATAAAGTACGTCAAAATAACAAAACGCAAAAAAATACGTCAAATTGTCAATGTATTTTGTATTTCAATTAAAAATAGCTAAAATACTGTATTTCGTATTTAATATTTCAAATACCTTACTAAAATATATTTTGTATTTCGTTTTATAATTACTTATTAGTATTAGTTATATTATTAAGTATTTTTTAATTTGTATTTCAATTAAAGTAAAGCAAGTATTTTTCCCAGCCCTGCCTACACAGAAATCACTACCAACTGAACTGAGGCTGAGTGAACAGGCCCTTCAAAATTTTCTAGTTCACTACATTGACAAGGGCTACTTTTAAAAATATAAATGCACTACAGGCCTTTATGACATAAATAAATAAATATTGGTAGACATGAGCAGTTTAATAAGCAAATGCTAATAATAAAATAATTTGAGGCACTACCTACATAAAATCCAACCTATACGAACCTCGCACTGATGTCTAGAAATAAGAGTTTTTTTACTCTTAGGATCCACTATCGCTTTTTTGAGATTCTGTGGGTTAATGACGGACATCTCAATGTTTATTTCTTTAAACTCAAGAGGCTTCATCGACCCTTCATCTAGTTTAAGTCTTTGCAACACTAATGTAGGCTGAAATTGCAATGGCAAAGGTTCATTGACATTGTAAATGGTTTTAATTGTTGGCTCAGCGATTTCTTTCGAGATGCTATTTGGCGGTTCCTGGGACTTATCTGTTGTCTTCAAAAAATGAGTCCACTTGTGCTGTAGCATCTCTTGCTCAGTTGTAAAAGTCTTCTTGCACACATCGCAGAAGAAATGGTCACTGTAACCTGTCATGGCACGATTATTTAAGTCTGGAAGATGATCTGTGTGTTTTTCTATGATGTCTCGATCAACGGAACTTTCGTCACAGAAGTTGCATAGATATAATCTCTCATTGCCCATTTTACGCATTGTGTACATGGATTGTGGACGTTTGTTTGCATGGAGGAATGATAAATGATGTGCAATCATGCATTTACTTTCAAAAAACTCTTTGCAGACATCACAGACCAGACATGAAGGCCCGTGATCATAACTATGGTCTTTTAAGCCCATGAAGCTATAGAATGATTCGCTACAAGTCTTGCATTTGTATAGTTTTAAGACTCTGCAGATGGTGCGCTTGTGATCAACACATAGAGCTCGGCTCGGGAACAGCTTCCGGCACACATCACAATGCAATTTGATGTGGACTTTGAAAATCATTCGTTCAGCAAAGTTTTTATCACAATAGTTGCAAATATAGGACTTCCGTTTCTTGTGCTGCTGTTTAGTGTGTAGTTTCAGAGAACTATAGTTTTTAAATATTTTAGGACACTTACGGCATTTGTGGTACTCCTTCACTTCATGGATTATTACATGATCAGAGAATGAAACTCGTTTCATTGGCTTGCTATTTGTGTAGATTATATGTTTCTTGCGCTGGTGGTTGAGGAGTTTCTTTTCGCTGTTGTAAGACTTGCTGCAAATCTTGCATTTGCAAACCATCTCGGACTCGGAGCAGGAAGAGTCTCCAGAGTCTGAATCAAGTTCCTTATGAACTGGTATCAAACTCCTGGAATATGAAGCCTTGAGCTTTACCAGATCGTCT
This sequence comes from Thera britannica, assembly GCA_939531255.2. NCBI lineage: Eukaryota > Metazoa > Arthropoda > Insecta > Lepidoptera > Geometridae > Thera > Thera britannica. The sequence continues at coordinate 17,714,699 of OW618037.2, forward strand.
CGAAAAACTCTTACGACACATTTCTGTGATAACCTCTTCTGGTGAACATTCTCATTCCTTTTAAGCAATGACTTCTCTCCTGACGGAAAAACTTTTTTCTTTTTTGAGTATTGTTTTCGGTTATTTGATGGTCTAGCTTTCTTCGAGTCGTTCAGATACGGAGAGATATCGTAACGATCTAAGTAGACGAACGGTATCTTTATAAATCCACTAAAAACCCGATCGGGCGGGAATTCTTTCCCTTCAGGGTCTCCGACAGGGGCTCCTGTTTGAACCGGTCCTCCTGTGCTCTCAGGTATAATTCCGTCCACAACGCCACCTCCATTGCAATTTTTGGACATAGGTTAGTTAAAATAATGGCGAAAAATAACGAAAATATGAAGAAAAACTAAGTTTTATTGCTAAAAATGTCAACAATGCAAATTCTTCGACATCTCCACAAAATAGAATGAATGCATGACATGAATGAATGAATAATAATATTATGTATATTATGATGAATGAATGAAATGAGTTTAATTTCAAGTTCAGCCCCATTCCATTTTCAATTTAGCAGTAGAGTATGACTAGGACCGGTGAGTTCCGAAAATCGGACATGTCCGGACGTCATATATGACCACCATCTTTCGCTCGTCAGAGAATTACAAAAATAATTTCAAGGTCAGTTTTGTCTCGTTGTGCTGTGTTTGTGATCAAGAATCCTGCTATCACGAGTAGCGGTAGATAAGACCCTCACACCTAAACCAGCACCACACAGTAATATAGTCTGTGATCATCTGTGGATGAGTCTCCTCCTGCCTCACCTGGCTGTCAAATTCAAATCAGTCCAATCCAAAAATCCAACCAATCGCGTACATTCCACGAATTGTAACAAACAAATTATTTTTAATCGGCGCTCTTGTATTTACGAAATTGAATTTTTCTTTTAACTTTTAGGGCTAAAGTTTTTTGTAATATTCGACTATTTTTCTACTTCTTCTTTCTTTGTAAGCTTATTTACGTTAAATCTCACTGCACTCATTTTACATCGATTTTTAATTATAGGTTTCATCATTTTATAATAATAAGTTGATGATGCACATAAGCAAACAATTAGCAAACATTTTTTTTATGGAAGACAAATATTCCCCTACCTTTGGCTTCTACTGGATGCAACTATGTAAAAAAATAAAAACTGGTGTTCCTCACGGCAGAGATAGGGTGATGATGATGTTAGATTTCGTGACTCTAAGATATTTTCGAATTACAGATACGCTAGTAGTTACTATGACACGGTAACGTCACAGGATAGATAATAGTTAGTAGCAAGCATACCAAGGCGTTTTTCGTGACTGTAGTAGATATAGGTACATACCTATTATAGATTTTATGAACTAGCGGCCGCCTGCGGCAGGCTTTGCCCACGTAGTAGTGGTCATTGCTAACATCCATCCTGTGGAATGTTTGTTTTATTTACCTACATGATAAGCCTTAGATAACGCATTGGATTCAATCTGTAATGTTATTATATGTGAATGATTATATAAATAAATAAATGATTTTGTAGATCTACTGCATTTAGTTAGGAATTATGAATAAGGTAGGCAAGGCAAGGCACTGATGCCAACAGCAACGAGCTTCGGCAAATTCATCATCCACACCTTGATGTGCGGGCTGGTTTCCGCAAGGCCTCTAGTGGGCCCTTTTTGCGTAGCGCTTGAAACGACCGTGTTGCTCGAACTTTTGTGGGTTCTACAACACGCCGGTTTCCTCACGATGTTTTACTGGCATAGTGCACATAAATTTTTCTACAGAAAAACTAATTGGTACATGACTGGATTTGAACCCACGACCTTAGGCGGATCGGAAGCTGGGTCCGCTACCACTAGACCACCAGTGCTCTCTGCCAACGAGCTTACCTGATGGTGGATTCAGAGGAGCTGGTAATCATTATAATCATTTAAGTAGGTAGGCATTCTGTGTTAAAATGGGACTTCTCAGCAAACAAGTACTTATCTAGGTAAGTATGTACTTAGTTATAGGTACATACTTACCTATAGGTACGTAACTTATCATCATCATTATTATTATTATTAAAAGCCTGTTGTGTCCCACTGCAGGGCAAAGGCCTCCCTTCCTTCTCTCCATTCATCTCTTGTTTGGGCTACTGTGGATCATCATCATTATCATTATTATAAATTGTACAGATTTGTATTTTTGTAATGAATAAACTCAAAAACTACTGGACTGATAAATTTATTTTGCCACTATAATGCTGAATTATCCCCGAATAACATTATACCTAGTTCGATCAAATTAAAACTACAGGAAATGAGTCTCTTTCACCAATAACTCTGCATCTGTAGTTTAGTAAGTACTGAGTAGTTCGACAGGTGGTACAAATAGAATGAAATGAAATAATATATTTATTTGCAAGAAATATGGTACAATTATTAGATCCCAGCTTCCTCATCCACTTTTTGGAGGCGAAGTAGCATTTAAGCTGAGTGAGGACCATTTTGGCTCTTATACAAATACTTATAAGTATACCCAGTTGGATACTGTCGGCACCCTTTTCAGCAATAGAACTAGGATTAGGTGTATACCTATTTCTTTCTATGTGTTTCTGTACCTATGTGTTCTATGTTTTATTTTCTCTTATGATTTCTTGTGTAGCGGTACCTTTACTCAATGTTCTTCTCTTTCTCTGGTTTTATTTTCTTTAGTTGTGTTTTTTGAGCCAAATAAAAAAGTTATCTATCTATCTATCTATCTAGATCATAGGGTATGTAAAAAAGTGGCTCACATACTTTGTCGGAGACTGATATACAAAATTCAAACAAAAAGTAGAAAACATAAGTTAAATTAAAATGAATCAGTGTGTCAGAATAATAACAATAATCAATTCAGAATAATAATTCTTGAAGAAAATAGAACATAATTCATATGAAATCTTTAACGCTATTGATACAACATTGTAGATAATGTCTTTAGTAGGTAGTTACTTCATCACACACATCTACCTAGTTACTTCATTCACAATCTGACTTCACACGCTTTTGGCAGGGTTTTAAACACTCATCACACACCCAATAAAGTCTGGTCATGGTCTACCACTTTCTAGCGCTAAGTTTAGAACACATCTTCAGCCCACTGAAGATGAAAGCCCTCGAGGTGTCTGGCAAGCGACAGAGGTGTCCAGCCCTGAAGAATTAAAAGTTCTTCTCATTAGTGATGACTGCCCAGTTCTAACTATGCGTAGGAGTTGCCTACGAGCTGTTGGTTCCCAACGCTGCTGGAGGCATTGGAGTCGTCTGTGCTGTAGGAAATGGTAAATACTCTTCAGATGATAATAATAAGACAGATCATTAATTACTGATGCTGTTACAGCCATCACATTTCTGTCTTATATATTATTCCGGTGGATTTTATTTCGTAAATAGAGCTCGTATCTCGAAATAGCCCAGCAAGAATTGTAAAACAGTAGCAAGCAGAAGCAAGCATGACATTGACCTCTTGACATTTGACATTTGAGATGTCAGGTTTGACAGATGAAATATAAGATTTATGCACACAAATGTAGATATACATACTTACACGCACACATATACCATAGAAATCTGCTTCTTCTTTTTTCGTGAAAATAAGGTCGGCCATTTTTAATTGAGACTATTGGGAGGCGGTCGAGTGCTACGATGTTTCCGCCGACACGCATTCGGAGCTGCCTTCCAGTAATAACTCCGCTGTTTAAGCAGCGTCTACGCCCGCACCGACCGTTTCGACAAACCTCAACGATTCACAACTCGCAAACAAAGAATGTATCTTCCACCCAGTTACAGAAGACGAAATGGATGAATTTCCGCGCTATCTTCACTCGCTGGATGCCTTTGAGTAGCGTGATGTACGTCGGCTGGTGTTACATCCGCGCCAGCATCAATTATGAAGTTTCGAAAGTGGAAATTCGGTTTTACGAAATGTTTCCATTCCGGATCACGAGTCGTCTATGGGGGCGGCTGGCGGCCTGTGAGTTGCCTGTCTCGATGCGAGGATTAGTGTACGGCACCTACTCGAGACTGTTCAACGTTAACATCGATGACGCAGCTGTCACGGATCTCACTTACTACAGAAGTCTATCTGCATTCTTCACGCGGCCCCTGAGAGAAGGAGCGCGGTACATATCTCCGGCGGTTTGCGTGTCTCCCTGCGACGGAGTTGTACTCAACTGCGGCCCGGCTGATACGGACAGGATCGAGCAAGTAAAAGGAGTATCATACAGTCTAGAAGAATTTCTGGGAGAGAATAAATGGTCTAAAAAGAAAGGTAATAACTACTATGAGTCATTACTCCAGAACAAAGAAAACATACTCCATCAATGTATAATTTATTTGGCTCCGGGAGACTATCATCGCTTCCACACACCCTGTGACTGGACTGCCACATTCAGACGACACTTTTGTGGAAAACTTTTATCTGTAAATCCATGGCTGGCCCAACTCATACCTGGCTTATTTACAATGAATGAGCGAGCAGTGTATGTAGGTGAATGGAAGCATGGATTTTTCAGTATGACAGCAGTGGGAGCCACTAATGTAGGATCAATTGAGATATTCAATGACCCTGAACTACGAACGAACACAAAAGGAAAACGTAACCGTATTAATGAGCATGAATTAGGGCAAGTAGAGCTGAAGAAAGGAGAATTATTTGGCCAATTCAATATGGGGAGTACGATAATCCTGCTATTTGAGGCTCCAAAAGACTTCAAGTTTGACATGGCTGCTGGAGAAAGGGTATTGGTGGGTCAATCATTGACAACAGCGATCAAACAACAATCCAGATGACATGGGTGTGAGGTAGACTTAACACAAATAGTGTTTGTGTGTGTGCTCCTGCTATTGCTGTCAGCTTAAAAATAATAATTTGCTGTCCATAACGACATTGGACATTTGACCATGTTTTAAGCAAGCATTCACATTGCTAACTTAAATTATAGGAAACGATAAACTTAGGCATAGGCTTAGTCTAATGAGGCTGGTTCACTGCTACATAGTAAACTACAGTTTTTATGTAATTTACCATGCAAAGATACTTTGTTTGTATTTGACTATGCCTCATGTCATGACTAATTTTAGCTTAATCTGTAAAGTTTCAATCACTAGCAATGGTTGTTATTGCATCAACAGTCTATTTTAGATTGTAGAAAATTTACAGATGGAAATTTGTATAGATTGTAAACTAGATGTAATTGTGATTGGACAAAGTGTTTTGTAAATAGAACAATAAATACTGTTTGTTATATTTAAAATGTGATGTTTCTATAAAATTTTTGTAGGCTAAGTTTTCATAAAAAAAGTGATAGACTGCTCACACCAGATTTTTACCCAAACGTATGGCCACATCAAGGCAAAAAATAGCAACTTATAGCCTAGATGTGGCCAAACCTTAACAGTAATTTAATTTACTCAAGGTCACCCTGAAAAATGTTATATGTCTGTACATAATATTAGAGAGCACTGGTGGTGGTCCAGCACCGCCTTCCGATCCCTAAGGTCGTGGGTTCAAATCCAGTCATGCACCAATGAGTTTTCCGAAAATTTGCACTATGCCAGTACTGTCATAAGATGAAGAAAATATTGTGACGAAACCGAAATTACATTGTGTCAAGCGTCACGCAAAAACGTCTTTGTATGATCTGCAAATACCTATGTATTAGTACTAACTGATGGACCGACGACATCGTAAAAATTGCGGTAAGGTAGAATGAGACGATTTCATTTCCACGGTGGTGAATTTTTTTAGTTTAATTAATAATGAGGTGCCCCAACACCCTCAACACTTAATATGATGCTTATTAACCTAATCATTCAAGATCGTATACCTACAACCTAAGACCATCAGGCTTGTCGTTACTGATCAAGTGACACGGTTGTTAGGTATGGGGTCCTAAGGTTCAATATAAAATATCAATTTTGTGAGTTTAATAATCTCATAATAATCCTCATTTTGAGTGAAAGTCATGTTTATCGGTCTGTACATTTTCATGTATGCCATGCATGTGGTAGGTACGGCATGGCACCTAAATGAATAATTTTAGGTTTAGTCAAGATCCAAAAACAAAATCCTTGTAAATATGTTTACATAGCTCAAAGCGAAAAGTGTCCTCCCTATGGCATGCGTAAGCTGATAAGACAACAGTTTTGGGTATGGAAAACATTTGTAATAGGTACAACAGTTACGTAGTTATTAGTAAGGAGACCTTCGAGACAATTCTGCGTAAATCTTAAAAAATGTAGATAAGGTTCCGATGCTACTAACAAATCGCAGTAGTTAGGTACCTACCTATGTTCCGTTCTACAGTTAGTTAATAGATGTTTACAAATTAATGATATCTGACTTATTCACTTGAGTGAATTACGGCTTTTTAAATAATATTTATAGTTTATAGAAAAAAGTAGATAGGCCCTTGCATCTATTGTAGCTGATTTATATAACGCCTGGGACATCTGTTTTTTTTTCTAAATAACGGGACGCTATAGTGCTTGGGGCAAGATTTTAGACGGAGTAGACTTGCCCAGCACCCATAACATCCTGACGGCTAAGTCGGCCTTATCCACAGGAAAGACGTCAATACGTGCGGTTGAGCTGCGAATTTCCTCACGATGTTTTCACCGTTTGCTACGGTATACAGCGTGTCCCAGAAAGTAGTGTCCATACTTTCTAGGACACCCTGTATACAAAACAAGAACTATGAGCACTACGTTCGAGGTGTAGTTTCGATTTCCGTTACGCAGCCCATAGGCGCGGCTCTACAAATTAATGTTTAAACCTATCGGCTGTTTATTTAATGGTTCTTATCCATAAATCACAGATTTATTCTGTGCATGCTAGGTAAGTACGAGTACGACCTTGGAAGTGCGGATTTGATTCCTGTGTCACCACGACACAGGAATCCCCATGGGCGCGGCAATTTAAGGTACAAACTACAAGTACAGCTCCATGCAACAGTTAACAGTTGCTCTTGCGTTGCCGCGAACTAGCGTGACTGCCCAAATAAAAATGATTTCATCTTGCTTGACAGACACTCTAGGACGGAATCTAGTGGAATAGCTTTGACCATTTATATAAATTGTTTATGTGGAATAGGGATCAGCTAAAATCTGAAATACGATAATTCTAGCGGTAAGAGAAAATATACTTATATATTTTGCCATCTAGTGGCTAGTAGCTTAACTAAAAAAACTCTAAGCTTTGCCATTATTTTTGTAGATGGCATTGAAACTCAAGACCTAAGAAAACATCATTCATTAGAATTGAATGAACTCAACTCCAAATTTTAATGAATGAATGAATAAAATTGATTGATTGATTGATTACCAGTTTCAAGCAGCAAAGTATTTTGTGTTGTTTAGTTCGTCAACAAGAAATAGAAGTGAAAAATAAATAAAACTATGGGTGCCTGAGGCTTGCCCTTAATTGCTTTGCTTTGTAAGCAGTGAGATACCGGACCTATCTATTGATTATACAGCATCGATAGGTACTAGAAACTAGCCGGACCCACTTATCTTTGCTTACCTAAACTCGTGTACAGACTAATCGTATGAAATTAGTCATATCCCGTGTGATCCCGTGGCCTGATTTTGCTCGGGAAACATGTCTGTGAGCGAGAAAGTCTCGCTTTCCGATGCCCTCAGCAATGTCGACGTGCTGGATGAGCTAACATTGCCCGGTAAGTATTGAACCTCCAGAACACTAGGTGTGGTCTAGGGTATATTGCTATGTTAGTGCTTTACCTTACCTATCCTATACCTGCTCTTGCGACTCTCATTATATTATTCAAAAACCAAGTGCTGGTTTGCCATAGCTGTCTATAAAATACTAAATCAGAGATGTTAGATATGTACCTTATACATAAAGAAAGTCCATAAAAGGCTAGTAACACAATGGATTAACGACGTCGTCAGCTTCGTAGGCTATAGATGAATGTGGGTAGCTCTAGGTAGTTCAGAAAGGCTAGAGCTGACCAGAGAAGCTTATGCAGTGGACTAAGGCCCCTATTCAAAAACAGTGCTTGATTCTGAGTCGAGCCTCAAGCATAGATTTTTGTCATTTTGCAATGGAGAACTGTCAAATAATGTATGCCTGAGAGTGCTTGAAGCTCGACTAAGCACTGTTTCTGAATACGGGCCTTAATCCACTGCATAAGCCTCTCTGGTCTGCTCTAGCCTTTCTGAACAATCTTGAGCTACCCACATAAACGCATGGCCTATGAAGCTGATAACATTGTTTAACCATCGTATTATTAGCCTTTTACTGACTGAGCTGATAGAAGAAAACAACAACCAAAAAATTATCCCATAAGTAGATAAATAAAGTTATGTTAGTTATCTAAGGATAGGAAGGGTCTACAGATAGCTCCACTATTTAATAAATTTATATTAAAGAGTTATCTATATTCATTCACACAGATGAACAGCCATGTATAGAGGCAGCACCATGTTCTATCCTCTACCAGGCAAATTTCGACACCAACTTCGAAGATCGCAATGGATTTGTCACAGGCATCGCCAAGTATATTGAGGAGGCCACTGTTCATGCAAACTTGGTAAGAACATAATAAGGTCTTTACCAAAAAGTCTCTTTAGCAGCGCAGTAAGCAATTGAGTAATGCCACATTTATGGAAAAAAATTAGATACAAAATTTTTAAAAAATTAATAGAAAATTTCTGAAATAATAGTAGATATTAGAGACCATATAAAATAAACAACAGTAAACAGATACAACTATTTAAGCACTATCAATCAACTATATCTCAGACACTACATAATTTCGTTCAATTATTATTTTTAGTACAGTAGGCTCTAGTACAGTATACAGCTCAAGTTACCTAAAAACTAAGAAAAGTGACGCTTACTGCAAGGACATTAGAGCTAGCAGTGTTTAGTCTGATGCGTATCCTTGTGTACCTACTGACTGTCAAATTATTTGCAGAACGAGCTACTAGAAGAAGGCAACGCTCATGCTGTAATGCTATACACATGGCGTTGCTGCAGCCGAGCGATTCCTCAGCCTCGCTCCAACGAGCAGCCCGACCGGGTCCACATTTATGAACGAACCGTGCAGGTGTTAGCACCAGAGGTTGACAAGCTACTGCAGTTTATGTACTTCCAGGTAACTAAGAGCTTTGCTGTTAAGTAAGACTGAGACCTCATTTATGCGCTGTGTCGTTTTACAGTGACGTTGCAGCACATTGACTCAAGAGCACTGGTGTCAAGGGTCACGCAAAAAGGGCCCACCAGCGGCCTACTTGCGGAAAAACTTGCCCGCACATCAAGTGCGCATAATAAAACTTGCCGAAACTTGGCATGCAGTACGTCGATCTGTTGCGCCAGCCACCAAGCGCATAAATGGGGCCTCACCCTAAAGAGAACTACAGCCTTGCTATGTGACTGGGTCCACATGTGTGTGAATGCTTACGTAATATTTGCTTTTATTGTAGCGTAAAGCGATAGAGCGCTTCTGTGGCGAAGTGCGCCGCCTCTGCCACGCGGAGAAGCGTCGTGATTTCGTCTCCGAAGCGTACCTACTCACGCTTGGCAAGTTCGTCAATATGTTCGCCGTGCTCGACGAACTCAAGAATATGAAGAGCTCCGTGAAAAATGACTATTCTACTTATAGACGGTATGTATCCAGCTTTTGTAAGATCCTTATGTCATCTTATCTCACTAAGAAACTATGGTTGCGCCCCTAGCGAGTGATTCGTATGCCGCCGTCAAATTGGTTGCAGATGAGATTTCCTGCCCTTCATTCCGCTAGCTCCCCTCAGGTACCTTATTTTTGACTTCTGCGCAATAAAGGTCAGCGCTAAAGTTATGTGCCGCTACCTATACCTTAGTGTGATAAGACACTTATTCCCCTGTTACGCGATGCAGCACTGTAGAGTCTGGAACAAGATTTTAAATGGAGCGTGCTACCCAACATATAATGTATACCGCATCCTCTCATCGTAGTCTGATATATTCACACGAAAGACAATGGTCAAGTAGCGCGTTTCCTTACGGCACTACCAGCAGAACGTAAACGAGGCAGATTTCTACTACTTGGTCATTGTGTCTCGCTTGTTCCTTAGCCGTTGTTATATCTCCCATCTCGTCTTCTCAGAGCGGCGCAATTCCTAAAAGTGATGTCAGACAGTCAAAGTCTGCAGGAGTCTCAAAACCTGTCGATGTTCCTCGCGACGCAGAACAAAATACGAGACACGGTCAAAGACGCCTTGGAGAAGATCAATGGTGAGTATCATCATTTTTCACTGTGACCTTACACCTTACTGTCGTTGTAATTAACCCTTCTAAGTGACCTTTGACCTTTGAATTTAACGGTATTAACATGTTAAAATCTTAGATTATCAAAATCACAAAATATGTGTTACAAAAAATATAATTGTATGCAATTCTCAGGTTACGAAGAACTGTTGGCAGATGTAGTGAACATTTGCGTTCACATGTTCGAAACTAAGATGTATCTCACCCCGTCAGAGAAACACATGCTTGTCAAGGTAATCACCTTTTGCAATAGTTCTTAATCCATGCGTTACTTATAGCAAGCTCATTACGGCTGTAAGAATAAAATAAACATTGTAGACAATCCACACAACATTATCTAGCACCAAACTATGCAGAGCTTGTACGATGGGAAACAGACAGCTGATATATTATAATACTTTATATATTTTTTTATATACTCTTCCTTAAAATACAATATCACCAGACAGAGAACACACATCAAATATTTGTTCTTGGTGGAGATCGTACCCACGGCTTACGACTAAGGCAGGGCCTACTACTTGAGCCATGACTCCTGTCAAAATACTGACTGTGTGGCTGCTGGGTCTGTAGGGTACAACTATTTACAGGTGATGGGATTCGGCCTGTTTCTGATGGACTCAGATGCGTGTAACATCAACCGGCTGGACCAGAAAAAGAAAATTCGGCTAGACCGAATTGACAGGATTTTTAAGGTACAGATTACGCTATTCATTCAAAATCTGCCAAGTGCGAGTCGGCCTCGCACACGAAGGGTTCCGTGTCATTATTATCTATAAAAACGGCAAAAAAATCATATCTGTTGAATGGGAGCACCCTCAAATATTTATTTATTTTTAGTATTTTTTGTAATAGCGCGGCAACAGAAATACATTACTTGTGAAAATTTCAACTATACAGCCTGGTGACAGAATGACAGACACATTGACGGACGGACAGCGGAGTTTTAGTAATGGAGTCCCGTTTTACCCTTTGGATACGAAACCCTAAATATACAAAATCATTACCTTCTTCTATTCTATTTTGCATACTTACAGAATCTAGAAGTGGTACCCCTGTTCGGCGATATGCAGATAGCTCCGTTCAACTATATCAAACGATCAAAGCACTACGACCCGAGCAAGTGAGTATTTATTATTGGTCCTATTCTACAAGAGCCCAGTTTGTGGTACTTTAGTAGTAAATTTTTCAATATTTTTTAACCGACTTCAAATAAAAAAGAAGTTGACTATCGAGTCGGTTCCTCGAGATTTTGTAACTTATATTATATCTAAGACAAGTAATAATTTAAGTATTGATAGTTAAAATACACCTCTATTTGTCTCGTATTTTTTGTTCTTATGACTCAGAGAAACGTAGTGTGTGGTCTTTATTTATTTATTTTTGTTCACCAGATGGCCAATGTCTTCGAACAGCAATCCAATCTCCCCGCAAGCTGACCTGATGGTCCACCTGCCTCAGATTCGTGAGGAGCATCAGAACTATATCTCGGAGCTCGCGAGATACAGCAACGAAGTATGTACCACTCCTCATTATCTGAAGGCTAACTGGAAGAAAACGCATTTGTTTTCGCCAATCAATAGAGGGAAGAATTTCCAATTTAGTCCCTAGACTTTAGCGGAAGGATTCTTTGAGACGCACTTAAAATTCTTTCATCACATCAGTTCGAGTTCGAAAGAACTATTGACACGACAAGAAGAAGAATAATCTGAAAAATAATCCAAAAAACATTTCAAAGTGGTCTTAACGATTTTATTGAATAAGACAGTTTTGAATTTTGTAGATGATCGATCACAGTTCTAGGAAGTCGGATTGACAAGAGGGGAATTGTGACCATTTTTGTAAGAACTAAGGTTAGGCTGTCAATATAAGTTCAGGAAATACAAATATACGTTGGCGTGTTATGAATCGTTGTTTTAAATAAAGGTAACAACAACATTCAAAGAAGCGGGCTCCGACGCTGAAAACAAAGCGGTCTCCGAGCTATGCCTGCGCGGCCTGCAGTTACTATCGGCTTGGTGCTCTGTGCTGAGCGAACTTTGCTCGTGGAAGTTACTGCATCCTACCGACCACGCGACAAACACACGCTGTCCGCCTGACGCTGAGGAGTACGAGAGGGTAAGGAAATTATAGATATAAAATACTTTTTTTTATATCATATTATAGGCTTGCGTTTGGGCGTGAAACATTCCTCCAGGGTAGAAAACGCAACAACTCCTTTGGTGTTGGCCATAAGCCTTATTGTCTATCTTTTAAATTAAATAATACAAGTTAGTAAAACTTGAAAAACCGATATCACAACTTTTTGATGAACCGATTTTGATGATTTTTTAATGGAACCAAGCTGTCCAAATTTTCAAATCGGCTCCTAAATAACGAAATTATGCGATGACAAATATAAAAAAAACAACTGCATTGAGAACTTCCTCCTGTTTTATTTGAAGTTGGTTAAAAAAAAAAGTTAATGAAGTTTGGAAATTCGTGATGAATTGGTATTCCTTCATCACTTCTTCTCATTTAGTCTTGATTAGTCTTCTGATAACTAAGTTATAGACTAAGGCCAAGGCGGTCATACCCAAAGGTACAGTTTTGGTAATAAAACTCAATGTAATTAAAACTTGATTTTCTACAGGCAACCCGATACAACTATACTTCGGAAGAGAAGTTCGCGATGATCGAAGTGATAGCCATGATCAAAGGTCTGCAGGTACTCATGGCTCGCATGGAGACTGTCTTTGCTGATGCCGCTAGAAGGTATATTATCATCTTATAATAATTAAATACGTTTCCCTATATCGCATAATTACATGCTGAAAATAGAGATGGCGCTAGGATTTATGATATTATTTATGACAATGTTCATTATTTAAAACACGATTAACGCGACATTTTCTAAAAATAAATCCTAGCTAGATTGATTTGTCGTCCCCGAAAGCCCCTGTATACTAAATTTCATGAAAATCGTTAGAGCTGTTTCCGAGATTCAGATTATATATAAGATTTTGTCGTTTACAGGTTAACGATATTATATATAAGATTTTGTCGTTTACAGGTTAACGATACTGTTTTCAATTTAGTTTGAGACTGTTTCTGACTATGTAAAAACTGTTTATCAGGTCGATTTACGCGGAGCTACAAGATTTCGTGCAGTTAATAATGAGAGAACCGCTTCGTAAAGCTATCAAGAACAAGAAAGATCTTATCAGGAGGTGAGATGCACACATTACTTCCAGCCTGTATGCCTGTATCGTTGTATTATAGGCACACTCCGGACACTCAAGCAAATGCCATACAAAAGACGCGTTCTAAATAAAACAATGTAAAAAGTTGTTTATTTTCCTTCACGATATCAGTAAGTCTACTTACATTTAAGATCTAGAAAACCAGTTCAAGGGCTAGTGCCTGATGTAGGTTTGTAAGAACCGCACAGACATACACGCGCGTGACGCGTCCTTTGATCAAATCAGGCTAACTGGAAGCCCGCTGTTTGCGGAAGCCCGAATAAATCACAGTGGGGGGGACCTGATAAATCACAGTGTTTGTTCATGTAGTATTATTTTATGTGCTGTGCTGTAGGGCAAAAGCCTTCTTTCTTATCTCTATTCTATGCTATATTATTTATGGATGACTAATCTTTGTCCTACCACAATAGATTGGGCCCTTGGAAACAGTGATAATTGTGATTTTATTTCAACGTTTTGTATTTCTATCAGCGAGCTGGCTCCCATAGTACAAGCTCTGCTTAGTTTTGGACTAGATAGTGTTGTGTGGAATGTCCATAATATTTTTAGTAAACAGCTTTATGTGGGCCAAAGTGTTTTTTTATAATATTGGTTCTTATTGCTTTATTAATAAGTGTGTTCTTTATCAGTATAATAGTGTCGATCCGTGAGACTTGCGGCGACTGGGCGCGAGGCTGTGAGCCCCAACAGGACCCCGCGTTGCGAGGGAAGAAGGATGCAGACGCTAGTTTTACTATCAAAGTACCGAGAAGGAACGTTGGTGAGTCATATTCATGTCGCTTAGACTTTTTAGAACAAAGGCGTAGACAGAGGCACATCCAATCATTACATTGAGAACACATTACATATATGGCAGATGCAAGAGTGTTTCTAATTAATTATTGTTCTCGATGGGGATCGAACTCACGGCCTACGGCAGTTAAGGCAAAGCTACTATCAACTGAGCTGAGGGCCCAGTCAATACAATAGATGTTTTTTTCTTATCGCTTAGCAGAGATCCCTACCAGACAACCGTTTGAAGGACACAGCCGGAATCCTATTTAAGTTTTATTAATTTTATTTTTAATATTTATTTGAAAACATACTTGAATCTCTTTCTTAATCTGCTTTTATTCCAGGTCCGTCAACAACACAACTATACATGGTACGCACACAGCTAGAAGCACTCATATCTGACAAGTGGGGAGGTCGTCGTACCTTACGTAAGGTAAATGCATCACAAAATTGTATACTATTGTATGTTTATAGGTATTATATCAGTTATCTTTTTCCCATAGTACAAGCTCTGCTTAGTTTGGGGCTAGATATTGTTGAGTAGATTGTCTACAATATTTATTTATTAATTAAGGCTTGAAGTGCAAGCGAGAGCGCGAAATGAACGACAAAGAGGCACAATCGGCCTTCGCGTTCGGCAGCGTTCGACATCTGTGTATTTTCATATGACGTTGTCATGTTCAACTATCGTCAGTAAACCGACTTTACAGACAACCGATTTTTATCACATAAATCAAATTGTAATAATTATATTCGGTTGTTTTATAGGATTTGGAGGCTGGCGCGCTAACACAGATTGAGACATTCCACACACAGAGTTTCTACTGGCCGTATTTACTCAATCTGTCAGGTGAGGTCAAATGTAAAGGTCAACTTTGACTGCAATGGCGAACCTATTCTAAAGTCAAAGTATATTAAAAACACTTTTTTTTTTTATTATTCTAAACTGCTTCTGAAGCTGATGAAGTTGTGGTGCAGTTTGACTTATCCCATAAATAGTAAGCGGAACAAACTGAAAATATTTCATTTATATTTCTAGATTCGTTGGCGAAATGCTGCGATCTATCGCAGCTGTGGTACAGAGAGTTCTACTTGGAAATGACCATGGGACGCAAAGTGAACGTAAGAACGATTGTGCAGTTAGAAATTGAAAAATTTTAGAGTAAAGCATTTATACATTTTTCTCTAATAATATTCTAGCACTTTGTTTATTATCATCTAATCCTATCCTAAAAAAATATTAAGAATAAACATGGTACTGTGAAATCTGAGGGGTTTTTTATATACCGGGCCTCGGTATTGTCATGCTACTAGTTCTATCGAACTAGTGTCGTGAAAGGATTTTAAGTAGTCCTGCCTGAGTATTAAAGTCGTGAATTGTTTTGCTGTACTTAATCACCGAGCTTATTACCATCTAGTCAGGGACAACTTGACCCTCCATCGAGTGCTTGAAATATAGTATATGAATTTCGATTCGAGGCTAGGCAAATCTCTGAAGGGCAAGTCCCACTTCATTTACAACATTTCGTAGACGAAATGTTGTTTTCGTTTCGCCTATTTGTCTCTCGCTTTTGTATGGAGAAAAGATGAGACAGCAAAATTACGTTATGATAATACGAGTTGTTGTCTCATCAATTTTCCATACAAAAGAGAGAGACACGTGCGCACACGAAAACAACATTCGGTAGACGAAATGTGGTAGCAAAACTCCGACTTCGGGTACTGATGAATATCGTGCCATAATGTTTTCATTATATTCCCTTTTGTCTCAAACCTTTCACCCTGTACCTATACCCTGTTTGTATTTAAGGTTCTAGTTTGTTTTTTCTTGTGTTTTTGTTCATTCAATAAACTTTTTTTCATTTCATTTTCATTTATCAGAAATGCACCGTCCGCCATCAACACAACGAGGAATGCAAGGATCTTGTGACGATGGAGAAGCGCATCCAGTTCCCCATAGAGATGTCGATGCCGTGGATACTCACAGACCACATACTCAAGACTAAGGAGCCCGCTATGATGGAGTAAGCATTCATTTCTTATTGTGTCACTGATTCTTTCGAACCAAGTGTGGTGAAAGGATTTTAAGTGCGCAAACAGGCTCCTTTCCTGCACTTGACACAAACTTACAATTGAACAAATATTTACAAAATGTTAAAAATTTACGAATAACAATAATAATAATATAGGTGGATCTTCAAATGAAGTTTGAAATTTCGTACCAAAACACAGCAGAAATGTTGATATAAGTACTTTACTTTTTACCGTACTAAGGGCTGATTGTTCAATTTACATACGCAATAACGCTATTCTTCTTGTTTCTGCCCTTATTCCACTCTATGTGAGGTCGGCACGACATGTCTTCCTCCTCCATTCCTCTCTGTGTCATCTCTGCAGTCAGTTCATCCATGTTTTCTTTGGACTACCTCTGCTCACATCCACATCTATACTCATCACTCTCCTAGTCACATGACTTCCCCACCTAATAAATAAAGAGATGGATATATTGTTGCGCAGTAGCCTAACGCCTAGCGCCATCTGTTACCGAGAGGAGGAACTACTCACGAGTTAGGTGGCAGAGAGCGCCATCTATTGACAAATGGCGGAACTACATTACGTGAACAATTAAGAATCAAGTTCCGGGTGTTTCTGGAGAGTTCGACGAACATGCTCGAATAATGAGACGAGCTATAAATAGAGAATCGCTCGGATCGTGGGACAGTTTTTATTAAGCTATAGAAGTGAACGTTTCGAGTGCGAAGAGTGAATTAGTGTCTTGTCTTGTATTGTGTTTTATTGTGTGCTGTGTTTTAGTGTGTTTTAATAAAGTGTTGGCTTTGAGTGACAATAAAAGTGTTCGTTGTGTAAAAATCGACTTTCATTGTTCAATAGACCCCCCGCTCGTAACAAATTGGTGTCAGAAGTGCGATTGAACAATGCCGGTGTTACCGAAAGACGACGCTGAAGGTATGAGGACGAGAAGTCAACGCCAACAGGAAATGGATGCAAGACGGATGGGAAGTTCTCCGTCACAAGCAACTTGTCGGGACCCTGAACTGCTGACGGAGCCAGCTGCTGGGACATCTGGAATTCTACCATTATCGGAGGTCCAGGCTCCTGCATCAGGTGATCTGGCAGCATTGATGGCCATGCTGCAGGAACAGACCCGTCGGCAGGAGGAGCGGCAGGCCTACTTAATGGAAGAACAGAACCGTCGGCATGAGGAGCTGCAAGCCCGCTTGATGGATGAACAGAACCGTCGGCAGGAGGAGCAGACCCGTCGGCAGGAGGAGCTGCAGGCCCACTGGATGGATGAACAGAACCGTCGGCAGGAGGAGCAGACCCGTCGGCAAGTGGAGCAAAACCGTCTGATGTAGGAGCAAGTTCACCTTATGAAAGACCTGCAGGTGACTGTTAACAAAGACCTGCAAAGTGTAAAAGAACAGGTCCAAAATCAGGAAAGCCGTATCTACGAAATGGAAACCCAGATTGCTGATGTAAAGAAAGCTCTGGGTGTGCTTAAAGCTGGAGCAGGAAACGTGGCTTCTGTAGTGGCCACACCTGTGGGTAAGAGCTTCAAGGTGCCACCCTATGATGGGACTTCATCATGGTCAGCCTACAAAATCCAGTTGGAAGCAGTGAGCAAAGCAAATGGATGGACCACGGATCAGGCGATGACCGCACTGATTTTGGCACTTCGTGACCAGGCCCTCAATGTGTTGGAAGCTATTGGAAAGGAGGTTACCTACGAGCAGCTGCTGGACGCGCTGGAATCTCGTTATGGTGACACGCATCTGGAGCACGTATTCCGCGCCCAACTGAAAGAAAGGACCCAACGCAGTCTTGAAAGCTTGCAGCAGTGGGCTCTGGTAGTGGAAAAAATGGTCCGAAAGGCATACCAATCTGCACCTGCGCTTATCGATGGAATCTTGGTGCAATCATTTATTGATGGGATTCGCGACTTGGAGGTGAGAGCTGCTGTGAGACTGGGACATCATGAGTCTTTGAAAAACGCCCTCGCCCATGCTTTGGAAGTAGAAGCCGTTCGTCAGGACCATCGAGCACATCGCATCAGGGAAGTGGTGGCATCACCCACTCGTGAGTATCGTCCGAGATATAGCCCTAAATGCTTTGAGTGTGGAGAAAAGGGGCACTTGAGATTTAATTGCCCTAAGCGAGCAGTTTCAGGAATACGTCGTGACCAGAGAGAACAGGAGACTGCTTCCACCAACCAGCAACAGGGACACGCCAGGGCTGCGGGGCGAGTGCTGGCCGGTATTAACAGAGCCCCAAGAATTTGTATTTCACAAGCTCATGATGGTAACGCGGATGCCCTATCAAGAAGACCTTGCCTGGAACACTGTAAGCATTGTGTCAAGCAAGAATCTAAAGAAGCGATACCCATCAGGGTGCTAAAGACTGACTTAAGTGTCGAATGGAAAGAAGCCCTGCAGCAAGCACAATCAGAAGACGCCGACATCAAACCAATTGTAGAATGGTTAAGAGCTGGTACTCCTAAGCCTAAGTGGAGTGATATTGCCGGAAGGAGTACAACAACGAAAAGTTATTGGGCACAATGGGATAGTCTGGTTATCCAAGATGGAGTATTGTGCCGCAAATGGGAAAATAATCGAGGAGACCACTGTCATCTACAAATGGTTGTACCTAAATCAAAGGTACCTGACGTTCTGCAACTTTATCATACGGGAAGTTCAGGGGGTCATATGGGAGTAAAAAGGACTTTATTAAAAATACGAGAACGATTTTATTGGATCTATTGCAGAGATGACGTAGAAGACTGGTGCCGGAAATGCACGAGTTGTGCAGCTGTGAAAGGACCTCACACACGCAGTAGGGGAGCGCTCAAATTATACAACGTTGGAGCACCCTGGGAGCGCATAGCATTGGACGTCGCTGGGCCATTCCCTGTGAGCGAGAATGGGAACAAGTACTTCCTAGTCGTCATGGATTATTTCACCAAATGGCCAGAAGTTTTCGCTATTCCGAACCAAGAAGCAACGACAGTAGCAGATAAATTAGTCCATGAAGTCTTTTGTCGGTTTGGAGTACCCTTGGAAATCCACAGCGATCAAGGAAGAAATTTCGAGTCTCAAGTTTTCCAGGAGACATGCCGAGTAATGGGTACTCATAAAACGAGGACTACTGCATATCACCCACAGTCTGACGGAATGGTGGAAAGATTCAATCAAACGTTGGAAAGATATCTGGCAAAAGTGGTGGCGAACCGACAAAATGATTGGGATAAGCATATCCAGCCATTTTTGTTGTCATATCGAAGTGCGGTGCATGAGAGCACAACAGTCACTCCCGCCTTTGCGAACTTCGGACGGGAACTACGATTGCCTGCAGATTTGATCACTGGCATTCCACCAGACTCTCCGCGCGCCATAACGGATTATGCAAGTGATCTACGCCATAAAATGAACGACATATATGAAAATGTCAGACAATCCAGCCAGCAAATGTCTGAAAGAATGAAAACCCGCTATGACCGAAACTTGAACAATCAGGGATTTGATGAGGGTTCATTGGTGTGGCTGCACAATCCAGTCCGCAGTAAGGGGAAGTCTCCTAAATTACAAGCAAAATGGGACGGACCATACCGTGTGGTAACCAGGATGAACGATGTCACGTACCGAATCAAGAAGGGTTTGCGAGGCAAACCTAAAATTGTTCATGTTGATCGATTGGCGCGATATTATGGGTCCAATGATGCTCGGGACGAGCATGTTTTAGGAGGGGATAGTGTTGCGCAGTAGCCTAACGCCTAGCGCCATCTGTTACCGAGAGGAGGAACTACTCACGAGTTAGGTGGCAGAGAGCGCCATCTATTGACAAATGGCGGAACTACATTACGTGAACAATTAAGAATCAAGTTCCGGGTGTTTCTGGAGAGTTCGACGAACATGCTCGAATAATGAGACGAGCTATAAATAGAGAATCGCTCGGATCGTGGGACAGTTTTTATTAAGCTATAGAAGTGAACGTTTCGAGTGCGAAGAGTGAATTAGTGTCTTGTCTTGTATTGTGTTTTATTGTGTGCTGTGTTTTAATAAAGTGTTGGCTTTGAGTGACAATAAAAGTGTTCGTTGTGTAAAAATCGACTTTCATTGTTCAATAGACCCCCCGCTCGTAACAATATTTTTATCTGATGGATAGCACCTGTTTTCCTTTGTCTATGATAGCACTAAGTATAGTATTTATTTCAGGTACGTACTATACCCTCTGGATCTGTACAACGATTCAGCTCAGTACGCGCTCACAGTGTTCCGCAAACAATTCCTGTACGACGAGGTGGAGGCCGAAGTCAACCTGTGCTTCGACCAGTTCGTGTACAAGCTGTCTGAGCAAGTCTACGCGCATTACAAACAGCTGGCCGCTAGGTATGTTTCGCATGTTTACGTATGAACACTTATTGCCCGTCCTTTGTTTCTTTTGACCGTTATTTTTGCACGTCTTAGTCTTGTTTTAGGGTGTTTTAGGTCCAACAAGGAATTCTTATGGCGTGTACAGTGTACAGATTTGCGAAATGTAAGAATTTGTCGTCCACATTGTCGCAATGTGTATCATGCAATGTAACAGACTTCCTATTGTGTTGATGCCTTACGCGCACGAACAGCATTTCAATACGTGCACGCCGCGATTCGCCATTTGTCGGTTTTTTCGCCGAACACAAAGGGGCAAAAGGGGCACGCAGGTTGCACGCAGCGCCAGTGTGGACGGGTTGTGTGTGTCTGTACTGCGGAACGCGCGCGAACTATGGAAACTATCCATTCTTTTCGCGTGTTCTCGACAGACTGAGCTATGTTCGCCGCGCATGCCGGAAACAAATGCGAGTACGTACAGTAGGATACAGCTCAAGTTACTTAAAAACAAGTACAAGAGCTAGCAGTGTATAGTCTGATGCGTATCCTCGGCTCGTGCGCGCCTTGCGTCCACACTTATGAAATGCTCCTTTCATGTTACATTTCGCAAATCTGTACCAGCTATAAGATGTGCGCAAGGCTTAAAGGTCTCTACCCACTACAACGTATCATAACATGATCGTGTTAAGAACGTATCAGACACGTATCGCCACCGACAAAATATTCTCGCCGACAATACTTGCCGCTCCATGCATGGCACGCAACGGTGCTGTTCGGTGACGGAACGGGCTAGTGGGCATTGCCTCATACTTTTTAATACAAAGAATATTTTTTGTCTGACACATTCATAGCACGGTCATGGTATGATACTGTGTAGTGGGCAAAGACTTTAATAGTTAAGTTGTTCCAGCATGATGTTGGACAAGCGTTACCGCGCGGAGTGCGTGGCGCGCGGCGCGGGCGCGGCGTGCGGCGCGGGCCGGTACGCCTCGCTGCTGCGCCAGCGACACGTCGCCTTGCTGGGGCGGCACGTCGACCTCTGCGCACTCGTGAGTTATATTGTACAGTACACCATGATGTTGGACAAGCGTTACCGCGCGGAGTGCGTGGCGCGCGGCGTGGGTGAGTCTGAAGCTCCCAGGATTTCATCTCGTGAGGCTCACATTGTACACCATGATGTGGGACAAGCGTTACCGCGCGGAAATACGGCTAAAATATATTCGAGAAAAGTATAAGACACACCATTTTCTTTCATAGCCGTTTTTATAACATCATTGTTTGTGTTTATATCAGGTGGCTCAACGTATCAATGCGGATATGCACCGCGCTTTGGACGCTGCCGTCGCTAAGTTCGAGGCTGGTGACATCACAGGAGTCGTCGTAAGTCATATATCATTTAATAAAAAAAAATGCATCGGAAATCAAATCTTATTTCTTTCTTTTGTTACCTTACCCGAAGTCGGAGTTTTGCTACCACATTTCATCTACCAAATGTAGTGTACGGTTACGTAACATAGTAACTAGCCAAAATGCTGGAATCAGTATTTCTAACTACCTGCACCAGTGCTAACTAAAACACCGCGCGAGACAGCCGCGATCGGACGCTCGTTTACAAAAATACTTAATAACTTTTTAATATACGGTTTTAACTGGAATCGTACATGTAGTTTTCGTTTCGCCTGTTTGTCTTTCTATTGTATGGAGGAAAGATGAGACAGCAAAAATACGTTACGTAGAAACGATCTAAACGAGTTGATGTCTCATCCATTTTTCACACCAAAGAGAGACACGTGCTCACACGGAAACAACATTTGGTAGACGAAATGTGGTAGCGAAACTCCGACTTCGGGTACCGTTTTCTTTTATATACCGTGCACTGTATTATAAACTTTGTACCTATCCCGTTTGTATTTTATATGACAGGAATTGGAAGGCCTTATCGCTGTGAACCGGCTGTGCCACAAACTGCTGAGTCGTTACCTCACTTTGGACGACTTTGAGTCTATCCTTCGGGAATCAGATCATGGCGTTTTAGCCCCGTAAGTATTTTATATTTCAGCTTCAAATAAAAAACAAATTAACTTTAATTAATAACTAAATAATTGTTTCTAGGTATGGAAGAATCAACCTTCATGTGTTTTGGGAGTTGAACTACGATTTTCTTCCGAACTACTGCTACAACGCGGCCACAGACAGGTAGGGAAAAGTTTTATCTAGACCTCATCTACAGAGATAAATTGTATGAAAATGACATTAGTTTGACAGCTAATATAATTTTCATACTATTTTTACTGTTACGGTGAAAACTGTTCATTGATTATAGCTAGAACTCTGTTTTACTTTATTACATCCATCCATCCAGGAAGATGCCATCTTCCTCTCTCTCCTAAGGTGCACGTGTGCCGTGCCCTACGATGCACTCTCAGGGCAGTGCATCATAGGGCACGTTCCTGACGTGCGTGACCTACGAGGCAATGCTTTGTTTATAGGCGATGGTTACCACTTAATATAATATGCTTGTTCCATCAGCGAGCTACATATCTGTTGGCATGTTTTTAGATTCGTGAAGTGCCGCGGCATCCAATTCGCAGTGGGCGTGCAACGCGAAAAGGCGCAACAATACGGGCATGCGCTCCTTTGGGGCTCCAAGCAACTCAGCCTCGCTTACTCTGCGCAGTACCAGCAGTACGAAGGTAACAAACTAAATTGGTGACCCCAAACACAGTAGTAGTTACCTACTTGGTGACCCCGATGTCACATTTAACAATAATAATAAAAGTTTTTTTCAGGCAAGTTTTTCTTAATTTCTTTAAAGAAGCAACATTTAAGTCTGGGTTGATGATTTAGCTCGAAAATGGTGACCCTGAAAGTAATAGTCATGGCAAACTCAGTAACTCTGCGGCCTAATTCGGTATTCAATTTGGTGACCCCGGCGCTTCAATAACAACTTTAATTATGTAAAAAATACCGTTCACTAAATTGACCACATTTTAACATCAACTGTCAAAATAACCTGTCAAGTCAATACTTTACTAAACGCGAATGATATTTCATTCATCCGTCTATTCCCAGGATTCGTGGGTGGCGTCCACTTGCACGCACTAGTCCGCCTGCTCGGCTACCAAGGCGTGGCGGTGGTCGTAGCCGAGTTGTTGGGAGTGGCGCGCGGCCTGCTACACGGCACATTGGCACAGTTCACGCGTGCGCTACACCACGCTATGCCGCGCCATTGCAAGCTGCCGAGATACGACTACGGGTCTAATGGTGAGAATGAGGGGTAAAAGGGCTACTCAAACATTATCTAGCCTAAACTAAGCAAAACTTCATTATAAGATTCTGATGTTATTCTTCTTATCGTGTCATTGATTCTTTTGAACTAAGTGTGGTCAAAGGATTTTAAGTGCGCCTCAAAGAGGCTCCTTTCGACTGGCCTCTAGCTCAGTTGGTAGTAGCTCTGCCTTCTGCGCCGTAGGTCGTGGGTTCGATCCCCACCGAGAACAAATATTTGTGTGGTGAACATAAATGTTTGTTCTCTGTCTGGGTGTTATATTGTATTATAAGTATATATTTACAAAAAAAAAAAAATGTATTCAAGTATTATATCAGCTATCTGGTTCCCATAGTACAAGCTCTGCTTAGTTTGGGGCTGGGTAGTGTTGTGGGAATTGTCCACAATATTTATTTATTTATTTATTTATCCTTTCGTGCACTTGACACATATTTTCGAACTTTTTTAGGTTCTACGTCATGCCGGTTTCCTCACGATGTTTTCCTTCACCGATTGAGAGCACTGACATTGTGTACATACATTTTTGGGCAGAAAAACTCATTGGTATACGACTGGATTCGAAGTTTCGAACCCACGACCTGAGGATCGGAAGGCGGGGCTACTCTAGGCCACCAGCGCTTTATCTTCTCAGTAATGATAGTAGTTATAATGCCTTTGTTGTGTTTCCAGGCGTGCTCGGCTACTACAACGCTCAGCTGACAGACATAGTGCAGTATCCGGAAGCAAGGACTGAGCTATTCCACGCGTTCAGAGAACTGGGGAACATTATATTGTTCTGCATGCTTATTGAACAGGTAAGCGCTCTTTCACTTCGAGTCTAAAGTAAAAAAGTAAACAGTCCTTTGCATCTTTTGTAGATTATTTAGATAGCGTCAGAGGCAAGGTTTTAAATCGTGCCATGCGGGATGCAATAGGGCCTGGGACAGGATTTTAAATGGAATACGCTTGCCCAGCACCTATACCATCTTTGACAGCTTAGTCGGCGTAATCCACCGGAAAGACATGGTCAATACGTGCGGAGCCGACTAAGCTGCGGTGTTTCCTCACGTTGTTTTCCTTCACCGTTTGAGAGCACTAACATTGTGTATATACATTTTTCGACAGAATCAAATCATTGGTACACGACTGTAAAGCATTCGGTAGCTTTCACAAGAGTAGATAGAAATATGAAGGTACAATCTGTGCATGTGAATCGATTGCGTGCACATTTTTGTTACAATTTAAAAAGAAGCAGTCTCAGTCTTAAAAAAACTTGACCACGATATATAAAATCATTGTTTTCATTCAGGCATTGAGTCAAGAGGAGGTGACTGATTTACTCCACGCGGCTCCGTTCCAGAATATTCTGCCGCGTCCCTTCGCTGCAGGTACTTATTCTACTTATTGCATCATTAGCTTTAGTAGTAGTGGAGCTCTTTGTGAAGGGCTCGTCCGGGGAAGTACCACCACCATGCCTATTTCTGCCGTGATGTAGCATTGCTGTGTTTCGGTTTGAAGGGTGTGGAAGCTGGTTAAATTACTGGCACTTGAGGCTGAACATCTGTATGCCTCAAGTTGATGGACGCAAGGCAGGGCATCGGAACGTGCGTGACCTTCGAGGCAATGCTTTGCTATAGGCGATGGATACCATTTAACATCATGAGGGCCATATATTATGTTTGTTCTATCAGCTAGTTGTATAAAAAAAGCTTGTGTTGTAAGAATCTCAAAGAAAATGGATAAATTATTCAATTAATTATTATTTCAACAGAAGGCGAAAAGCCTGAGACGAAGCAAAAGCGTCTAGAAGCGAAGTACGTAGCGCTACAGATTGGACAGAACGTTGAGAAGTACGGGAACGCTAAAGTAAGTGAACCCTGAGCAAAACGCCGAAATTGATTACCCTCATTAATAATGCCTGGCACTTTTTAGCGGCTCACTAATAGCAGTGTGGGGTGATAACGTATCTTTTGTAGCTATGAAAAGCTTGTTGTATCTGTAAACTTTGACATGATTTTGAACTTCGATTGCATTAAAAACGAATTGAAACAAAACCCATTTTTGACAAGAAATGATTGCAATAAGATGTAATGTTTATTGCTATACTATACGCTATTTCATGTTTATTACGTCAGTAATAAACATGAAATAGCGAATAAGAACTTCACGTTGTAAAACTAGTAAGGCGACAGATAGTTATTTACTATTGGGTTATGACTACTTATGACAAATACAATGATTACTTCATACCAAGTGTGGTGAAAGGATTTCAATAATTAATTTTATGATTAAATTGAAAGTGCGTTTATAAGTATGGATGTTAGTACTTAGCAGCACGGCGGCGCGGTCGCTCAATTAACAAAAAGCCTTGTCTAAGTTTTTTTTCAAAAATGCGGGTACACCAAAAACTTTGGGGGATTGTGGATGTGCAGCAAGCGCAGTTGGCCCGCGAAGGCGACCTGTTGACCCGCGAGCGGCTGTGCTGCGGCCTGTCGTTGTTCAGCGTGGTGTTGCGGCGCATGCGCGGCTACCTGTCCGCGCCCGCCTGGCCCGCGCCGCCGCATCACCACCACGCGCCGCCGCACACTGACGACACCAGCGAGTTCCACAGGTGAGCTCTGCATCTATGCTGCTCACTTAATCAACACAATAAGGCTAAGTTTAGATGAAAGCCGTGACGCGCGGCTTAAGATTGAAACAATCAATGTTGTTGTGTACAAGATCAAGACCGCGCAGGATCCTGAACCGCGCTTTCCTCGCGGCGAGACTATGAATCAGATGAAAATCAAATCTACATCCTAAAGTACATAGTTGAAAAATCGATCTTCTTGTTGTCTTAGTGTGGGATACAAGTCACAAACCGACTTAAAGAAAGCCTTTGACTCAAAATGTCCTTTGTGATAAATGTCCGTTTATTTATGTTTAAATTGTTTTAATAAAAAAGTTCTTTATTCTAGACTGTGGTCGGCTCTACAATTCCTGTACTGCATTCCCGTTGGCGACACGCAATTCACCGTCGAGTAAGTAAACTCAGTGTTTCCTAGTGGGGAGCGCCCCGTAAATAGGGACTATCTCGCTCGCGCACTTTGACCTTTCGAAAGATATAAAATCACTGTGTCAACCTGAATGATGCTTTCTGTCAACATAAGCACCGACCGCGCATTTTCTTCGTCGCAACTTATTTGTTAAAAATCGAGTAACTATTTATTTAGCATAACGTTTGTTTTAAATGTTCTTTTTTCCAGGGAGTTATTCGGCGAAGGTTTGCACTGGGCCGGATGTGCGATTATCGCATTACTAGGCCAGCAGAGACGCTTCGAAGCTCTTGACTTCTGCTACCATATTTTGCGCGTGCAGCGGGTCGATGGGAAAGACGAGGTGGTCAAAGGAATTGTGAGTGGCGCCATTTTGTTTCACTTTTAAGAACTACTTTTATTTTATCTAACGATTTAGGGCAAATTATTCCATCTGTAGATAAATTTATCCGCCAGATAAAAATATTCCTATCTCTTTTTTAAGCTTGTTTAAATCAAGGACTGACATTGTTTATTTGACGAAAAGCATTATTCCGTAGATGGAGCAAATCAGCCTTTTGTTCTATTAAAACAAAATTGCTTGAGATCATTTTGTTTAAAATTTATGTTACTTTTAATAATAACATACTACATAACTAAGTATGTATCTGAGTGACTCAATTTTTACTGACAAAATGAAAATTATGCATTCTCTGTTCTCAGCCGCTGAAGCGCATGGTGGACCGTATCCGTCGCTTCCAAGTCCTGAACAGTCAGATCTTCAGCGTCATCAACCGCCACCTCACGGCGGACGACGACGCTGGTCGCGTCGAGCACGTGCGGTGTTTCCCGCCACCCGCCGCCGCCCCTATGCATATTAACTAGCCGCTATCCTGCTCACGGCACCAAGTTACAACTGGGTACAGGCATTGTCAATCATATCGTTGCCGTAGCCAGGGAGAGGACCGCGCCAGCGCACCTATAATTTTAATAAATCAAATTTTGGTTGAGGCTGGCTCCTCATAACAAAATCCTGGCTACTCTAATGATCATCGCTGATATTTCCGCCATTTATCATTCCAGCCAACATAAAGACACAATATTTGTAAACAAACCTGTAGTCCTTCACCTAAAAATCACTTTCGTCGTTGATTTTTTACAGATTTTGGAGATCTTGCCTAAATATTTATTGCTAACAACGCCAAAAGCAGCCAAGTGCGAGTTGGACTCGCCCATGAAGGGTTCCGTAGCACGACGAACTACAAGAACCTTTATATTATGTTACTTGATGTAACATAATAAGATTCTTGTAGTTCGTCGAAAGGTAAATTACGGTTTACGGTTTATGACGTATAAAAAAAAAACTACTGACTAGATCTCGTTCAAACCAAATATCGTTGAAAGTTTGCATAGTAATGTACAACATATATTTTTTTCATTATTATAATTCTCTTACTTTAGAAGTTAGAGGGGGGGGGACCAACTTTTTTCCACTTTGGAAGTGTCTCTCGCGCAAACTATTCAGTTTAGAAAAAAACGATATTAGAAACCTCAACATCATTTTTGAAGACCTATTCATAGATACCCCACACGTATGGGTTTGATGAAAAAAAAAATTTTGAGTTTCAGTTCCAAGTATGGGGACCCCCAAAATTTATAGTTCTTTTTTTATTTTTATGTAAAAATCTTAATGCGGTTCACAGAATACATCTACTCGCCAAGTTTCATCAGTCTAGCTCTAACGGTTTCTGAGAAAAATGGCTGTGACATACGGACGGACAGACAGACAGACAGACAGACAGACAGACAGACAGACAGACAGACAGACAGACAGACAGACAGACAGACAGACATGACGAATCTATAAGGGTTCCGTTTTTGCCATTTGGCTACGGAACCCTAAAAATGGCTTGTAGATTATTTTGCTATGGTTTGTTTACATATTGCATATTGGTATTTAGATGACGTCATCAACTAGGCATAATCACACATGCGGTTGTAGGCAATAAATATTGCACATCGGCTTTGTAGAGCGCTATCTCTTTCTGACGCACACTACGACGTTTCAAAGTGATTCTTGCAATCGTACTGAATAAACACACTATTGATTTGATTTGATCTACGCTCTATGAAGCCGAAATTAGCCGATGTGCAATATTTATTGCATACTAGTATAATTACTTTTATATCGTCAGATAAACAGTCACATCATCAAGTAGACATAGACTGTATAATTGTAATTTTCAGGAAATACAATTCTGATTTGTTATATAATATGACATTAATTTAGGTAAATATATTTAATCTAGCTAGATAATAAGTACACATATACGCCTCTTTTGCATTTTAATCATAGTATTATTATTTAATGTTATATATTCTGTGCAGCAATCTCAAATTATAACTTGCGAGCTCGCATCCATTTAAATACTGGACATTTTATAATAAATAATAATTTATAGAATTCTCTTTCTTTGTTTTCATGTACGTAGTAGTGTCTTTAATCTCTAAACTATTTTTTATAGGCACAAGTAAAAGAATCTGGGCTCTAGTCAAGTACCACTTTCTGTTTGAGTTAACGTTTGCTACAGAGAGATAAATTTGTACGATAATTCCATTTATTTTGGGTAAACATCTGTCAAGCTGCCAACTTTCATACTCATAATTTTTTTTAAAATAGATACCTTAAATAACTTTTTATTTAGAAATAAACTTTTATAGTGACTATGCATGTCTGTTATTTTTTGATTGAGTATGAATGCATTCAGAAATTATTTATTTTGATTTTCTACGAGAAACTCTTGTGACCCATAAAATGTGAATATGAAAACATCTCATAAGCAAAATTGTAGGATGGCTATACGGATATAAAAA
This sequence comes from Thera britannica, assembly GCA_939531255.2. Classification (NCBI taxonomy): domain Eukaryota; kingdom Metazoa; phylum Arthropoda; class Insecta; order Lepidoptera; family Geometridae; genus Thera; species Thera britannica. The sequence continues at coordinate 17,744,556 of OW618037.2, forward strand.
TTATATTTCAAAAGTAAAATATTCCTTTGCAGCTGTTGAAAAGAATATTCACAGATTGCAATTTTACGTTCGTGGCTATAGGACACGCAGCATCAAAGAAAACAAGTGGATATCCAGGTAAGATGTTTATTACTTATAAAAAATATTTTTACATAGTCATGTACCGGCATATACGTACATAGAGGCGAGTAACTAACATGGTTTCTCACTCATATTTTGAATAAAGTATAGCTTTTGTAAACATTTCATTTAGTTTATGTTAAATTATTAAAATATTATGTAGTTCAATCCAGTAACACCATTGTCTTGTTTAATAACTTATTACCACTTCTTTGTACATTAAAAAAAACAATCTACATCTTCAATTCATCGTTAAATAATATAATGTAAATAATCACTACTAAAACGTCTCTACAACGATAACTTTAAATCACATACACAGTACTGCACCAAACAAATGTATTGTTTAGTTTACTCTAGGAAAACTTGTTAAATAAGGATTAATTTTATATTATAATATAAATAATATATATTTTAATATAAATAATAAATAGATATTGTGGACAATCCACACAACACTATCTAGCCCCAAATTAAGTAGAGCTTGTACTATGGGAATCGGAAAGCTGACATAATACTTACATACATTTTTGGAGTTTACTCCTAATGAATCAGTTTTTTGATATAAGGCGCCCGGTATGAGAAAAGTGTGGGGAGTGAAATCTACTGAACTAATGACCTCGTTACGTTTTTGGTACGCAACCTATCTTGCGCAACTTTCTAATTTGGTGTGAGCAGTGCAGCTAGATCGTGGGTAGTGTGTACCCTTACTTTGCCTATATGGAGTAAACTCCAGTCGACACACAATTTTTTTTTAAATACATACTTAGAATACAATATAACACCCAGACAGAGAACAAACATCTGCATTCACCACACAAATTGTTCTCGGTGGGGATCTAACCCACGACCTACGGCGCAGAAGGCAGTGCTAAAAACCGAGCTGAGAGGCAAAGTGCTCTCAAATGGGTGACTAAACTCGTGTCCTAGTTAACTATGCACATATTGATATCTTCTCTGTGGGGCTAAAAAGCAATGTGACATTATGTCTTCATGTCAAGAGATAAATTATAAGTTTAAAAAACCAGAGAAACAGACTTTAGCCAAACGGCTAAACCGATTTTAATGAAATTTGTTTGGGACAATCTGGACGTAAGAATAACCTTCCAAATAAACAAATAATTTTCTAAATCGGTTCATAAATGACGGAGGCATGCAGTTACAAACATTAAAAAAAATAGGTATTTAAAAAAAAAATGGCAACACCGATTTTAATAAAATTAAAATGGGACCAATCTGGAAGCAGTACCTTCAGATAAAAAAATATTTTTTTCAAATCGGCTCACAAATGACGTAGTTATGCGGTAACAAACATAAAAAAAAAAAAAAAATGCAACCGAATTGAGAACCTCCTTTTTGATTGGAAGTCGGTTAAAAATGTAGTCGATCGCGATTCGTTTGTCGTCTGCACACGTTTGTCACGCTGCGCATACTAGGACCTAAGGATTAGGCGGCGTCATTCATGACTGTTGACACGTTCTCGTGAGGTAGTGGATTACTGGTGACTTGGTCATCATCCTAAGGCTTAGCTCTGGGTCAGACAGCTAACCGGTGTCCTCCTAAGCGTGGAAGTGCACTGATGAAAATACCACAAGCAGCCATACAAGCCTTGCTTAGCTTAATGCATCCATCAGGTTCAACCAAGCAAGCTACATTGTATTGTATTTAATCACCACATACAACTTCATACTGATCATTTTCTTCATCATACAAAACTTCTTCAATCAACTCATAAACATTATTATTATCTTTCATTTCATAGATGACATTCTCTTTAATTTGGTAAACATCCTCATCCTTCACAACTTCTAAAGCCTCCGTATCGTTTAGATCAACTTCAATATCCGCTTGGGACAGCATATCAATATCAGCTTTCAAGTTGACAAGATCTGCCTTCAGAGGACCAAGGACATAGGACTCCAGTCCGTTCTTCAGAACTTCGACACTATCTATTTCGGTTGCGACTTTTTTCCGAGGATTGATGAATACTGTTTTCTTGTTTTGAGAGCGTTCTGCGGCTAGCTGCTTACGGTGCCTGCTTTTGTATGGAGTGGGCTGTTTCAGGTGTACGGTGGTGACATGGAGTTTCATGGAGTTGGATTGGGTGAAGCTCTTGGCGCACATCGGGCATTTGTAAGGCTTTTCACCGGTATGGACCTGCAAATAATACAAAAGTTAAGAACACTGGAGGCATAAATGAAATAAAAATCCTGCAGTAACATACATGATTCAGATTCCACATTGGGATAACCTGTGCCATGGCTTACAGGTACTACAACCACAAATAAACCCCGCTTCAACTACTAGCTGGTCGTGCAAACTTTGGATCTACAACAGGAATCAAACGCGCACCTCTTTCGTCTTATTCGATTATTCCCCACACTGTATTATTACAGGCGAATATCGTATATTACATCTTTTAATGGTCTTGGTATCTAAATATTAATCAAAATCATAAGTGTATTCAGTAGAATCGCAAGAATCACTTTGAAACGTATTAAAGCTAGGCGAGTCTATGTGCCAGTTAATAAGTCTATGGATCCTAAATATACTTTTTAATCTTTATTAAGACAGAAAAAACCTTCACCATTATTTTCTATCTAAAAAATTATATCAGTCATCTTTAGCCTCAAGAAGTCCACTGATGGTTACATGCCTCCCCTATACATTTATAGGAAGAACTACAAAAACTACATAGTTAAGTTTGAAACGAAACGAAAATAGTCGCTCGCATAATAATAATATCTTAGAATTTACCCGATCATGACGCAGCAGTGCAGCCTTATTGCTAAACGCTTTGGGGCACGCCGAGCACTGGTAGGGACGCTCGCCCGTGTGAGTGCGAATGTGGATCTGAAACACAACACCATGTTATTTCCACGATTGGCACTTTTTTGTTTTTTTATATAGGTTATCCTTTGGCCATGATCTCCTGATGGTAAACGACGATGTAACAAAACAGTCTAGAAGACACCTATTCACTCTAGCCTTATAGAAAACCAAATTGTATTGGTCAGGAAAATAACTTTAGCGGAACGAGAGCCTGCACTGGCAAAATTAGTTTTCTTCGTATTTCTGAACTTGTCATCATCATCTCAGCCCGTTTGCACCCACTGCGGAGTATAAAACCTCTTTATTACGCCACTCTTTATTCCAGTCCCTTGCTAGTTTCATCCACTCATTCCACACTCATTGCTTAGTTTGGGGCTAGATAGTGTTGTGTGGATTGTCTACAATATTTATTTATTAATATTCCCAGCACTATTTCCAGCGGCGCCATTTACCGGCCGATTTTGATAATATTTAGGAAACATTTTGCAAAATCGTTCTTACACCACAAATAATTATTTATTTACGAAAAAAATTTGAGATTGATTTTGTTCGGAATATATTTATAATAAATTAGTGCGCAACTACACTATTTCAAAATAACCAAATTCCTAATATAACATTTCTGTGTGAAGCTTGTGTGTAACGAAATGGACACACACAGCGCGAGTCATAAGTGCGTACCTGCAGAAACAGCGGCATGGCGAATTTCTTCGGACAGATGGTGCAGCAGTAAGGTCTCTCGCCGGTATGCGAGCGTTGGTGGTAGCGCAGAGCAGCGGCCGACTGTGCACACATTTAAATAAAAAAACTGACATTTGAATTGCTGGTATATCTTTTGTTTTTAAAGGGCATTTATTAAAGAAATTTAAATCTCTATGAACTGAAACTTGTGTTATTTCAAAAATATTTGTTACAAACATGTGTAAATTTAAATAAAATAACTCACCGCATAGTATTTTCCGCAAACTTCGCAAACTATATTTCGTTGATTTTTATTAGGCAGGCGGCCCTGAAAACAAAAGGTTTTTTATTCAATATATTTTTCAAAACTATGCCATTTTTTTTGCAGACCCCTGTGCCAGAGCCCAAGCGTCGGTAACCTTTCTTTGTGTGCTGCCACATAAAGAGTATTGAGATAATTAAGAGATAGGTACTTACATAAAGAACACTCTTTACGTACCTATCAGAATTTGAAGACTATAATTGTTCAGTTTACTATAGTTCTTTGAAGCACAAGGGGTGTGCTAACTTTAGCTAAAATTGTAATGACGATGATAAGTCGAAACCAATTCATGAATATAATATGGGCTTGCAACTTACACTCTTTTTCAGCATGGGAACCACCTCCCCTTGGTTTTCTCCTTCTTGTATGAGGAACATCAACTCAGGGCACATTTTCTGCAACAAACGTCAACTATTATAAGCAAACAAGAGACGCCTAAATTGCGAAAACCAGACCACTCTTCATCATGGCTAGGTACGTAGCCACAGAAATCGGGCTGACGCTTAGTTTTTAGATGTCGCATTGTCAGTCGCGTCGCCCCACTCACACTGCGCTAACATGTAGTTGATGGAAAATAAATAATTATTCGGTGCATACATTGAGTGTTGTTTCACGCCCTGCTAGGTGACAATAAGTTAGGGGTAGTCTGGAACCCTCAACCCCTACAATCACATTCACATTTTCAATTTTCTAGCTTAGTACTCACAGTTTTGGAAATGATCTTCTGTTGTCTCTTGGGCGCTGGCACGCGAGGCATCTCAAACAGAATCGGGATCCCGTCCTCCTCTAGGGGGATTTCGCCTGCCAAAGAAACAAATTACTAAAACTCATAATCATCTGCATGTGACTGTCGAAATGATCGTCAAGTAAAGTGTTTCTTGTTGGTGTTTTGTTGGTCAGAACGCACCGTTAGAATACCTATGCATGCTCAGAGGAGGCATTAACACACTACTACAAAGACAAAGGAAACATTTTTCAAAGTCCCCCTGGAGTGACCTTCACATAATTTCATCATTTTCTTGTTCTTGTCCCACTTCATGTGGGGTCTGATCAACAGGTTTTCTTTCTCCACTCTCTTCTATTAGCTGTCATTTCAGCAGTCACTCCGTTCTTAACCATGTCATCCTTCACACAATCCATCCATATTTTCTTTGGCCTACCATATCTAGCACTCTTCTCGTTACATGACATACTTCCCTTCCCATGACATGCCCGTACCATGCTAACCTATTGCTCCTCATCTTTTCAGTCACTGGCGCCACTTTCAAACTGCCCCTAATATACTGATTCCTTATTTTATCCATTCTCGTCACTCCACACATCTATCTCAACATTGGCATTTTAAAAAATAAACTAGTTGGTAACTGAGCTTCGCTCGGAATTTTTTTCGTTAATTTGTATTTTTAAGAAATCATAAGAGTCATATTATTATCTTTACTGGTTTATTCCTACTGAACAACACCATCTCCTGGACATGCTTGCAGTTAGTTGCTCACAATCGTCAATAGATGGCAGGAGCAGTCACATATTCAGTTTATGTTGTTTATATACAGTGGTGGTCATATAATTAAGAACGCTGATATAAAGGGAAGATATTTTCCAACTAAGATGCAAAACTAATTGTATGCATTTGTTTTTATTTCTCTCGGTATCGTAAAACATTTCCATATTACCACTGTATTCATTGATACACATGATTGGCTAAAAATCAATAGGCAAACATTTTACATTACTTTTAAACAAAGTATTCCTTATTACTGGCTGGTCACGTAATTAAGAACGCTAAGTAGTTTATACCTTTATTCAAATTTAAATAAACACTCAGTCGATTTGTTACTGTTTGTATAATTTTGGCGCTATTACGTGCTGTAAAAGATTAAAGATTAAAGGCTTCTTTAGAAAAAACATTGGGAAAAAATAAAAGTTGTGATAAATCTACAAGGGAAGTAATAATAAAACTTCGCCGGAAGAATTGGTCTTATAAAAAGATAGCCGACCATCTGCAATGTTCAAAAACGATGGTTTTCCACGCTGTAAAGCATTTTGCTACGTATCAAACTACTTCGAATGTTCCACGTGTACCTAAACAGAGAAAAACAACTCCTCGAGATGACCGAAACATCGTTCGTATGGCAAAACAAAATTCTTTTAAAGGGTCCAATGAGCTTAGAAAATAATATTTTGGTGAAAACAACCCTTCAGCAATCTCAGCACGCACTATTCGAAGACGTTTGGTAGAAGAAAAATTGCACGGTAGGATAGCAAGAAAGGTACCCATGTTAAAACTTTGCCACAGGCAAGCCCGGCTTGCATTTGCGAGAAAGTATGAAAACTGGACTGTGCAACAGTGGAAAAATGTATTTTTTTCTGACGAGACGAAAATAAACAGAGTATGTTCTGATGGAAAACGATATGTACGACGTCCCCCGAATACAACATTCGACCCAAAGTATACGAAAGTTACATTAAAGCACGGTGGTGGAAATGTGAAAATTTGGGGTTGCTTTTCTGGAAATGGTGTAGGACCTGTAAAGTTGATAGAAGGTAACATGGATCAGTTCCAATACAAAAATATGCTGGAAGAAACAATGTTACCATACGCTGAAGACGTTCTACCGGTCATTTGGACATTCCAGCATGACAATGATCCAAAGCACACTGCACGCACCGTAAAGGAATTTCTTACAGCGCAATTAGTTTCTGTCTTAGACTGGCCTGCTAACAGTCCAGATCTAAACCCAATAGAGAATCTGTGGTTTGAAGTAAAGAAAAAGGTTTCAAATACAAAGTGTGGAAATTTAAGAGAGCTGTATGACGTTTTTTTAGAAGAATGGAACTCTATTTCTCTTGCGAAATGTCAAAAATTAATAGAGTCAATGCCTCGCCGGTGTAAAGCTGTAATTAGAAGCCGTAGATATGCTATTAACTATTAATTTTAGTTAAATATTCATTAAATTTCTTTTTATGTTTCGTGTGCTACATAATATTGTGATTTTTGAAATCTAAGTGTCATACAAAACAATTCCCGAGCAGTTAAATAAATCGTTCTTAATTATTTGTCCACTTTTAGTACTATTTGAATGTGTTACTTTGATAAAATCAATAAAATGTGCAAAAAATAGTTAGCGATTTCATACTTTATTCTTAAGTCAGGTTGCTCTATTAATGTGACTATTATATAACATAACTAGTTGCTTCTCAGAAGGTACACATCTCTGTGTATGATACGATTTAAATTAAAACTTCTAGAACTTCAAATCATTCTTAATTATATGGCCACAACTGTATATATATATATACAAGATTTTCTCGTTTAAAGGTATAAGATAAATCATTCATTCATTCATTTTCGCTGCATGCACTCTTCTTTCATTGATGCAAAATAAATAAATAGATAACCAACCCTCTTCTATGGTCTCCTGCTTGATAGCTTCAATGGCTTCTTCCAGCGGCACATTCTCTGGAGGTATCTCTTCTTCCTCCAGATAGGGAATCTCCCCTTCTTCAGTCCCACACTTAATATCTAGAAAAGATAAACAATCTTAGAGCTTAGTACAATACAATTAAAAAGTTTTTTTTGGCAAATCTTTGTCAGTCATTGGCCATTTTTGCAAAGGTGGCTCATTTCAAAAGTTACAGCTAAGTAGCCTGTATATAATAGAAGAAAATAACTTAAGGCTATGTTAGGAAGTAACTAAGTATATTATAAAATATTATATAGTTATTTATGAACCTATAGAACATGTTAGCCATAGAGGTTGTCAGGTTTTTGAGCAATTTCTACAATACCTTATCCGTAAAATCCTATAGAAATCCTGATTCACACAATTTCAATCATCTACACAGAGCAGAGAGCAAAGTTGTACCTGCGTCAAATTCATTGGTGTCTTCCGCCTCGTAATTGCCCTGATTGGTTTCAGCTGCCATGTGGCTCTCCTCATAGTGCTTAATGCAGTCATCTTCAGAGTTGTAAACTTGAGAGCACTGGAAATAATAAATTCAATAAATATTACAGACAATTCACACAAGTGTTGTGTGAATTGTCTGTAATATCTAGCCCCAAATTAAGCAGACCTTGTACTTTATGAACCAGATGATATAATACTGATACACATTTTAAATACATACTTGGAATACAATATAACACCCAGACAAAGAACAATAATATATGTGTGGTACAATAATGTGTGTTTGTTGACAAATATGTGTTCTCAGTGGGCATAGAACCCACCGCCTACGGCGCAAAAGATAGAGCTGAGGCCAGTCTGGCCGTTTTAATTATGACAAAGATTTCCCAGGATCGAGAATTTGTGATAATTTTCAGTTAAATTAACTTTGTGCTTTGCTGGAACCTGGGTCCACACCAAGCCTGCATTGGAGCCCTAACATATAGAATGACATAATAGTGACAATAATAATGTATGATTATTACTAACAATACCACACTTGTATTCTTTCCTTTCCCGTTTGTGAGGGTGCTCCAACTCCAAATGTGTCTTCAAAGCCTCTTCGCTTGGAAACGTCTTACCACACTCACAGATAATATAGTGAATACTAACAAAACCACATTTATCAGATTTTTCTTCGCTCATTTTTAAACACAGATTAACAAATAATGTAGGCAAACACAGATCACAGAGCGTTAATTTCAGTAGTTTTCTACGCGGTCGCAGCCATGACAGGCAGTTTTGTTTCCGTTTCCTTTCCAGTGCGAATGACAGCAGACACATTGCATGACATTTCACGCTTGACAGACAGAAGACTGTGTAAAGTTGTCTTACTATTCGACGGTAGAGGTCGCTGCGCTAGACAAATTATATTATGCCATTATCTTGGAGAAAGATTGTCTGCTGTTGTTATAGTATGGTATAGTATAAACATGGCTGTTTAAAAGGCGAGACACAAATCAGATTATACACTTTAAACTCGCTCGTATGTCCTTCTAATAAGCGATTTTTACTTTTTGATTTTTTTGGTTTTTTGCCGTTGGGCATAGAGCACAGACTTGAGTATGTTATACTCATTCATTCATTCCGACAGTGCCCCAAAATAAGGGGAGGCGATAACGTACATCATGTTATTGTACACACTTTAATTCGATGCCAGTTAAGCCATATGCACACTGGATCAATTCAAACATGATCATTTACTTTTTTGTTCTGGCACTGGATACTTATACCTTGTCCTTGATACTTTATAGGGCGGATCCGACTTGGTTATCTTAGAACATAAAAATTACGCACAAGGCGAGCGAGCAGAGCGAGCGTGCCGCGGTAGCGGCCGCCGCAGTGCCAGAGATAGTTTTTTTCCCAATAACATCAAAGGGGCTGCCTGTTTAGTACAAATAATCAAGACTAGATAAAAATAATAATAATTGAAATATTAATCTGCAACAGTGTACATGGGCCTTTTCAATATTCCAGTGGAAAAAAGTGGCATCGTTTTAACAGTGCGTACATTAACTGGCCGTACCGTACATTAACCGGACTCAAAATATGAATCGCCATCTAAAATAAATGTAAACAAAACAAACACAACACCAGTCAAACAATAAATACGGCCGATCTTATTTTCACGAAAAAAGAAGAAGCAGATTTCTATGGTTTATGTGTGCGTATAAGTATGTATATCTACATTTGTGTGCGTAAATCTTATATTTCAACTGTCAAAACTGACATCTCAACTGTCAAATGTCAAGAGGTCAATGTCATGCTTGCTTCTGCTTGCTACTGTTCTATAATTCTTGCTAGGCTATTTCGAGATACGAGCTACTAAAATCATCCGGAATATTAAATAGGACAGAAATGCGATGGCTGGAACAGCATCAGTAATTAATGATCTGTCTTATTATTATCATTTGAAGAGTATTTACCATTTCCTACAACACAGATGACTCCAACGCCTCCAGCAGCGGTGGGAACCAACCGCTCCTATGCAACTCCTACGCATAGTTAGAACTGGGCAGTCATCACTAATGAGAAGAACTTTTAATTCTTCAGGGCTGGACACCTCTGCCAGCCACCTCGTGGGCTTTCATCTTCAGTGGGCTGAAGATATGTGTCAAACTTAGCGCAAGAAAGTGGTAGACCAGACTTTAGTGGGTCTGTGATGTGTGTTTAAAACCCTGCCAAAAGTGTGTGAAGTCAGATTGTGAATGAAGTAACTAGATAAATGTGTGTGATGAAGTAACTACCTACTAAAGATATCTACAATGTTGTATCAATGTTTTTATAGCGTTAAAGATTTCATATAAATTATATTCCATTTTCTTTAAGAATTATTATTCTGAATTGATTATTGTTATTAATTTTTTTATTTGGCTCAAAAAACACAACTAAAGAAAATAAAACCACAGAAAGAGAAGAACGTTGAGTAAAGGTACCGCTACACAAGAAATCATAAGAGAAAATAAAACATAGAACACATAGGTACAGAAACACAGAAAGAAATAGGTACACACAATCCTAGTTCTATTGCTGAAAAGGGTGCCGACAGTATCCAATTAGGTATACTTATAAGTATTTGTTTATGAGCCAAAATGGTCCTCACTCAGCTTAAATGCTACTTCGCCTTCAAAAAGGGGATGAGGAAGCTGGGATCTAATAATTGTACCATACTTCTTGCAAATAAATATATTTCATTTCATTTCATTAGTACCACCTGTTGAACTACTCAGTAGTTTATAAACTACAGTACAGATGCAGAGTTATTGGTGAAAGAGACTCATATCCTGTAGGTTTAATTTGATTGAACTAGGTATAATGTTATTCAGGGATAATTCAGCATTATAGTGGCAGAATAAATTTATCAGTCCAGTAGTTTTTGAGTTTACTCATTACAAAAATACAAATCTGTACAATTTATAATAATGATGATGATCCACAGTAGCCCAAACAAGAGATGAATGGAGAGAAGGAAAAGAGGTCTTTGCCCTGCAGTGGGACACAACAGGCTTTTAATAATAATAATAATGATGATGATAAGTTACCTACCTAAGTACCTATAAGTACATACCTACCTATTTGCTGAGAAGTCCCATTTTCACACAGAATGCCTACCTACATTATATGATTATAATGATTACCAGCTCCTCTGAATCCACCATCAGGTAAGCTCGTTGGCAGAGAGCACTGGTGGTCTAGACGTAGCGGACCCGCCGTCCGATCCGCCTAAGGTCGTGGGTTCAAATCCAGTCGTGTACCAAGTAGTTTTTCTGTAGAAAAATGTGTGTGCACTATGCCAGTAAAACATCGTGAGGAAACGGGCGTGAAAGTTCGAGCAACACGTTGGTGTCAAGCGCCACGCAAAAAGGGCCCACTAGAAGCCTTGCGGAAACCAGCCCTCAGTGCCTTGCCTACCTTATTCATAATACCTAACTAATTATGCAGTAGATCTACAAAATCATGTAGGTAAATAAAACAAACATTCCACAGGATGGATGTTAGCAATGACCACTGCTAAGCGGGCAAAGCCTGCCGCGGGCGGCCGCTAGTTCATAAAATCTATAATAGGTATGTATAGTACAGTCACGAAAAACGTCGTAAGATGCTTGATACTAACTATTATCTATTCTGTGACGTTACCGTGTCATCATAGTAACTACTAGCGTATCTGTAATTCGAAAATATCTTAGAGTCACGAAATCTAACATCATCATCACCCTATCCCTGTCGTAAGAACCGCCCATTTTTTATTTTTTTACCTAATTGCATCCGGTAGATGCCAAGGTAGGAGAAGATTTGACTTCCGTAAAAAAAATGTTTGCTAAATGTTTGCTAGTGTGTATCATCAACTTATTATTATAAAATGATGAAAGCTTTAATTAAAATTCGATGATAGATAAATGCAGTGAGATTAAACGTAATTAAGCTTACAAAGAAAGAAGATGAAGAAAGATAGTGGAATATTACAGAAAACTTTAACCCAGAAAGTACAATCAAAAATTAAAAAAAAGTTTTGCTAAACATGCCGCTCCCCACTACTTATTATACTCTTTGACATGCCGTAGGGATGTCGGAAATGCAATAAAGTATCGATATATATCGTATCGATGTTTTTTGAAAATATCGATATCGATATTGATATTTTAATTAAAAAATATCGATATATCGATATATCGGTATGATTTGACTTGACAGAGAATATTCGTGCTGTTGAAATTAAAATTGACTAACAGAGTTGCCAACTTAAAAACCAAACTATATAATTTAAGTTTAAAAAACTTGAGAAACCGACTTCATTGTCAAACGGCTAAACCGATTTTAATCAAATTTGTTTGGGACAATCTGGACGTAAGAATAACCTTCCAAATAAAAAAATAATTTTCTAAATCGGTTCATAAATGACGGAGGCATGCAGTTACAAACATTAAAAAAATTATTTAAAAAAAAATGGCAACACCGATTTTAATAAAATTAAAATGGGACCAATCTGGAAGCAGTACCTTTCAGATAAAAAAATAATTTTTCAAATCGGCTCACAAATGACGAAGTTATGCGGTAACAAACATAAAAAAAAAAAAAAAAAAAAAAAAAATGTTCAACCGAATTGAGAACCTCCTCCTTTTTGATTGGAAGTCGGTTAAAAACAGCAAATCAAGTCGCCCAAAAACAAAAAATACTTATAATATAATTTGTTAAAAGATGTTAGTATAAAAAAAGTATTTTGTTTTTGGGATTTTTTAATCTTAAAACTTATAAATGTTTATTGGTCTGAAAAAAATATATCGGTTTTTATACCTTTTCGATACTTAGAATTTTATATCGATACATCGATATATCGAACTATTAAATATCGCTCAAAAATATCGATATATTGAAAAAATAATATCGATATATCGATGTATCGATATTTTTTCAACAAGCCTAACATGCCGTGATGAATATTGCGTAAATATAAGAGCGCCGAATAAATACTATTCCAGAATTCCTCACATAAAGGACCAAGAATAAAATGGAGCCTTTCATGGCTTGTCGTTTATGCCTCAACACAGATGTTAAACTTTACGACATGACTCAATATCGCTTGAAATACGCTTACGAAGATCTATGTGGAAACAATGTTTGTATTTTTCCTGCATGTTTTATTTGCTTCAATAAAAACCCCTAAGCTTAGGTATTGAAGAACTCTTCACCAGGGCATCTGCCAAACTTTAATAGGCAGGTACAGTGCTTGCATGCAATACTTGTCTACATTGAGTCATTATTAGAAGCCTGTCTATTTGAAATAAATTAGGTAGGTATGCAAGTGCTACTACCCAGCAGCACTTTATAAACTAGGGCACTACCTACTGAACCATACCATACAGAGACTGGCATTATTTTTATATTATGTGCGACATCATCTGTGCTCTCATCTTTTGGAGAAAACTGATGTAAAATACTTTTTAAGTTTGATGCCAAATGAATAAACCAATGGTGTTTAATAAATAAACAAATAATATTTTTTCAGCTCCAAGCACCCCATCTAGACCCGATGCCTCAACATGTGTGTATATACTGTGCAACAATGCTTAACAAGTTTGCATTGTTCAAGGAGAAATGCGAGCAGGCAACACGTTTGATGGAGATTATGTTGCTAGAACACATGCAGGTTAGTAAATATATACATATAGGTACATTATATTTATTATTTTTAACTTAGTGCTGTTTTTATTGTATCAATAAGGTATTACTGACTCATACAAAACACAAAAAAATACAAAATCTTTATATCAAACAATATGACAGTAACTTAGTGTAGTACCACTGTTTCCTTCGTTGGCTTACACTGTGTTGCAGGAAAACAGGTAGTAGCTTATATTATGCCTGAATCGAATTAATAGTCAAATACATCCCAATATTTCAAATAAAACAAAAAAGAAATCAGATTTAAACCCTGCAATCAAGGCTGATGTTTGTTTAATATTTTAACGTGTTTTCTGATAAAAATGAAAACTTTCAGCCAACAACAGAGCACATACGGAGAATAAACAAACCTGTTAACATGTTTCCATACACAATGCAAATAATTGACTCAATTACTGAAATAAAAGAAGAAAAGTTGTTCCACAATGAATTTCTAAAGGAAACTGAAGAATTCACGGACTATGAAAGTAAAGACTTTTTTGATATAGATTACAATATAGCCTTGAAAAGTGACAGTGATGATGAGCCTCTGTCAAAAAAAGTGAAGGAGAGAAAAAGGAAGAAAAAAAGTAAAAAGAAGCATTCAAACCATTCATTCAACCTAAAATCTGAAAAAGAATCTTCACCCTATGAGGACATTGAGTCTATACAACATTGTCAAGTTAACAATATTGAGTCTCTGCAACATTGTCAAGTTAACAATATTGAGTCTATGCAACATTGTCAAGTTAACAATATTGAGTCTATGCAACATTGTCAAGTTAACAACATTGAGTCTATGCAACATTGTCAAGTTAACAATATTGAGTCTATACAACCACTTGACACTAACAATGTTGAGTCCGAGTCCGAAAATTGGGCAAGCAATGATTTTGATCTGATATTGTTGACCAAAGAGCAGCAGTTACAAGAAGTATTGGCTAGAAAAGACTCTTTGAACTACAAAAATTCTGTGTACAAGTGTGAATACTGTTACAAAGGGTTTATGACGGAGGTTACGTTTAAGAACCACATGGTGCGGCATGATCCCGTGAGTAACATGATGTATGAAAACTGTGGAGTGCCTTCATATCATAAGTGTTTAACATTTGAAAGATCATTTCATATTATAATTTCTTGTATATCATAATCTCCATAAGGATCTATTCTGACATAGGTTAAATAACCCGCGCCGAAAGAGAAACAAATCAAAAATGGCGCCACTTATCATTCCCTCTCATATTAACAAAACTTCTTACAGGAGCTTGAAATAACTTTTATCAACAGTATTTTTTTCCAATATTATTTTTAGAGAGAAGGCATTTGCCCAGCAGCGGGACAAAACAACTTTCGTCAACTTAGGTTGAGGCCCTAGTTATGTGTATTTAGGTCTCATCCTAAAGTTACGTCTGCACTGATGGATGGCTTACTTGGAGCCTAGAGCCTAGCCTAGTGAGTCACTGAGCTAATATGAACGATCAAGAATTATCGCAAATAATTGCAATGTGCTAACATCATCACTCCTTGGGTTCCTGAAGACGGAAGGCGTCGATGAGGCAGGCCGAGAAGACGTTGGCGGGACGATCTCGACCTTCACCGGAAAGATTGGTGGAAATCGCTGGAGATCGGGATGAATGGAAAGTTTTGAAGGAGACCTTTGCCCAGCAGTGAGACTAAAATTAGTTGATAAAAAAAAATGCAATGCGCGCTTGGCGTGACTAGCGTGGACTGCAGTGCGACCGATTGAACGTTGATTTTTGAACGTTCAATAAGTTACTCGCAAGGTTCTAGGCGCGATGCAAGTCAATGGGCAGCGCGGTAATGAATATGATTACTACAAAATTATCTATTAATGCTCGTGTGTAGTCAGCAGGCGCGCTTGTGTGCTGTGTGTGCAAGGCGCGGAGTGACAGCGTGCGATCATTGCGTGCACATAGCGTGGCGCACGCGCGCCGGTACGCATGCCGCCTGTGTGCACACACCGCCACCTCGCATCACAAGGCGAAGGAACATCTCAAATGGCACAAAGGTAACTTCAATATACTTCAAAGTGATTATTGTAATACAACTGAACAAACAATTTTTGAATTTGATTCCAACGAGATAAGTGAGAGCACTGGTGGTCTAGTCGTAACGGCCCCGCCTTCCGATCCTAAGATCGGGGGTTCAAATCCAGTCGTGTACCAATGACTTTTCTGTAGAAAAATGTATGTCAACAATGCCAGTACTCAAACGGTGAAGAAAAACATCGTGAGGAAACCGGCATGTTGTAGAATCTAAAAAGTTGGAAAACATGTGTCGAGTGCACGAAAGTAACCTCACCGAGGCGCACTTGAAATCCGTTCACCTTGGAATGAAAGAACCAGTGATACGATAAAAAAGACAAGATAAGTTATACTGTCTGGTAATATAAAACTATAAAACTTAATGCGGTATCAAATGAAAGGCGTTTAATTATTTACGCTATAATCGATAATGATTTCTTCAGGTTATGTATTCGTGTGTAAGTTATGCGATGCTACATTCAAAAAGAGCACCACACATCTGACGCACATGCGAGTCCGCCACGCGTCGCACACAGCCGCGTGCGATGCTTGTGGTGACCGGTTCTTAGGACAAAATGGACTTAACATTCACAAGAAGAAAGCACATAGACTACATGTAAGTGATACAATAATTTATGCACCTTTTTGTGCGCACCAAAGACATAACATCCACCAAAATAACAATAATATTTTATGAGCTGGTTTCTTGGATATAACGAAAGCCTTTGATCGACTCTGGCACCAAGGTCTTCTATAGAAACTACTAGCTTACGGACTGCTCGAAGGTTTCTGTAAATGGGCCGCTAGCTTTTTGTCCAACAGAAGCATACAAGTCGGATTAGACGGGGGTAGCTCCAATTGTATGGACATCAACTCTGGCGTCCCGCAAGGGTCCGTATTGTCCCCAACATTGTTTCTGCTGCATATCAATGATATATTCTTCACTTACAATATTCATTGCTATGCAGATGACAGCACCAATTACACGTTTTACATGGATCGTGCTAACATCGCTCGCGCCATGGTCTTTAAGTAAATAGATCAATATTTGTGGTAATTTATGAAACTTTTAGTTAGTAACTCGGTAACTCAAAAATGTTACCAAGTAAAATAAAGTAAATAGTTCCACTGCTACTCTATTTTCAGAACATAGATTCGAGTATTCAATACCTTGACTGCAGCATCTGTGGCGCTAGGTTCAGGAACGAAGATGCTTTGAAAAGGCATCGAGACTTGACTGCCGATGACATTTGTGATACTAATATAAAGTGAGTTATACTTCTCGTGTTGTTTTTTTTCACGAGGCATGACGAATGTTTTATTATCATCCATAATTAGACGTAGGCCTTCACAAAACATTTGCAGGAAGAATGATTTTGAGTCAATCCACGGACTTTTCCCGATCTTAGCTTACATCTAGCCATTTGGTCTATTGGGAACCATTCCGGAACGTTTTAATTTAGGAAATTTTAAGACAAGAGTGAACAGGTGGATTCTGGCTATGCATGCTCCATCTTAGGCTGCATCCTCACTTTCCAGCAGGTGTAATCAAATGCTTAGCTATCTATAATATAAAAGACATATTATGACTGCCTTCACAGCTCAGTTGGTAGTAAGCTCTGCCTTCTGCGCTTGAGGGCGTGGGTTCGTTGCCCACCGAGAACAAATATTTGTGTGGTGAACATAGGTGTTTATTCTCTGTCTGGGTGTAATATTGTTTTCTATGTATGTATTTACAAAAAAAAAGTATTCAAGTATTATATCAGCTATCTGGTTTCCCCAGTACAAGCTTTGATTAGTTTGGGGCTAGATAGTGTTGTGTGGGTTGTCCGCATTATTTATATTTATTATTTTATAAAAAAAATCCTGATGATTAGATGATGCTGATTACCTGTGATTTCAGATCCTGTGAGCATTGCGGTGACGGTTTCTCCGCCGAAGAATCTTTGAAGGACCACTTGGCGATGCATCAAAGAGTTGACGCGTTAAGGACTTGTGCCGAAGTGAGGTTAAAGCAGATACTTAGATTATTCTAGGATAATCTAGCTATCTATCAGGAAATTTGTTTATAATAGAATCGGCCGATTACGTGGATTACTAATCAAGCGTTTATGTAAAAATTTTGCAAGCAATATTTGAGATTATATATTTGATCGGTTGTTTAGTCATCGGTAAAATAAACCCTTAGAAAGCCTTAGAATTCCATAAAGTCAAATGTTGTTGCACTTTGTAGCGACAGATGATTTTAAGTTAGAGCTAATTTGAGATGACGAATTAGAAAAGAAACCTCCGTGGTATTATTTCCAGTGCGGGCGCACGTTTCCGAACGAGCGTGCGTTAGCGCTGCACCGAGCGCGCGCGCACGCGTCCGAACGCACGCGAACGCAGCACGCCGTCTGCGAGATCTGCGGATACACTTGCATCGTGAGTTACTTATCAATCTTACAACTAGCGGCCGCCTGCGGCTACGCTCGCCCCATTCCCGTTCGTTCCGTACAATATCTTTATAAATTGTAGCCTATGTGTTATTCTGATGTATAAGCTATATTATTGCAAAGTTTCATTAAAATCTATTCAGTAGTTTTTACGTGAAAAGTAACAAACATCCATCCATCCATACTTACAAACTTTGCGTTTATAATATTAGCAGAGGTAGACCAAAGAAAACATGGACGAACTTGTGAAAGATGACATGGATAAGAGAAGAGAATGAATGCAGAGATGACGGCCCCGCTTTCTGATCCTAAGGTCGTGGGTTCCAATCCAGTCGTGTACCAATTAGTTTTTCTGCCCAAAATGTATGTACCAGTGCTCTTAAACGGTGAAGGAAAACATCGTAAGGAAACCGGCATGTCGTAGAAACTATAAAGTTCAAAATATGTGTCAAGTGCACGAAAGTAGCCTCTTTGAGACGCACTTAAAGTCCTTTCATCACACTGGGTGCTTCATTTGAACTTGACAAAGGAAAGAGAGAGAGAAAAAGAAAGAACTGTGACCATTCTTATTTATAATTTCCAGTCACGAGCGTCACTTATCAGCCATCAGCGCACACACACGGGAGAGAGGCCATTCGAGTGCAGCGTCTGTCTCAAACGATTCAGCGTTCACCAACGATTACAGGTATTTGGTGTTCATCGTTTTAAAAGTAGGCAAGTAGGCACTCAAATTCAAAATCAAATATTTATTTATTTAATGGTATCACAAGGATCACTTTGAAACGTCTTATAGCTAGTCAAGTGTGTCCTATGAGTCAAGGTGCCAGTTCCACGCGACAAAGCCTAGAAGAACAGGCAACAAACTACGACTTGGTTCCTACCGTTTTTGTATGATCCTTTTCAAAACAAAAATTCAAAATTTAGTAGCATGTTCCAGTATGGTGCCACTTCACTTAGTGAGACATAGGCAAATAATACAAAAGCAAAAGTTTCAAAGACAGCACACATACTACTGGGAGGTCTTACTACTCGAGATTTGCCATCCCCATTTCACTGTCTTTCAGAAAAGATTAGGAAATTTATAAAAATAGAATAGATCAGAACCAATTGTTTTATAACCTTAGACTAACGAACTTGTATACTAACTACTTTTACTGTATCAATATTGTTTTAAAAATGGTTTTAGGACTACATTTTCAGGTTAATTGCCTTTATAACCAGGTTAATAAACTAAATTTATTGGTCTATCTATGCTGTAGTAATAAAAAGTATTAAATGTATATTTTGGTTATAGATTCACATCCGCACGCACACAGGCGAGCGCCCCTTCCAATGTCCGATCTGTCCTAAAGCCTTCAAGCACAAAGCGGCGCTCAATAGACACGATAGAGTGAGTGCAGTAATTAGAAATCAGAAATATTTATCGCATAACTGTTGTACAGAAAAGATCTTGATGACTATGGCTAGGTAGGTACAGCTTTCACAGTTTTGTCCATTACGGACGTACAATAAAAGGGCAATAGGGGAAGTTTGTGCCCAATAACAATAAAAACAAATTTCATCAAAAAACAAAATACACAAGTAGTAGTAAGCCTACTTTATTATATAACAGCCGCGTGGTAGCTTTTAACCCCGTTTCTTGTTCGTTTTGTCAGTCTGTATGGAGTTTGGGCCCATGTTTGGTTGAAATCCATGAATTTATGCATGCATGCAGTATTCTGGGACTTTCATTTCTGCAAAATAATCTAGCTACCGTTTTATTTGTGGGTCTATAATCAATGCTTGTTTGTATAGGTACACACAGGGGCACGCCCATACCGCTGCCCAACATGCGGCAAGTCGTTCTCTCAATCAAACTCCATGAAGCAACATGCTGCCTCCGTGCATCTGAAGGCGCCTCTCTACGCGCGCAAACCCAAACATGACCTCGCAGCTATAAACAGTTTGAACGACGCACTCGTGGCCTAAATTGTACAGAATCGCATGAATAAATGTAAATTATTAAATTATTTTGTTTGATTTATTGAGTAGGTTAAGGACGTGAGAGGAAGGAATGAAGCAAGAGGGCAAAATCCCTTCGACTCAGTTTTTGTCCGTTTATATAGCAATAACATCCCCGTCTAGCGAGCGAGGTGCGGTGTGATTTTTTTCGCTCACGTCCTTCGCACACATCCTTGTTTTGGTTGTGCAAAAACCTCGCTCATTGTCTAAGCTCCGCTGAGTCGTTTCGAGCGAACCCAAATTGGTTACGCATCCGCCTAGCATCTCTGGTTTTGAGATTGAGAAACTGCTTGCTTGGGGAGGTGGAGTGAGCGGTAATTATTGTTGGTCATCGAAACTTTTTGTTCGACTGCCATCTAGCGTCGAGTAGTATTACTATTTGTACGTAAAAATAAATAGACGTGGAAGTATGGTCAGATAAAACTTTAGCCTGTTCAATGAACATACCTTTACCTTTATGACAGAATGAATGAAATGAACGAAAGTACGGTTTCCGGTACGGGAACCCGTCGTACGTGAAAATAGCAGTTTTGGCAGTTTCGCTTGGTGGATAATCCTAATGTTAAATTAAATTTTATTTTGTGATTTCTAGTGTATCATTTCTTATTTTCTTTAGCTAACGTACATACCCAAACGAATAAGATGAGCTTAAGCCTTTGCCGAGCTTGTCTTACTG
Organism: Thera britannica; assembly: GCA_939531255.2. Taxonomy (NCBI): domain Eukaryota; kingdom Metazoa; phylum Arthropoda; class Insecta; order Lepidoptera; family Geometridae; genus Thera; species Thera britannica. The sequence goes on from OW618037.2 coordinate 17,765,273, forward strand.
AAAATGCAGGAATGCAGTCCATCCGCAACACCGTATTTCAAGAAGTCTATGAAAACATATCTAGTTCTAAGGTAAGATATATTATCATTCTGATAAATTAAGTTACATAGGTTCTCTTCTAAACCTCTTAGACATCCTCAAACATATTGAGTTTCTTCTACGGCTTAAAATGGCTTAGGACATAAGAGATCAGCGGGTCTATTCCTGCAACACAATTCGTTCAATCGATCGCTGAAATTACTGAGTTTTATTGTATCAAAAATGTAAAAATCGAACAGAGTTACAGCGATCACCCGAATGATTCGTGTTTCCGTCAAGATATAATGTTCCGCGACCGTGTTGCAGGAATAGCATGGCTGAGGGGATTTATTTATCCATTCATTATCGCACATTAAATTTGTTTTCGGTGGGGATCGAATCCACAACCTACGGCACAGAAGGCAGAGCTACTACCAACTGAGCTGAGAGGCCAAGTCAGAGATATCTGCAGCCCATTATAAACTTTCTAAAGCTCAACTAATAACTAAGCGGTGTATTCTGTGTTATAGAAAAAGATTGATGTGCAAATTGAGAATGCTAGCATTATAGAAAATTGTTTATTTATAGCTGACGCATGAAGATGGGCGGACCGAGAAATTGTGCTACATCTGCTACTCACATCTGGAAAGATGCCACAACTTCTCCGTTATGGCTCAAAAAGCTAACAGTATACTTACACAACTGTATTGCGATGGAGTTGAGGTATGCGATGGTTTTTCCCTTGTAACATAAATAAATAAATAAATAAATAAATATTGTGGACAATTCACACAACACTACCCAGCCCCAAACTAAGCAGAGCTTGTAATATGGGAACCGGATAGCTGATATAATACTTGAATACATTTTTTTTGTAAATACATACTTAGAATACAATATAACACCCAGACAGAGTGTGGTTAACATTTATGTTAACCACACAAATGTTTGTTCTCGGTGGGGATCGTACCCACGACCTACGGCGCAGAAGGCAGAGCTACTACCAACTGAGCTAGAGGCCAGTCAAGACATAATAAAATACACATACATTAAGGTTGACCTGCAAAAAATAGTTAGTGGCTCTATGAGCTGTAGACCTTGCTAGCCCATTATGATATAAGTTTAAAAAACTACAGATACCGACGTCATTACTTAACTGCTGAACTGATTTTAATTTATTTATTTAACTACAGATACCGACTTACTTCATGACCTAACTGCTAAACTCATTTTGATGTTATTTATTTAGTTTATTTATTGATCACCAACATAATAAACACCAGTACAATTCAACAAGATAGTGCTTAAGAATACAGAGTCAAGTGCTATTATAATTACAGGTGAAGACAGCATGCATACAGATAAGCGAGCAACAGAAGACTTATTAACTAACATGACCTATTAACTAACACATAAACATACACCTACATAATATTACATACTAAGGCTAAACAATTAAAACGAGGAGAAAAATAATAATTAAACAAAAAATAAACTCAAACTAAAAAAAAAATATACAAAGGGTTTCCGCCAAAATTGCCCCAGTCCCGGCGCAAAAGAATTGTATCTCAGATTTTAGATACTTATTAGTAGAAACAATATCAGGTGTCGCTATTTCCTGATTTCGTGGCTAACATGTTTTTTTTACCCAGAGAAGTTTCATAGGCGCTACATGCAAAAATGACACTTTTTAGGAAAAACTTCATGTTACTGTGTGTAATTGACATTGAATTGGCAAAAAACTAATAAAACACATCATATAAACACAAACGTGCGGGTAGTTGCAAAAAATGAATATAATACGTACACACTGATACGACTCGTGGTTGGTTCCTCCTGATTTATTTTGTTTTTACGGCGACTTGGCATTAATCCCTGGACTTTTGATTTTTCTTGTGATATGGCAGACAATTGTGTTTTTCGTACACGGTCACTTCGGCGACTTCGAAGACATGTTCTATTTGAACATTTTCTTCAATCACGTCGAGAATTCGTGGTACATATTGTGACGCCGTGCTGACGTAACTACGTGAAGATTTTTGTTCGACATTTAAATGTTACCAGAAAATTCTAGTAGCGGCGAGTGCCTTCTTTAAGGAATTCAAATAAAGAACCGAAAGTTCTGGACTAAAACAAGAAATGATACAGGTAGGGAAAGACGATCGGAATCCAACAGAAGAAAACGAAATGACTATCGAAATTCAATAAATGACGATCGAAATTCAATAAAGGACAATCGAAATTCCGGGTATATAAGGAGCTGCAGGCGCGTCTACGGGCAGTTCAGTGGAAAGTGATCTGAAGAAAGGAACAAGAAGAAAAAGTGAAAAAGTGGAAAAGTGAACAGTGAAAGTGAATAGTGAAGTGAACAGTGAAGTGAAGTGCTAAGTGGTGAAGTGCTCCCAGTGGACTGTCAGTGTTCGGAGCACAGCGTTGAACCGTGTAACGCACAGTGCGCGGGGACAGTGTCGGACAGTGCTACGCGTTTCGTGCAGTGCTACGCGTAAAGTGCAGTGTTACGTGTTCGTAGTGCGAATAAATCGCTACTTTCGGTAAACGTTCGTTTCCTTCCAATCCCTGTACCCACTTCCGTAACATTTGGTGTCAGAAGTGGGATTGGAAGGTAAAATGCCTGTCATGCCGAGGGAAGGCGTGAGCACTCGCGCTAAGACTGGCTCGCAGCAAGCCAGTGGCTCTGGCGCCGAGGCTCCTGAAGAAGAAACCCCTGGACGCCAAGACAACTCCGGAGGGGCAACTACTGCAAGTGCGTCGACGAGGACCCAGGTTGGACCAGACCTGGGCGCCTTGTTTGAGCAACTGCGCGCCATGCAGGAAGAGCAAGCCCGCCGGCAGGAGGAGCAGCTGCGTGCCATCCAGGAGGAGCAGGCACGCCGGGAGAAGGAACAAGCCCGCCGGCAGGAGGAGCAAGCCCGCCGGCAGGAGGAGCAAGCCCGCTGGCAGGAGGAGCAGCTGCGCGCCATCCAGGAGGAGCAGGCTCGCCGGGAGGAGGAACAAGCCCGCCGGCAGGAGGAGCAAGCCCGCCGGCAGGAGGAGCAAGCCCGCCGGCAGGAGGAGCAGCTGCGTGCCATCCAGGAGGAGCAGGCTCGCCGCCAGGAGGGGCAGCTGCGTGCCATCCAGGAGGAGCAGCTGCGCGCTATTCAGGAGGAGCAAGCTCGCCGCCAGGAAGAAGATGCCCGCCGCCAGGAGGAGCAAACTCACCGGCAAGAAGAGCAGTTTTGCGCAATGCAGAAAAATCTTTTGACCGCTATCACCGACAGCATGCGGAGGGTAGAAGCGGTGGAGGAAACTGTACAACAACACGGAAACCGCCTCTCCTCCATCGAGGAAGACGTCAAGAAGCTCAAAACAAATGGAATCCCGGCCTCAGCGACCATAGTAAGTGCAACAACCTCAGGCGGAAATTTCAAAGTCCCGCCTTTCGATGGAACCTCTTCCTGGGCGGCTTACAAGCTACAGTTTGAGGCTGTGATGAACCTGAATGGGTGGACCAAGAGCCAGGCTAAAACCGCGCTTACTTTGGGACTACGAGACAAGGCTTTGACCGTGCTGGAGGCCTTGGGAAGTGATGCAACCTACGAGCAATTGCTGGAAGCCTTAGAATCGCGCTACGGGGACTCACACCTGGAGCATGTTTTCCGCGCTCAACTCCGTGATCGATGCCAACGAGCAAACGAGTCATTGCAACAGTGGTCCCTGGAGGTAGAAAAGTTGGTCCGGAAGGCGTACCAAACATCGCCGGCATCGTTCATTGACAGCATGCTTTTGCAGTCGTTTGTCGACGGTATTCTCGACGCGGAAGTAAGAGCTGCCGTGCGCTTGGGTCATCATGGTCACATCAAGGAAGCCGTCGCGCATGCGCTCGAAGTAGAAGCCGTCTGACGAGATCCGAGGAGTGGACGTCTGAGGGAGATTAATTCGACGGAAGTGGAGCGGGTAAACCAACGCAGAGCTTTCGTCCCTAGATGCTACAACTGTGGGGAACGAGGACATCTAAGAAGCGGCTGCCCGAATCGAATCGCAGAGAGACGAGGGACCGATGCTTGTGTACAAGCGTCGGAGAACCAGGAAAACTAATTCCAGCCAGGGCTGAGGGGTGGGCGCTGGCCGGTAGACATGAAGCCCCGAAAATCAAGATTCATCAGAGCACGGATGGCAACAGCTTAACTGTTAATGGATCGGTAAATGGAATTCCGTGCTCATTGACTTTGGATACTGGAGCGTCACGTACGGTAATTGGGACACAGCTGATAAGAAGAAACGGAAAAATCAACGTTCAGAAGAGAGCCTACCAGCTAACAACGGCTACCGGCCAGCGCATACCAGTATCAGGTGAACAGAAAGTGGCTATCAAGATTGGTGATAAACTTTACTGGCAACAAGCAGTAATAGCTGACATTGTGGATGACTGCATTATTGGCCTGGATTTCTTGAAGGACCATCGGTGCAAGCTCGACATTCACTCTGGCGTTCTGAAGTGTCGAGAAGACGAAATACCGATGAAAGGCGGAGGCGAAGGCAAGGTGTACTGCATTAAGAACACTAAACTGTTGCCAAGATCACAAACGCTAGTTCCAGTAATTTTTCCCGGAAATGGAAGTTTGAAACAGCGACGGTGGACAATACTAGAAAAAGCGGATAACGAGTCACCGTGGTTGCCGGCACGTACAGTCGTCAATTCATCTGCAGAAACAGTGGTACCTGTGTTGAATTTGAGCAATGAAGAGCAGGTGTTAAAGAAGGGTACCCTGATAGGTCGGAGCGAAGAAATCGTGTGGCTGCGGAGTTGTCAAGAAACCAAAAAGACGGATGGAAGTTCAATCGACGTTAACAGTATACTGGAAGAATGTAAGCACGACTATTGAATTGATCAAGGCGAAAAATTTGCTACGTCGGTTCTCCGATATATTTTTGCAGAATGATGGTGATATCGGTAGGACAAGCATGGTACAACATAAAATCAATACTGGAAATGAACAACCTATACGACAACGACCTCGCCGAATCCCTTTTGCCAGAGAAAAAGAGGTGGACGACATGATTCAAGACATGAAAAATAATGAAGTAATTGAACCATCGTCTAGCCCGTGGTGCTCACCGGTGGTTTTGGTAAAGAAGAAGGATGGATCAACAAGATTTTGCATTGACTATCGCCGACTAAACGACGTGACTAAAAAGGACAGTTATCCATTACCAAGGATAGACGACACCTTGAATACTCTCGACGGCATGAAATGGTTTTCTACGCTAGACCTAAAAAGTGGCTATTGGCAAGTGGAGTTGGATCCTAAGGATAAGGAGAAGACCGCGTTTTCCACAGGAAAAGGCCTCTGGCAATTTAAAGTGATGCCGTTTGGGCTGTGCAACGCCCCAGCTACTTTTGAGAGATTAATGGAACGTGTCCTTGCTGGGCTGCTGGGGGAAACCTGCCTGGTGTATCTCGACGACATTATAATAGTGGGGCGGGAATTCGATGACCATTTGAAGAAGCTGGAATCCGTATTCAACAAGTTGAGAAGTGCAAATCTGAAACTAAGCCAGAAGAAGTGCTCATTCTTTAAAAGGCAGGTGAATTATTTGGTAAAGGCAGGACACGTTATTTCGGAAAGCGGCGTCGAAACGGATCCATCGAAAATTTCGGCAGTTAAAGATTGGCCTGTGCCTGCTGACAAAACACAAGTACGAGCGTTTATGGGACTTTGCTCTTATTACCGTCGTTTTGTCAAGAGTTTTTCGGATATAGCGAAGCCATTGCATAGACTCACGGAAGAAAAACGACCTTTCATTTGGGACCAACAATGTCAGGTGGCTTTCGAGGAACTTAAGAGCCGGTTATGTGAAACACCAGTACTCGGGTATCCGGATCAGTGCAATGAATTTTTAGTTGACACAGATGCAAGTAATACAGGGATAGGAGGAACACTCTCACAAAGAAAAGGAGATCAAGAAGTTGTGATAGCTTATTACAGTAAATCCCTGTCAAAACCAGAGCGGAATTATTGTGTCACTCGAAGGGAGCTACTTGCAGTTGTCAAAACGCTTCAGCATTTTAAGAAGTATTTGTTGGGACGGAAATTTCTAGTCAGAACAGATCATGCAGCCTTGAAGTGGCTACTGCAGTTCAAGAATCCGGAGGGACAAGTTGCGCGATGGATTGAACAGCTTCAGGAGTATGACTTTCAAGTAGAACATCGCAGCGGAAAGTCTCATGGGAATGCTGATGCTTTATCAAGGCGGCCGTGTTCTGAAGACTGCAAGCACTGCGTGAAACAGGAAGATAAAGAAAAATCTATCGTCCGAATCATAAGAACCGATACAGTAAATGAAGAATGGAGCAGCGATGCCATGCGTAAACTACAAGAAGAAGATGAAGACTTAAGACCAATACTCAGTTGGGTGAGAGATGGATCCGCACGCCCGGGATGGAGTGAAATTGCTGGAATGAGTGCAGTAACTAAGAGCTATTGGGCACAATGGAATAGTCTGCTCTTACACAATGGTCTTTTATGTCGAAAATGGGAGAGTGCATCAGGACAAGATAGTCATCTTCAGACAGTAGTGCCGAAGTCAAAGATTTCTGATATACTGCGAGCGTATCACGACGGAACATCAGGTGGTCACCTCGGTGTGAAGAGAACTTTGGTGAAAATTCGTCAACGTTATTACTGGTTGCACTGCAAGGAAGATGTTGAAGACTGGTGCAAGAAATGTACGAGTTGTTCCTCTGTCAAAGGTCCACAAACAAGAAGTCGGGGAGCGTTGAAGTTATACAACGTGGGTGCTCCTTGGGAACGAATAGCTTTGGATGTGGCCGGGCCGTTTCCAATGACGAATAGTGGAAATCGTTACATTTTGGTAATAATGGATTACTTCACAAAGTGGCCAGAAGCGTTCGCATTACCAAACCAAGAAGCTGTTACTGTCGCTAACAAACTGGTGAATGAAGTTTTCTGCCGATTTGGACTACCCCTTGAAATCCATAGTGACCAAGGCAGGAATTTCGAGTCGCAAGTCTTTCAGGAAACATGCAAAATTATGGGGATACACAAAACTCGGACTACGCCGTATCATCCGCAATCTGATGGAATGGTAGAGAGGTTTAACCAAACTCTGGAGCGGCATCTGGCAAAAGTTGTTGAAAGTCATCAGAACAATTGGGATGAGTACATTTCTCTGTTTCTTCTGTCGTATAGAACGGCAGTTCATGAGAGTACCTCTACTACTCCGGCCCGAGCGAACTTTGGTAGAGAGCTTCGACTTCCAGCGGATCTTCTCGCGGGTTGTCCTCCAGATACGCCTAGCTGTATTTCGGAATACGCGGAAGATTTGAGAAAGAAAATGGAGGAAGTTCACGGGCATATGAGGGAAGAGAATCTGCGTGCTAGTGAGCGAATGAAAACGCGATACGACAGAAGCGTCAACTCCAAGTCCTTTGAAGAAGGTTCTGCTGTTTGGCTTCACAACCCCGTTAGAAGGAAAGGAAAATCTCCAAAAGTACAACCGAGTTAGGAAGGCCCTTTTCAAGTAATTACGAGGATCAATGATGTCACATATAGAATTCGAAAAACGCCAAGAAGTCCAGCGAAAGTGGTTCATGTGGACAGGTTGGCACGGTACTACGGCTCTAACGATGCTCGGGACGAGCACGTCTAAGGAGGGGGTAGTGTGACGCCGTGCTGACGTAACTACGTGAAGATTTTTGTTCGACATTTAAATGTTACCAGAAAATTCTAGTAGCGGCGAGTGCCTTCTTTAAGGAATTCAAATAAAGAACCGAAAGTTCTGGACTAAAACAAGAAATGATACAGGTAGGGAAAGACGATCGGAATCCAACAGAAGAAAACGAAATGACTATCGAAATTCAATAAATGACGATCGAAATTCAATAAAGGACAATCGAAATTCCGGGTATATAAGGAGCTGCAGGCGCGTCTACGGGCAGTTCAGTGGAAAGTGATCTGAAGAAAGGAACAAGAAGAAAAAGTGAAAAAGTGGAAAAGTGAACAGTGAAAGTGAATAGTGAAGTGAACAGTGAAGTGAAGTGCTAAGTGGTGAAGTGCTCCCAGTGGACTGTCAGTGTTCGGAGCACAGCGTTGAACCGTGTAACGCACAGTGCGCGGGGACAGTGTCGGACAGTGCTACGCGTTTCGTGCAGTGCTACGCGTAAAGTGCAGTGTTACGTGTTCGTAGTGCGAATAAATCGCTACTTTCGGTAAACGTTCGTTTCCTTCCAATCCCTGTACCCACTTCCGTAACAATATTGTACGTGCTATTGAACCGCCCCAAGAGGTATGTTTAAAAAACTATTCCATTTAAACAAAGTATTTATTTTAACACAATGAATATATGCATAGATATACGCTAATAATTACTTTTTAAGTAAAAGAACGCATTAAGCGCGCTTTAAATGACTGAGTATTGAGTTCTTAATGCACACTTGAAACATGTATGAATAAACTTATGTCGTCTTTGTTCCTCAATAACAACATTATGTACTAGAGTATATGTGTGTGTTTTATTCATTTTTTGCCAATTCAATGTCAATTAGTACAGTAACAAGTAGTTTTTCCTACAAAGTGTCATGTTTACATGTGGCGCCTATGAAACTTCTCTGGGCAAAATAACCATGTTAGCCACGAAATCAGGAAATAGTGACACCTGATATTGTTTCTAGTTATAATTATCTAAAATCTGAGATACAATTCTTTTGCGCCGGGACTGGGGTTTTTTTCTATGGCCCGTGGCGGAAACCCTTTAATTAAATGTTATTAACAGAATTGCTAGAGGTAAAACACTACAGGTAATATATGACCATTCCAGATTGGTCCATATAATAAAATTTATATGAGACCAATCTGGAAGTACCTTAGAAATGAAAAATCGGTTGTCTGTGAAGTCGGTTTACTGACGATAGTTGAACGTGACAACGTCATAAGAAAATACACAGATGTCGAACGCCGCCGAAGGCCGATTGTCTCTTTGTCGCTCGTTCCGCGCTCTCGCTTGCACTTCAAGCCTTAAATAGAACGCCTCAGAGCGAGGTAACGCCGCATGAGTCATGTTTTTTCGTGCGTGCAGCCGGCTCCATCGAATTATAAGACGTTGTCATGTCAAAAATATTTTTTAGAGTAAGGGAGTTTGGGCGAAAAGGTTTTCGCTGCTAGTAACTAATAAATATTGGTGATCATACTTCCAGATATCACAAGTGGATATAGGCGCACTACAAAGCTCTTTTGACTCGTTGGGCTCACTTTGGAATACTCCGCCCGATTCGAAACCACTACCCAATCTACATAACCAAGAAGTCCCAAATGATTGTGTTTCAATTAAATCAGAATCTGATCTAATTGATTGCAGCTTCAGTGATATCACCAAAATAGAAGGTATTTAATGTAATTATACTATGTTGTAGCCAGCTGGTTATATTCGCTATTTAATGAACTGCCTGAATACTTTTCTACCTTTGCCAGAATGTAAAATAACAGATATTGTCAAAGACATCAAGAATAAAAAATAAATAAATAACCAAATTAAATAGAAACAATACTTATTGTTAACCTTTTATTGGAAAATTTATATTATTGATTTGTACGAATATGTATACCTCGTGTACCTTTTAGGGCTAGATTTACTTAGGGTTTTTTTCTTCTGTTTTTAAGTTTTTAAACAACTTACTTTGCAGGCATAAATCGGCAGTTCACTAAATGGCGAATTCGGTGGATACTGGTGTTGTAGTTGTAGTCCCGTCCCCCATCTTCCGATCGTGGTCGTGGGTTCAAATTCAGTCTTGCACGAATAAGTTTTACTGCACAAATATGTATGTGCACTATTCTAGTAATTTCAAGACGATGAAGGAAAATATCGTGAGGAAACCGGCATGTCGTAGACCCAAATAGTTCGAAAACATGAGTCAAGCAAAGCATCGCGCAAAAAGGGCCTACTTGTTGTTGTACTATTTATGAGTTAATTTTTTCCGAATGTTTTTCTATAAATCTGTTAGCCGTCTGTAATTTTTATTATTTTTATTTCAGATAATCATGGCAATGACAGCAATTGTTCAGGAGCATCAATGACGAAGCCTGTGAAGAAAAAAAAAATGTTTCGTAAGTATACTTGCGATATGTGTAACAAAACATTCGCTTATAAAATTATATTAAAACAACACATACAAATCCACATGGAAGCAAAATCTTGGGCGTGCAGCAAATGCTCTAAAAGGTTTTCCATACAATATCAATTGAAAAGGCATATGAGAACGCACACTGGAGAGCAGCCATTCGCTTGCAACCAATGTCAAAGAACATTTTCCGATAACGGAAACTTAAACAGACATAAGATGTTACATACATTTGATGAACAGTCATACGTTTGCCCTCAATGCTTAGCATCGTTCACTCTGAAGCGTAACCTACAGCGACATGTTAGGAAATATCACTCGGGCAATAAACCGGATGAATTTGCGTGTGATATATGTGATAGAAAATTTCGATCAGAACTTCAATTGAAAAAACACATAAGATCTCACGTGGGTGTAGCTGTCTGTGCCTGCGTTATTTGCAATAAAAAATTTAAAAACAAAAGATGTCTAGAACAACACGGGAAAATCCATACCGATGAAAAGTCAAACAGGTGTGAAAAGTGCGGTAAAGCCTTCCTTGATAAACGCGGACTGCAGAGGCATATGAAATGTCACACGGGAGAAAAGCCGTTTGCTTGCGACCTATGTGACCGAACTTATAAAGATAAAAGCAACTTGAGAAAGCATGAAATGGATCATATAAGAGAAAAGTCACATATTTGCACGAAATGTAACGCGGCGTTCACTCGTAAAGGAAGCTTACAACGCCATATGACATCTCACACTTTGAAAAAACTATATCCATGTAAGGTCTGTCCCGTAACAAAGTCGACATCGACTGATTTAAAGAAGCATATGAGAGCTCACACCGGCGAGACGCCTTACCAGTGTGATGTGTGCGGCAAATCATACGCCGATAAAGACGAATGCAAAAGGCACATGCGAACTCACTCTGGAAATATGCCATATTATTGCAACCTTTGTGATTATAATAGCTTTTTTAAGAGAGGTTTGGAGTTGCATTTTGCAAATAAACACCCATCAACTCAATGAGTAACAATAATCTCTCAATCATTTTGTAAGTAAATAAAATATGCGTAGCAGTTAGTATTAGTGATGTTTATCATAACGCTATCATGTCTTTGTATTTTTTGTTACAGTTTTAAAAGAAAATAATCACAGTAAGAAACGTACACTCCATGCAGATCAGTCTCAGAGAAGCCCACAAAAACAAAAAGAACTGCAAAATGATGCAATTATAAGAAAGCTTCGAATCAAGAGACTCGAGATAGCCAAAGAAAATTGCGATAAAACACGATCTGAAAGTGGTAGCTCGAATAAAAACAAAAGCCATGCAAAAACTCAGTCATATGTTTGTACTGAATGCAATGCATCATTCACTAGAAATAATATCCTGAAAAAACATATGAGATCTCACGCGGGAAGATCCTACAGTTGTGATACGTGTTCTAAAACATTTGCGCACAAAACGAATCTAAACCAACATAAACAAATTCACATTGGAAAGAAATTGAGTATCTGTGATAGATGCGGAAAATCCTTTATTAATGCATATCAGTTAAAGAGGCATATGAGGTCGCACACCGGAGAAAAGCCATATAAATGCGATCGCTGTAATAAAACATTCTCAGACAAAGGTAATTTGATGAAACACTCTATGATACATTCAGATGCCAGTCGTTCATTCGTGTGCACGGAATGTAATGCATCATTCACTCATAAATGCAACTTACAGCGGCATATGAGATCCCATACGGGAGAAACGCCATTTTTATGTGATATCTGCTTAAAATCACTACCCGACGCTAGTTTATTGAGAAGGCATATGAGAATCCACACCGGAGAGAAGCCTTACGTGTGTGACACATGTGGCAATGCGTATTCCGATAAGGATAATTATAAAGTCCATATGAGACGTCACACGGGTGAAAAACCATATTCTTGTAAATTATGTGATTTCAAATGTGCTTATGCAACTAGTTTGAGATATCATTTAACTAAAAGACATTCTGAAAGTTAATGAAGTTATTTTGTCAAATCAAATGGCGCTTTTATTTGAGCCACAGAGTACAATAAAAGGGCGATCAGGCGCCGTTTGTATGGGAACCGCTGTCGCCAATTTTTACATTTTCACTGTTTTATTTAAAATACCACTTAATATGAGGGTATTAAGAAAAAGGAAGGAAGAAGGATTTAAAGAAAGTCACTCTTTGTTTTTACTTGTCGCTTGACTGCTTGTTCGGAAAGTAATTACTGAGCATCAAGGTGACTTCCGAAAATCTGCCGGATTTGTAAGGAGAACGGAGTACGGAGCACATTCTCATATAGTTTGACGACACTTTTCCGGCCACATGGCCGTTCTCCCGTTCTACTATGTTCTGTGATTTGAGCATACTCACATGTCTGTTTTATTGTAATTTGTGTCACTTGATTTAATTGAAGTAAACCAAAATGCAAATGTCGACTGTCTCATTCTTTTTGTATGAGGCAGGCAGAGACATAATGCTAAGACCCACGCGGTCTGCTCTGGTGCGATCATCTGATCACCTCTATACAAAATGTATGGGAATGGATCTGCATAAATAAAACCCGGCTTTATATTTAAAGGCGCCAGTTGTAAGTTCTTGAATATTATTAGGGACTTTTTACCTGTTAGAAGCATGTCTGAATTATTTACATACCTACATATGTAGGTAATTTTGTAATTTATTTATTAGTAGTAGTGTAGCCAAATGTGTACCTAGTGTTAGTGTAATCGCGATATCTATAATAGCGAGCTAACTATATTTAATGAATGTGCCATGTTTTTAGTCAAAATATATCTTTATTCCATTAGTGTATTATTAGAATAATTTTTAATAAACTCCGAAGAGAGAGAGAGAAGATATCCAATAGTAACTTTTATGTAACGTATATCGTACTATAACCGTGTATTATAATAATTCTTATGTGCAATTTTTAAAATATATCTTTACATTCCATTAGTGTGATTATAATAAGTAATTTAAATTTTATTAGTATGAACTATAAAACCAAAACAGTTTATACAATTTTAACTCCTGAACTTGTAATACGATTTCCATACAAATGGATTTTTAACATTCATGGGCGATGAGAGTATAATTTTACACTGAAATAATAGGGGTCGGCTTTTAAATTGGTATTTATTTACTCAAAACTATAGATTAGAGAGAAAAAGAGTGGTACACTCTCATCATTCATTAAAAATTAATTTATATGGTAAACGATCTACCATAATCTATTCCTATTTAACGATGTCTGAGTAATAACTTAAGGCCCCATAAAATAAAAATATGCCACAAGATAAATAGTACCCTAGTCTGTGTTTTACTCGATCAGTATGAACAATATTCGTTTCGCCTGCGTCTCTCTTTTGTATGGAGAAATGCTACTTAACAGATTAAATATAATTATTCTTGTTGTCTCATACAACAAGAATATTTATGTTTAATCTGTCAAGTAGCATTACAGAAATGGTGAAATAGGCACTGGTTTACTTACCTACTTACACATAATAGTATAATACTGTACCAGTAGGTACTACATAAAATGTTTAGCACCTAAGTCCATCTCATTAAAGTTAATTGTTATGAAAATTGTTTTTAAAGTAAGCATCTTTTTTATTCAAAATAAAAGTAGATTTTTCTTCTATACCTACCTACTCTGTAGTTTCTTTATTCACGAAACCTATAGGAATATTTCCTATGGTTTTTTCTTTACGATTTAGGCGGCTTGTGCAACTAGTTCTGAGCGGAGCTTTAAAAGCACTCCCTATGCATGGACGTGCCTCTTATTACACCTGTTGTGTGACCCTTTTATAGATCTTGAATAACTCAACACCTCCTTTCCATCCAAAGGTTGTCTGGAAGAGATCGCTCTTAGCCGCTATAAGGCCGCCCTAAATACAGAAACTATTACAAAATAATGAGTACAATACTCATTATTTTGTAATAGCTTCTGTATTTATTTTTTTGTGTACAATAAAGAGTTTATCTATCTTAGGTAGGTAATATTATTAATTTATTATTTGGGTAGTAGGCTCCAAATCACCTGGCCTTGTCGTGGCAGTTCTTTGGAACCAGTGTGGTAAAAGGATTTAAGAGCCTCAAAGAGGATCCTTCCATGAATTTGACACATGTTATCGAACTTAATTAGGTTCTAAAATGTCGGTTTTCTCACGATGTTTGTTGTCCTTCACCGTACCAAAATCCATTGGTGCAAAACTGGATTTGAACATGAGGAGCGGAAGACGGGGTCGCTACGACTAGCTAGACTAACTACAGTGCTCTCGTGACAACGAGCATATTATGTGTAGGTAGGTACCTACTAGGTATTGCCAATCTGAAATTTATATGATCATAGGTAGCTTTTTAGGGTTCCGTAGCCAAATGGCAAAAACGGAACCCTTATAGATTCGTCATGTCTGTCTGTCTGTCTGTCTGTCTGTCTGTCTGTCTGTCTGTCTGTCTGTCTGTCCGGCCGTGTCACAGCCATTTTTCTTCGAAACCATAAAAGCTAGACTGATGAAACTTGGTGAGTAGATGTATTCTGTGAACCGCATTAAGGTTTTTACACAAAAATAGAAAAAAATCTATAAATTTTGGGGGTCCCCATACTTGAAACTGAAACTCAAAAAATTTTTTTTCATCAAACCCATATGTGTGGGGTATCTATGGATAGGTCTTTAAAAATTATGTTGAGGTTTCTAATATCGTTTTTTTCTAAAACTATAAATTTGGGGGTCCCCATACTTGAAACTGAAACTCAAAATTTTTTTTTTCATCAAACCCATACGTGTGGGGTATCTATGGATAGGTCTTCAAAAATAATGTTGAGGTTTCTAATATCGTTTTTTTCTAAACTGAATAGTTTGCGCGAGAGACACTTCCAAAGTAGAAAAAAGTTGGTCCCCCCCCCTCTAACTTCTAAAATAAGAGAATGATAAATCCAAAAAAAATATATGTTGTACATTACTATGTAAACTTCCAACGATATTTAGTTTGAACGAGATCAAGTCAGTAGTTTTTTTTTATACGTCATAAATCGTAAACCGCAATTTACCTTTCGACGAACTACAAAAACCTTTATATTATGTTAATTGATGCTACGGAACCCTTCATGGGCGAGTCCGACTCGCACTTGGCTGCTTTGTTTTATAAGGGTGTGATTTAAAATAAAAAGTAATTAAACGTCCATCAACCTTTTATTATGAACAAATAGATAATCGAAATATTTACAATATAAAATATGCTTATTTTTTTAATTACTTAGTTATACCAATTATTTATTTACAAACCCAGTCCCGATAATATAAACATTCGATACTTTCTGGATTTAGCGTAGTCACTAACACCGATTTCGGATGGAGAAACTACGAGCGCCCCTGGCGGCATACGAGAACATATGCTATTGCTATTAGGTACCATGGACAAAATTACTTACGAATACTACGTCAAAACATTAGTTCTCGGCAAGGAATTTAGTACTCTCCAAACGAGAGCTTCTCGCAATCCCGACAGGGGCGCTCATTGTTTCTCCATATAAACGGGGCGATAAATAAAACTATGAGCCCTCAGCAAACTGCGACATGATTTTAGTTTATCGTTTCTCTGTTAGGTGGATGGTCTAGCCAAGATCCACTTTCTGTGTGCGGAACACCCCTGCGTAATGTATGTACCTAAAAATGACGTTTGTTTGGCGTGAGCATCTGTCAAGCTAATCCTTCCGTCCTTGTCTAACCCCAGCTCTCATTTAATGGAGATGAACGCACTGTGACCTTACTGTGACAAATTACCACCCGTGGACAGGCTCTGAGGTAATGCGGTTGTTAAAGGCTGAGGTAACGCCTCAACATCACTTGTTCCAAAAAAGCAATTCTCATCATATATACACCAATATAAATTGGTCATAGTGCCGTCAATAATTTGAAAAACATTAAGCCTTGCGCAAATTATATACGTTCTGAGATGGCGACCAGTGAAATGCTGTCATATATGAACCGTTTAACTGATCGCCATCGCCTAGATGTGCGCAGGCCTTAAATTGAATCAGCCTGTATAGTATAGTGATGAGCTTACGAGGAAAATCTTTCTTATCAGTAATTTAATAAGTGCTTCTATTCGTTTTGAAACTATAGTTTAAAGGATTATTTACAAAACTTAAGTACCTACTCAAATTATCTTATTACAAACACGTATTTTCTGGTCAGATTGTGTAAAATTACGAAGCTGGCACGGTAAACTAATACCAATCACAAAAAGGTATACGATATTTTTTTTAAAACGTAATTTCTTTTTTAGATTTTGCCATATTATGGCACAATCGCTCGCGTAATGGGAACTGAAATCTACGTCTATGTTAATTACACTCTTCGAAATATGAAAAAAAAACTGGCACTCCAGGAATGCCAACAATGCAAAACTTGAACAATTACGTGTGTATATCCCTAGCTGGCTGCGGGCGGACAGACCCCTACTTTTGCTGAAATTTGACGATTTAAGCCGAAGAGGTGACAAAAAAAGTTCAAGGCCGCTATTTTCAAAAATGTAGCGTTGTTTGGTTTGATTAAACCCCAGATTGACCAGAAGCATAATTAAACTAGAAATTGACGATGATTAGTTATTTACAAATAATAATGAGCTAAAGTAGTCTTCCTAAGATTGCATTCGAAAAGAAAAGTCCTCACGTTAAAATAAATCTACATAGCAAAGTGCAACATATAATTATGTAATATCTCAAGATCCTTTTAGTGGCATAATTATAAGAATTAAACGAGTATTTATCGCGATTACCTTTTTTATCTTTCCCGACATTTCGACCCTGTTACAACAGCTGTGGTCGCGGGCAGACTACTGACTTTTGACGGCTGTTGTAACACGGTGAAAACGTCGGTAAATATAAAAAAGATAATCGCGTTAGATGCACTTTTAATTCATATACTTAAAGATTGCGTTTATTAAAGTGCTTTTTAAAGCAACCTACAAGTAAGTAGGTATTTATGTACAGAGTGACTTTAGAAGAGCCAGTGACAAAAGAAAGCTCATTTTGCATCCACTATGACTAATAATAAAGTGATTCTAAATATAGCAACATTTGTCGTGGCAATGTTTCCATGTTTAATAACTATTTTAAAATTTGACTAACCTAAACATATTTTAGACCTGTACAATTAATTAACATTTATAAATAAATATCTTATCGCTTATCTAGGTGCAATGTTTATGGGCACAAAATTTAATTATATGTAAAAAGGCAACAACTTATGAGGTACCTCGTTTTAGTAGTAAAGGCAGCGATAAGGTTAGCTTGTCGCATCTTAATTTTCCTCTTTTGGATATGGTTATTGCCAAAATCGCAGTAGTGTTTGAAATTGAATACATGATTGGGTTCCAGACTATAGTCTGAATGGCTACTCAAACACAGATTTATACCAAAAGTCAATTAATGTTTAAGTGTTGCTTTAGATAAATAAATAGTATCTCTCAATTATCCTATGCGAACTAATTTGCGAATATTGCAAGGAATTTGTTCAAGTATTCCTTTTATTTCTATTCTTTCAGTAACACAGATAGTATGTTAAACCAGTTATTGTTATAACTGGTTTAACAATGCAGCGGTCCTTAAACCAGTAGTTTGAATGTAATGGCAGAAGAAGTAGGCAAGCAGCAAAAAACGTGCCTCTGACAAACTCCAGACCTACCCAAAAATCTGTGACTTTGAGGGTACACAAGTATCTATTCAGAGTCCGAATCAGTTTCACCAGAATCTGAATCTGAACTAGAGACTGGTTCACATTTGATGAATTCGATTTCCTCCCGTTTCTTTCTCTGCGCCCTGGTCTGCTTCGGCTTTGGTTCCTTCTTCACTTTCACTTCTTTTTCTTTTTTTTTCCCCTTCATAACTGTCTTCACCATCTGGGATATCCGCTTCAGATGCTGCTGTTCATGCCTTTGCAAATGATTCGTCAAGTACTTCTTCATCTTGAATTTCTTCCCGCATTGAGGACACTCATGCTCATAGTTAGACTCGTCTATCTCCATGTGCACAGAATCATAGTGACGTTTTAAGTAGTGATCGTGAGCAAACTCCTTATCACATTTATTACACCGGAGCTTTGGATTTGTCGGGTGCACTATCTTCTTGTGTTTCTTAAGTCTGAGCTGGGAGTGGAAGGTCTTATCACACAACTCACATTTTACTTTTGTATCTGGTGATGAGTGCATTTGCATATGCTCTTTCAAGTATTGATCGTTTTTGAACTCTTTAAGACACTCGGCACATTGAACTTTGGACTCCAAAGGGGGATGAATGTTTAAGACATGCCGCTTCATATGATGCCTCGACTTAAAAGTCATCGGACAAAACACGCATGGGTGTCGCTCAATGTTAGTGTGCTGGAATAGTAGATGCCTGTTTAAATTCAAGTGTGTTTTGTACATTTTCTGACAGACATGACACTTGTGTTTCTCTGGTTCAGCTCGGTGGCATCTCTCAATGTGGTGTCTTAGCTTGTAAGGGACTTTGAACTGCTTGCCGCACTCACCACACTTTATCTCTGGCAAGGTGGTTGGGTGTATTTTCTTTACATGCATGTGCAGTGCACGTCTCGTCCGAAACTCTTGAAGGCAAAACTGGCAGTAACATTTCTCTCTCTCTGAGTAGTGTTTGTTCATCCTATGCATGTATAAGTAATGCTTATTCTTAAAGGACTTGTCGCATTGATCACATAAGACTGCAGAGTCTTCTGTAGAATGCACTCTAGTGGTGTGCAGGTAAAGATTTTGGTAGTTCTTGAATTCTTTGTTGCATTTGTGGCAGACATATCTTTTCATTTGCTTGGGAAACATAATGGGCTTCCACGTAGTTAGGACTGATTCATACATCTCTCTTTGCTCATCCGTTAGGACATCACTGTTAACACTGATAAACTTCATCACCCCGTCATCATGGGGTGGGTTTGTTAGAGAGGGGGGTATCGCTTGTAGAGGCTTTAGTGGTACTTTTGGCAAGGAGGATATGTTTGGTAGGGACTGCAATGCGGGTAAGTTTGGTACTGGGGGTATATTTGATAGTCCAGCTAGGTCAGGAACTGGGAGCAGGGGTTGTAAAGGCGGGAGGTGATAAGAACTGGAGGGTGTTGGAGCATCTTCCAGCTTGATTTCTGGTTCTTCTTTCACTTCAGTCGCCATTTTGCTCTGAAACCAATTGAGGCAATCTAGAGACCACTATTATTACTAGAAGTTTTTATTAAAGATCCAGGAGATGAATAATTAAATATTATTAAACACATGAACAACATTCAGTTCAGATTCTTGACTTTGCTATATGCAAGATATCCTAGCAGTTTGTGACTTGATTATCTTACTTATTGTTGTATTATGATTTGCAGTGCCTATAATTTTTTTCCAATAGCCAATATTATAATGTCATAAACAACAAAGGATAGGAAGACAACCAGGAGTATATTGTGGTGCACTGTCTGATGAATACAATGAATTAATGATACCAGTAGCATTGACATGAACAATGTCTTCACAACTCAAAGGATCTCCCTTTGCAAGGACGGCAATGTTATGTTACAAAGCAATAAATTAGAAGATTTTTACACAGATGCTGTAGGTACAACAAGCCAATAGAAAGAACCACACACAAAGACTAGAAAAAAATACTTACATAGATAAACGGTGATGCTAATTCCGGTATATTATTATTAGCACGTCATAGCGTTATCATATTCAGTGTTCGTCGTAAATACCGCAGCAGGCGCGAGCTCTGATAAAATGGCTCTCTAGCCTTAGGCGAGACTGCTCATACTCATCGTAACGAAGCTATTTCCCACACAACTACTGTTCCGCAACACACGATTGTTAGTAAACCTAGACACTTTGGGGCTATTTTGTTATTAATTTTAACAAATTCAACAAAATTTACGAATTTTCCTTTATTTCAGACACAAATCCGAGCAAGCCCTCACCACAGAACACATATGGCCCTCACTCGGTTCGGTTCATCTGCTGACTGAGTGAGACAGAGCTAGCGAGCGAGAAAGAAAAAGCGTCACGCATGAGAATCTGTGAATGACATGACATTTCGTTCACATTTACGTTACTATCATATCATAGTTATGTCAAAAAAATGATCTTCCTCTTCCGCTTTTACAACTTTACAAATTAAATGGTACTTGTAAGTGTATGTACACAAGTATGATACGCAAGAGGTACCTCTCTAAAAAAAACGTAACAGTAACAATAGATGATTGATGTAAAGTATTAGAAATTATTCACTAAGCATCAAGGTTTAAGATAGAAAAAAGTTCCAGTATATTGTCTGGAAGAGATCGCTCTTAGCGATAAGGCCGCCCATTCTATTCTTTATCTTCTACCTGTTTCTTTTAAATTTTAGTTAGCTAATTAGGAGAAGTTACTTAGTGTCAAATTAGATGGCGCTGTTATATATTTAAGCTACATATCAAACTACTCCTACTCTCTAAAATTTTACTTAGATACTTAGCAAACTTTATAATACCTAAGAGCCTATTTACGATAGCTACTATCCATTACAACAAACCGTTAATTGACAATGTAATAAAATAACACAGAGTACGACATAGGCCACGTGAGTTCGCACGCAGCCAGCGCGGTCTAGTCTTAAAATAGCGTGGCATATCTAACGTTCGATAAATTAAGCTTTTAAAGTGAAAACATTGTGAAAATGCGTGAAATAGTTCACTTGCAGGCCGGACAATGTGGCAACCAGATCGGTTCAAAGGTGCGATTTCAAAAAAACCTTTTTTACAATTGTTTCTCGTGTCTCTATTTTGGTACGTTACGCTTGGCCTATCTTTCTAACATTAGACAGTAGGTAAGTACTGTTAGAAAGATGTGCATGAGAAGATTTTCTCACAGTAAGTTGGCTGTAGGTACCTAGCTTGTCATGTATTTAGTTGGATTTCTTTTCTTTTTTGAGAGCCTTTTTTCTATCAGAATGTATAATTGTATAGTGTTCTAGTAGATATATTTATAGTTTTTTATTTTAAGATATCTGTAGTATCGTAAGTTTTTCTTCTTTGTTTGTCATCAAACATTTTTTATTTTTATTTTTATTGTTTAGATTATATAACACGTCCACTTATGTAGTTATCTTCTTAGTGTTACTCCTCAACGGCCCCAACGGAAGACCAGCGTAAGTTTTTTAACTTGCATATGCTGAGTTGGGACCAATTTGCAACTACTAGTTAATGTTTAGTTAAAAGTTAAATATAATGTGTAAGCAAGGTTGCAAATAAACAGTTTGATTTGATTTGATTTTGATTTTAGCTATCTTTCTAATTACTTGCACTTTTATTTCGCTCGTTGTATTTTCTATTATGTATGATACCATGTTGTTTTAAGCGTGGGTAACAAGTCTCAAACCACGAGATTTATCTGTGACCGTTAGATATAATAAAATTAATTATTTATAGTCATCATAAAATAATAGCAGGTTGTCAGTAGGGTACCCAGACCCACGGAGGTAACCTTCAGCGTAACATTTAGGCATGCATGTCGTTTAAATTTGTAATCAATACCATAATTAAAGCTTTATTCAAACGTTCATTTAATTTATGTAAGTACTTAGATACCTGTAAAAACAGCATCTTAATGCTACCGTGATGTAATCATCATCGTCCCGAGAAGTCCACGTTTGGACATTGGCCTCCTCGAGGTAGGTAATTAGGTATATTCTTCCCGAAAGAATCTTCTTGCCGATTGTTCTTTTTATGAGAAAAGAAGGTTATGTGATTTGCCCAGAATCGGGCTATCAATAACATTTTCATCCCACCAGCTCTGAAAGTGTGGTTTTGCTGTTTAATTTCTGACTGGAAAAGCCGTTTTTATCCGCTAGAGGATAAAGTAAATTTGAGTTTAGAATATCGTGTTCAATAAGTTTGTGAATACACAACCTACTTACTTCTACCTCCATGGTGCCGAACTTATCATATTACAACCTTTTTTTATTTTGTTAAAAACTCGCACTCGTAACCTTCTTGGTGTATTTGTGAATTCAAAACACCATTAAACCTATTTACTTCTACCTGCATGGTGCCGAATTTATCATACAACCTTTTTAAATTTATTAATAACTCATACTCGGAACCTTCTTGGTGTGTTACTTTTAGTCGCGCCATGTTCTTTTTTGCATTAGTCATTTCCTCGCTGAGGTGGGATGAAAAGTTACGTGTTGCACTCGAGTGCAAAGATTTTTCACCTTGTGCTCTTTTGATTCCTTCGCCAACGCTTAGGATTCTAACTTTTAAACCACTCGCTACGCTCGTGGTTAAACTTTAGAATCCTGCGCTTGCTCAGTCATCAAAATTGAGCACGCGGTTAAAAAGCAGCTTTGCACTCTTGTATAACAAATAACTATTTCCTTGGTTGCAAAGATTGACTGTGGGGCTCTGTAGACAAAAGTAACGTGTCATGTCTGAGGGATCCACATCTGATTAGATTATAACAAGATTTTCTCGTTTATAGGTATAAGATTAGCAAACAGCTACTTTACCGCCATGTTTGGTAAAGTTCACCGACCATAGACAACTATCTGGATTCCAAACCAATCGGCTGCTAGCCTTGAAATAAGGTTTCAAGCTGGTTGGTTGAAATCAGGAGTAGGTAGTCTATCTAAGCTCGGTTAGCTTTACTAAATTCGGCAGTAAGGTTGCATGTGATGAAGTATTAATAGTTGGCAACAAATATTGCACATTAGATAATTTCATCTTCATTTAGGGCGTAGTGTCCGTCAGAAAGAGATAGCGCTCTACAAAGCCGAAAAGCCGATGTGCGATATTTACCTATTGCCTACATACAACCTTAATCTCTTGTTCCATAGTTTTGGGAGATTATATCGGATGAGCACGGGATCGACACCACCGGCCACTACAATGGAGACAGTGATCTCCAGCTCGAGAGGATCTCAGTCTACTACAACGAGGCTGAAGATGGTAAGATTCTAAACTGGTAGGTCTTTTGGTCTTGCTGTTTGCTTGGTATACATCTCGTGACCTACCATGGTTTCATTACCAACGGTATCACTGCCTGCTGGGGTATCTATTTTAAAAGATTTATTTAATTAAATAATTTGCTTAGAGAGTACCACCCACTGAATTCAGGTAGCTATGCTTATGCAACAGTCATAATCGATGCTCCTCTCCATCCAAAGGTTGTCTAAAAGAGATCGCTCTTCAGCGATAAGACCGCTTATTGTAAAGTATAATAACATACAATAAGCGGTCTTATCGCTGAAGAGCGATCTCTTTTAGACAACCTTTGGATGGAGAGGAGCATTATTATACTTGAACATTATTGTTACCTACTTGTTTCTGTTAAAACTCGTGTCTCCAATCTGCAAGACACATCGATATAGACTCTACTACAGTTTCTCTGTTGTTAGTTTGTAAGATGTGCAACAAAGAATCATTTTCTATTATATTTTGAATTTTGATAATGTTGGTTTCTCTTTAGGCAGAAGGTACGTCCCTCGCGCCGTACTGGTGGACTTGGAGCCTGGAACAATGGATGCCATCAGATCCTCGACGTACGGAGCGCTGTTCCGACCCGACAACTACGTGTTCGGCCAGAGCGGGGCTGGTAAGTACGAGTGGTGGGCAAAATGAAGTAAACGAACGACAAACTGGGGCCTTATGCTCGAGGTGACCGGGAAAATCTTACGGCGGAGATTATGTCGTCAATCTCGGTAAAAAGTAACCACCCCGTCGCGCCGCCCCGCGCCGCCCGCCGCAGGGGAAAATCTAAACGTCTTTAGTAAATGGTTTTTTTTCACTCAATAGTTAACCACTTTAATGCGGTACCCTAATAACATTATAATCTAGCCAATTAGGCTAATGAGCAATTTTGCTTTAACTTATTTTTATAAAAATAAATATTACTAAAAACGTGTCCATCGGCACTTCTCTTACAGTCTCAACTTCGAGAGTCGAAAATGAATTTCCATGAAAAAAACACCTTGTTTTAAGATACAGAACGGGTTCAAATGAACCCCTTTGAACCCCCAATGATTTTTTTGTGCAGGCAACAACTGGGCTAAAGGGCACTACACAGAGGGCGCAGAGCTGGTGGAATCGGTGATGGACGTCGTGCGCCGAGAGGCTGAGACCTGCGACTGCATGCAAGGTGAACTGACTTTCCATTTTATTGCCGCTTTGCAGCTTTTTTCAGCTACTATAACGATTACACGTTTTTGTTGTACGGAAAAATGACAAGTGATTGTAGGAACTAGAGCCGCGGAAGATCCTGAGGACGGAAAATGTAAAAAATCGTAGTTAGAACTAATTTCCCAATAATTATCATGAAATTGTATTAAACGGAATGCTAGTTCGACTTCCCTATTCATGTTTGTGATCGGAAGATGTATTTCCAGTCCATTTTTTTCTTGTTTTCGCCATCTGTCACGCAGCTAGGCAGCTAACTTCAAAGGGATCCGGTGCGCGTGGTGTACCTCTAGCTGTATGATATTGTAGGGACTTACCGGCTGTAGGTTGGGGAAGGCCAGGAATTAGCACTTATTTTGAATTTTTATGTTTTCGTTGCTGAAAGGTGCGCTCGCGTACGCGACTGAGGCGATATAATTTTAGAAGAGGAAGTGATAGGGAGGGAACAAGGTAAGAAAAAGGATGCAACTTAGTATTATATCCGTAATTAAAGATTTTGCGATCCATTGAGCCAAATGAAATTATGTGAATACGTAATACTGGCTGTTTTTCAACATTACCTACTTTGGACGCTGTTCCACTGCATAGTTGATGTTCCAACTATCCGCATCAAGCGTCTGTTTTCCGAACACTAATATACTGTAACTTAAATCTTTTTAAGAGTAGAATGAACAGGTATATTTTAGGTATGCGTGCTACACCGTCGGCCGCATCATCACAGATGACATGACTGTCCATCAGTAGGTGAGATTACAATGAAACGCAATCTCACCTGTAAAAAAAACTTTCATGATGCGTAGTTAAGTGTTAAATTTTTTTTAATGTACAAAGTATAGACGTAGTACGTACGTAGTACGTACAAGTTGTTGGTTCAAGGTATGTATTATTAAAGTACTGTGTGGTTCCAGGGTTCCAGCTAACGCACTCGCTTGGCGGCGGCACGGGGTCAGGACTCGGTACATTGCTGCTCAGCAAGCTGCGAGAGGAGTACCCAGACCGGATCGTCAACACATTCAGTGTCATGCCCTCGCCTAAGGTAACTTTGTGACCTAAGGGTTCATAGACTACGGTAACTATTTTCCATCAAGTACGCCTTATAGTCCAACTAATAATATAAACGTGAAAGTTTGTGAGATGGATGGAGTATGGATGCATGGATGTTTGTTACTCAGTAACGCTAAAGCGACTGAACGGATTTGGATAAAATTTGGCACAGAGATAGATTATAGTCTGTTATACAAGGTTATTCATTATTAGCTACACAAACTGACAGGGCCTAATTTTTGGGTCGTGAATAATTGTTTGGCCGAATCAATTTAATTCCTGAACTGAATTAAGTTTTGGTATCAAAATTTTATTTTTATTAATTTCTTTACGGCTATTGCATAATGATTGCCACGGAGTACAGGACGATGACCCACCCAGGCGGTGACTGAACGCAGAGTGTCGCTCACTCGCTCACGGCTCGCGGGCGCGGATCAAAGATCAAAATAGGTCAGGCGCCAATGATTATAAAGGATATTCTTTATCGATTTTCTCGGGATTTTCATAACAAAACTTTAAAAAATCATTTCATAAATATTTTTTTATTTTATTTGTTGAACCTAATTCCTGATTATTTGCAGCTAATAATGAATAACCCTGTATACAGACTATACGGGTGTTGTGCGGGTAGTCCACAATATATTTTTATTTTATCTATCGGCAGGTATCAGATACAGTAGTGGAGCCATACAACGCGACTCTATCCGTACACCAACTAGTGGAGAACACAGACGAGACATTCTGCATCGATAACGAGGCGCTTTACGACATCTGCTTCAGGACGCTACGACTCGGCTCGCCTACATACGGGGACCTCAATCATCTCGTGTCGGTGAGATACCAAATTTTACATCATGCATGCTCAGTAAGAAGGATTTACATTAGCGCAAAGAGGCTGTGTATGTAGGCATGTGCCGCTCAATGCATTGTAAATGCGTTCCATTTTTAAATCACTTTATACCTTTAAATTATACAGTCACTCTATTCGTAAATATTAGAGCTTTCCAAGTGTTAGAGAGTTCAATAACATAAATATGCAAACCTCCTTGGTGAAACAATCTCTTTCCTGAAAAAAATACTTAAATGAAAACTTTTTACTGAAAAAGTAGTATATTACACACAGGCGTTTCGCCTCACGTGCCTTAATGAAATCTAGTGCAATGCGATGGCGATCAGTGAAAGGCTGAAAGTGGATGGACGCAGGGCAGTGCATCGTGGGCACGTTCCTGACGTGCGTGACCTACGAGGCAATGCTTTGTTATATGATACGATGGTTACCGCTTAACATCAGGTGAGCCATCAGCAAGCAAACAAGAATTACAATCGAATTGAGAACCTTCTTTTTTATTTGAAGTCGCCGAGATTTGAACAGAAACCTCAAAGTTCTGATCTATGTCCAGCTGACGATGTCTGGTGTGACGACATGCCTGCGGTTCCCCGGCCAGCTGAATGCAGATCTTCGCAAGTTAGCTGTCAACATGGTACCCTTCCCAAGACTGCACTTCTTCATGCCAGGTGGGTGGGATGTTAGAGGATTAGGAACTTAGTGACCTTTCTGGCATAGCGTGTCGGATGTCGTGAGCATAGTTCAAACGCCAAATCACTTCATATTAGCTTTATATTCGACTACGAGTGTAGACTCAATTTCTAACAGTGGCAAATGGCTAATAGCAAATACATCATCCGTACTTGGTGTGCGGACTGATTTCCGCAAATACACTGAGAAAAACTTACGACGATTTCTTTTGAATTTGTCCTCCCAAACAGGTTCCTTTTATTATGGCAGGAAAAATTCCGTGTGAGTCAACGCAGCAGGTCTTTCCTTCCCTATTTCGGAAGGTCTTTTTTCTCAGTGTAGGCCGCTGGCGGGCCGTTTTTGCGTGACGCTTGACACCAGTTCGAACTTTTTTAGGTTCTACGACACGCCCGTGCCAGCTTCCTAAAGTTGTTTTCCTTTACCGTTTGAGTATACTAGCATAGTGCACATGAAAAATTAATAACTCATTCATAGAATAACTCATTGGTACGCTGGCGGCGTAATATTCATTCTTGTTGCAATCGTTCCTATTTTTGTTTCTATTATATAGTTTTTCATTGCGATCGAAGCTCAAAATAATGTCAAAACTAACAGATGCGACTAGGTTTTGATTGCAACAAACGATCCGCAATCACGCATGTGCAATCACAGTTACGATTTATGTGGTTCTAAGAAATCGGTGACCTCTGATAACGTAATTTGCAAGGTCTACAACAAGTGTCAAAAGGCTATTCTTATCAATTAAATTATACGGTCGCTGGGTACCCTATTTATAATACAGGGTGTCCCAAAAGTGATACTGAAAACCTCGCCCTCCACTCCACTCGTACTTCCATGTTGTGTTACTCTTTAGGTACAGGTTCCATGTAATGATGAGTTACACCAAAGAACTATGTATGTACCTAAACTGAACCATGTGTATGCAATAATATGTTAAGTACTAGCAGTTCCCGCGACTTCGTCCGCGTGGAATAGTGTCTTAGGGTAGCATTTCCCCACCTACACCGCGCCGTGCCATGCCACGCCATGTCCATTCTCAGGCTCGAGACTATCTGTGTTCCAAATTTCATTCAAATCGGTTCTGTAGTTTTGGCGTGAAAACGAGACAGACAGACAGACAGAGTTACTTTCACATTTATTATAAGTAAGGATTGAGAATCAGAAGTATTATGAAGGCAAACATGGAGTAATTAAATGTAGCTTTTTCATAGGTTTCGCGCCCCTAACCGCTCGCAACAGCCAAGGCTACCGCGCTCTGACGGTCCCCGAGCTGACGCAACAAATGTTCTCGCCGACCAACATGATGTGTGCGTGCGACCCGCGACACGGCCGCTATCTGACGGTGGCCGCCATCTTCCGCGGACGCATGTCCATGAAGCAAGTCGACGAGAATATGCGCGCGGTGCAGGATAAAAACTCTGGGTAATAAAACGATTCCATTCAGCAATTACTGGCCTCTCAGCTCAGTTGGTAGTAGCTGCCTTCTGAGCCGTAGGTCGTGGGTTCTATCCCCACCGAGAACAAATATTAGTGTGGTGAACAGTTGAACACAGAAGTTAATTCTCTGTCTGGGTGTTTTATATTGTATTAGAAGTATGTATTTTACAAAAAGTGTATATGATTTGAGTATTATATCAGCTATCTGGTTCCCATAGTACAAGTTCCGCTTAATTTGGGGCTAGATAGTGTTGTGTGGATTATCTGCAATATTTATTGAATGCAAATCATCATAACTTATGGATGATCACATTTCATGTTAAATTTCCAGTTACTTCGTGGAATGGATCCCTAACAATGTGAAGGTGGCAGCTTGCGACGTGCCCCCGCGTGGCCTCAAGATGGCGGCCACATTTGTCGGTAACACCACCGCCATCCAGGAGATATTTAAGCGCGTTAGCGAACAATTCACTGTCATGTTTAGACGGAAGGTACAATAATTGTCTACTTTAATAGTTTTTATATTTTTCATTCATAAATGTTTTTTGGTGTGTATGTTATACAGCGTTACTACGGTTCTTAAATATTAAGTAGGTATGAATTGACTCTGTTTACGGCCCTATTTAACCTCCTTTCGGCTTTACGGGTAGTTTTGTAACACCCTGTATAAGTAGCGGCACGTAAATCTAGCGCTGAACAAGTAGCCTAACTACAGAGTTAGGTTACTTGTTGTAAACAAGCCTTTGCATCTATTCTATCTACAGAGATAGAATAGATGCAAAGGCTTGTTTACAACTTTTTTACCCCACTGACTGGCGGCTGGTACCTACTTGTAGTAAGTATAATTATGATATATTTCAGGCATTCCTCCATTGGTACACGGGCGAAGGCATGGACGAGATGGAGTTCACAGAAGCAGAAAGCAACATGAACGATCTGGTCTCAGAATACCAGCAGTATGAGGTAATTATAACAACCTGTTGATGCGCAGATCAATTGGTAGTACCTCTGCCTTCAGCGCCGTATAGGTCGTGGGTTTGATCCCCACAGGCAACGAATATTTGTGTGGCAGAACGCAGATGTTTACTCTCTGTCTGAGCGTTATAATGTATTCTAAGTAGGTATATATTTACAAAATATAATTATTATATACTTAAGCTGGTCCCCATAGTACAAGTTCTGTTTAATTTGGGGCTACACAGTGTTGTTTGGATTGCCCACAATATAAAATATTTTTTTATTTTCAGGAAGTCGGGGTAGAAGATGGAGAGTTCGAAGAACAAGAAGAAATACCTGAAGAGGGAGAGTACGAAGAGGAATAGAAGAAAAAAAACAATCTGTTATCATTCTTTGGACATGATGACGATTTGTGTCATTGATGTCCAATTGATAAGCTGGCTACATACAGCCTCAGAGTTCAGGGTCGTTCTGATCATAAAATAAAGGACTGGAATAGATTTTTACTCGACCTCGACACTGTCCTTTGGAATTCGTATGATTTCGAATAATTTTCATAGTGGTAAGA
Organism: Thera britannica; assembly: GCA_939531255.2. Classification (NCBI taxonomy): domain Eukaryota; kingdom Metazoa; phylum Arthropoda; class Insecta; order Lepidoptera; family Geometridae; genus Thera; species Thera britannica. The sequence goes on from OW618037.2 coordinate 17,795,178, forward strand.
GACTAGTAACCTGTCTCGTACCCATTGAATACCAATAGCTACCGAGTGCCTATTCGGACTTTAACAAAAGCTCGTATTTTTATTTCATTTTTCGTTTGACACAGCCCGCGTTTCGAATAATGACGCGGCCTATCGGACATGGCGAGAAACTATAAAACTCAAGTCGTAACGTAAACATGTTGTATTAAATCTGACTAAGCACTCTGCAAGTTGTGGATTAGTGACAACGTTAAGGCTTGGACTCAAAGAACAAAGAAAGAACGTATTTTTCGCTTACGACTTGGGCTTACATCAGACGTTTTTTTTTAGAAAAATATTTCTTCAGGGCATCATAGATAGCCGGAGTAGTTAGTCCATGACGAGGGACTCAATTAGCGAATCAGCAGAAACGCATTTGAGTTGATACTAGGTTGATTGTATTTAAAATATATTTATTGGATAAAATTAAAAGGATTTTTATACAAACTATTTTTTTATTTCTTACAACTAGGTACTTATAAAAGGTTATAATATTCATACATAATGACCATTAATTAATACCTACCTTTAGTAAACAGGCGTTCGCATCTATTGTAGATGATTTACATAGCGTCGGGGCACCTGGTGATTTCTCAAGGTATTGCGGGAAGCTATAGTGCCTGGGACAAGATTTTGGACAGAATAGACTTGACCAGCACCACTGACAGCTTATTCGGCGTAATCCACAGGAAAGACATGGTCTATGTCATAGCGAAGAGCTGAATATGTTTTTCGTCACCGTTTTTATTAACACTCCTAGGTTAGTGCTCCTAGCATTGTGTTCATAAATTTTCAGAACAGATAAACCCATAATATGTAGATAGGTAGGTACACGGTTGGATTCGATCCCGCGACCGGATAGGTCAAGGAATATAATAATCTCTACGAGAGGGATAGGTGCGGAAGGCGGGGTTAATACCACTAGGCCACCTAGTGCACTAGTGCACTTCAATGACGACCGCACCGCATGGGTTTACGCTACGGCTACGCATTAGTCTATTTTTCTGAGCTCCAGGCTCCATCCATACTATATGAAGACTGGTGACTTGGCAACATCCATTCCGTTTGCAGCTTGGAGGAATGTTTGCAGTTTAATGGAACTCACTTCACTTCACTTCTTCTTTTTTGGCTACTGCGATGCGATTATATGCCACAATTCTGCCAGTGTCCGTTTCATGCTAGTGTCATAAACTTAAGATGGAGTAGAGTATTAAGAACATGTCCGGTATTAATATGGACGAAGGATGTTACAGAAAATCGAACATATTAGAAAATAAAAACCAAAATGATTTCTCCAAACAAAAACTTAAAAAACCATGCCGGCCGAAGCAGGCCCTTAAGGTGATATCAGACGGTTCATTTTTTGTTCATTTTCACCTTTCATTCGGTACATTTCACTCGAAATGAAATGTCTGAACAAAAAATGAAACACGAGTGCCGAATGAATTCATTAGTGAACCGATCCAACAGTGTTGGATATTGGCATCCGGTATCTTTCATTCCCACTCCGAATGAACGAGAAATGAACGGTCTGAACACTGAGAGAACGTTCATTCGGATTCGGCCATTTTGTTTCGAGTCCTGTAGCCGACGGACATCACGTTGTCGACGAAGTTAGAAGTTCTTCAAATTTACTTTCATCCACGTCGAAGATGATTACAATATGAATCAGGATCTTCAACGGCTAGTTCTCTCAACAATGTATTGGAAGCTCCTAATAAATTTCTTCTTGCAATCCATGGTCGCACCCACCACCGTCGACGTTTTCTTTGCTTCTTTTTTGTCAACTCTTTGATTAAATGATCACAAATTTTAAACTAATTCCAAGACGTACGACTTCATTCGGTGACATATTTAAAAGAAAGAACAATGAATGTTCATTTCTGTATCATTTCGTCTAAGCCGTGTGAACATAGAATGAAAAAAAAATGAAGCATTCACTCCAGTGAACAATCATTCGAGTGAACCGTCTGATATCACCTTTACGCTGCGTTTACACTTAGACAACGCCAAAAAAAAGAAGTGATGACACTGACATCCATCAAACAAGATGAGCAAGATCGTGAGACATTGACATTGACAAACATTTATCTACGTCACCCTACCCACAACCAATGAACTTTTGGGGTCCGGTTAATGCACACTCAGTTATTGTACAGCATGTTATTGAGCACTATTTAAAATGAAACCTTTTATTTTATTGGTTTTGTTTTTACCTGCCATACAATAACAGGCTGCGAATTAACTGGGAGTACAAAATTGTCACGTGATGTTATTGTAGAGTATGTTAATTGGAAACCTCTAAGGCCTTTGTACTCTGGAGCAATTCAATAACTTATTTTTTTAGCAATGGATAATTTTCCTAAAGGGGTAGCCCCTTTGCCTTTGTGGTTATTATATAAAAACATTTTCTGGCACACACACACAGTACACACACCCACACACAAGTCAGATCCGTCTTATAAAGTCTCAAGGACGAGCACAAGTATCCGCTGCTAGAACAAATGAGCAAAAATCAATAATTGCTAAATTTGCTAACATGCTGTACAATAACTGGACGAACATTAACCGGACCCATCCTGCTGTGCATTAACTGGCTGTACATTATTGCCTCCCAACCGAACTTTTGTAAAGGTTTGGCACATGTAATGTTTTGGAGTCAGCGGTTCTCGTTCGTGGTAATTCAGGGCTTCAGGCAACTATTACTACTATAATAATTGACCTATGAATTTTCGGATCTGGTTGTGTTTTCTGGCAATTGTCAACAATGGATTATAATCACCGGCAACGAAGATTGTTCCCATTCCCATTGAAGAACTACATGAACTAATTCCTTGATTTAACTGAGGATATGTTATGATCCAATAGAAATAGAAGAAAGCATAGAAATCATACAGCAAGATGTCAGGAGAATTGCTGCTCTATGTTGCAAACAATGGTAAATATTGAATCTCCGGTGTTACACTACCCACATGCTATAGAATCAACAATGAGTACTTAGTACTGTTTATTTAATTGTTTTCGTAGGGAGCGAGCAACCAGCTACATTTAGCAAAGCTACATTGCCAGTGAAAAGGTCATCCAGCCCTAGTAAGTACCTTTGATATGTACAACACTGTCTTATCCAGTCCAGGTCTGGCTTGCTTGATCAATCCCAACTAATATTATACATGCGAAAGTAACTATGTCTCTCTGTCTGTATGTCTATTATGCTTTCCCGCCAAAACTACTGAACCAATTAAAATTAAATTTGGTACACAGATAGTGTAAAGCCTGAGGAAGAACATAGGCTACTTTTTATTGCGAAAAAAGGGTTGTGAGGGGTTGAAAATGGTGGTTGTAAGTTGTATGGAAGTATCGTCATTTTTAGAGCAATTTGAATGAAATTTGGTACACAGATAGTGTAAAGCCTGAGGAAGGACATAAGCTTCTTTTTATTGCGAAAAAAGGGTTGTGAGGGGTTGAAAATGAGGGTTGAAAGTTATATGGAAGTATCGTCATTTTTAGAGCGATTTGAATGATATTTGGTACACAAATTGTGTAAAGCCTGAGAAAGGACATAGGCTACTTTTTATTGCGAAAAAAGGGTTGTGAGGGGTTGAAAATGGGGGTTGAAAGTTATATGGAAGTATCGTAATTTTTTGACCGATTTGAATGATATTTAGTACACAAATAGTGTAAAGCCTGAGAAAGGACATAGGCTACTTTTTATTGCGAAAAAAGGGTTGTGAGGGGTTGAAAATGGGGGTTGAAAGTTGTATGGAAGTATCGTCATTTTTAAAGCGATTTGAATGAATTTTATTGCGAAAAAAGGGTTGTGAGGGGTTGAAAATGAGGGTTGAAAGTTGTATGGGAAGTATCGTCATTTTGGTGGGGTTTGGTGATACATAGACACTATTCGACGCGGATGAAGTCCAAGGGCACATATTGTCATAAATTAATATTAAGCGACTTCTACATGCCGGTTTCCTCATGAAGTTTCCCTTCACTACTTGTGATAAACAATTTTTTGTCCAAAAATGTATGTAAACTTATTAGTGCACTTACTTTTAGTTACACTAATCAGTTATTTGCCATGAATGAGTCTTGTGAGTGAATGATTTCTTTCTATTTGTTTTGCAGTTGAACTATGTGAGAATCTAGAAACAGCCAGCACAATCATCAAAACTGACTCTCCAGCACCTGATTGCAAAGTGCCTCCAGCTACAAGTGATACTGAAGTTCTGATTGCACCTGCGTCAGGTAAAGTTTTGTTTATTTCAAATTCAAATCAAAGTCAAATAGGTATGTATTTATTCAATAGTATCACAAGAGTAACTTTGTCCCCCTGCTAACTGCTAACAGGGGGGACAATGCACAATACACCCCATAGCGGGACGTCAGTGCAGATCTTATTCCCCCAACACAATTAGAGTTAGAATTAGAAGGGTCACTTTGGAACATCTTAAAGCTAGGTGAGTATACTACAGGCACCAAACTATGGCTTGGTTCTTACTGTGTTTTTGTATGATCCTTTTACAAAACATAAATAATAATAAAAGCAGTGATGTTCCATTTCTCTCTGTACCAGCTGTTTTAAAAGTTTTAAAGGGTCGGCAACGCGCTTGTGATGCCTCTGGTATTTTAGGCATTCATAGGCTATGGTAACTGCTTCCCATCAAGTGGGCCGTATGCTTGTTATTAGACTTTGGTGTATTAAATTATTTCACTCACCTCTATCATTTGTATGTTGTACCTTATATAATTTTATATTTCAGATTATTAATTTCATAAATATTTTGTAGTGTGCAGAATATGTCTACGCGCAGACATCGCGATGTGTGCAGACATGGACGACACTCTAGAGGTGTTCTACGATGAACTCATCTATTTTGATGTGAGTTCATTTCTTCCTACCAATTTCCAAGAATGCGTGTTCTCAATTCTCTACTGTGCCGATTTCAAAAATTATTTTACCATTGGAAAGCTACATTCACCCTGAATAACATAGGCTATATTTATATGTTTAAAAAAAAAAAATTGCTGTGCGAAGCCGGGACAGGCAGCTAGTTAGTAATATGTAGGTACATACAATATTGAGAGCTTCTATATTGCAGAGTTATGAGCATGAAGCGCTGTCCTACTGCCAGTTATGTGAGTATCAGCTGCGCCGGCTCTACAACTTCAGACAGAAGTGCAGGCGAGCTCATATCCTACTCAAGGCCAAGGGAGCTGATCCTTTTGGACCGGTAATAAGCTTAATTTTCAATTAGGTTTACTTGTGAAGTATTTTCTAGTACTGCGTCCATAAAATAGAGCACGATTTTGGCTAAAACAAAAAAAATCTGAGCATGCCCTGCATTTGTTTCAGCATAGGCTACTGATACTTTAATTCAGCGGTCTTACTCAATGCTGGCCAGCAAAGGCCACTGTAGTAAAATATCTTTATAAATTTTAAATAAATAAATATTGTGAACAATTTACACAACACTATCTGGCCCCAAACTAAACAGAGCTTGTACTATGGGAACCAGCTGATATAATACTTGAAAACATTTTTTTTGTAAATACAACTTATAATACAATATAACACCCAGACAAAAAAATAAACATCGATGTTCACCTAACAAATATTTGTTCTCGGTGGGGATCGAACCCACGACCTACGGCACAAAAGGCAGAGCTACTACCAACTGAGCTGAGAGGCCAGTCCAAATGAATATTGGTGGTCATAACTTGTTTCATTTGACTCATTTTATTTACAGGAAGAGATAAAAAAAATACAGAACATAATTCCACGATCCTCCATTGGCATTTGCACTGCCAAATCGAAACAAATGGTATATTTTACAACATCGAAGGCAAACAATCTCGAAAATTCAATAGAAGATGCTCCAGATATTGAACCAAATGATGATAAAGATGCGACCAGCTTTTCTTCTGTCGATAACTTCTCTTTACTGATCAAAAAGATCGGCTGCGATGATATCCTGAAGCTCGAAAAAGGAGGACTCTACTCTATGGAAAATAACTACCCACAAAATGATTTAAAAAGTTACATCCAAGACTTCCTGAAAAATGAAGATTGTGTCTTCGATGTTGGTGACGATATACAGAACGATCATGAAAATAATACAACCATCAAACGTAAAAGAAAAAGAAAAAAAGTACCTAAACTTATTTTAACAAAATCGGAAAAGGTAATTCGCCGTAAAAGAAAATCGATGGAAAACTTTAAGGAGTGGGTTTTGCTCGTGATGAAACGTGGGGAACTAGATGGTATAGAAGATCTAGGGCAGAAGATTAATGAGGAAGTGGTTGGTAAGCTTTTCGACAAGTGTCCAATGGGGACTTTTATACAAACCGGACTGCATCACTTCTCAGGTAATAACACACACTATGCAGCGTTTCATTGCATACCTACCTATAGGGCCTTATTAATAATCCTGGCGTAGCGTTGGACTAGTTAATCCGTGTTTTGTCTCTTGCATTGACATGCAATTGTCAACTCGAACAAATGTGACAAAACACGGATTAACTAGTCCAACGCTACACCAGGATATAGCTACATGGTGGAACCGGGAATCTTGCCAACTAGCTAATAGTTCGTATTTTTTGATTATTATGATTTTTGTATTTAAACATAATAAAAAAAAAAATACGATTTGTAAAAAATAAAATCCCGAACGAAGCTTGGTCATACCAGCTCGTATTACGGTTAATTACGGTATAAGCTGGTGACGTCATAGAAATATACTATTATAGCTGCATGTGCGGTCACTTGAATATTTGTATAGAAAATATATTGTACATACATATTATGCCTTGCTACATGAGTGGTGTGACGGGCTTTAATCGTGGATACACATGATGATGATGAAACAAGAAGCTACCTAATTTTTTTAGGTCCTCAAAGCTAAAAGTAGTTTTGTAGTGTAAACTGTAAACCTACAAAAACCTCCTATTTTTGTGACAGACAGTAAAATTCCAAAGATGCGTCGATTCCTGCAGAGTCTGTTGCAGAGATACAACCCGTTGTACGAAGATATGTTTGATGTGACGTACTTACACACGAAAGAGAAGCAAATGGAAGAATTCAATGCGAGACAAAACTCACCCGAGTATAAGTACGCGGTGTTTAAATGCCATATATGTTATCAGGTATGTTCAAATCAATGTAAAATTACTGGCACGTGAGGCTAAACATCTGTATGCCTCAAGTTGTTTCGTAGGGCACATTCCTGACGCGCGTGACCTACGATGAAATGCTTAGTTATAGGCCCACTTTAGAGACACGTGCTCACACGTAAACAACATTTGGTACACGAAATTTGGTAGCAAAATTCGACTTCGGGTATGATAATTGGTAACCTTCGCCTATAACAAAGCATTGCCTCGTAGGTTATCGCACGTCAGGAACGTGTCCTACGATGCTTGCGTCCATCAACTTGAGGCATACTGATGTTCAGCCTCACGTGCCAGTACTTTAGAAATAAATTGATTGATGTGAAATATTAAACTAAGAAAATGTCTACAGTGCCTGGGAATGTTGAACTTACAATTTGTTCTGCAAATCCGTAATTAGTGGTACTGGTTGTTGGAGAGGTTTTTTATTTACTTATGTTTTAATCATTTATTTTCAGGTGTTCGAACTCCAGGGGCTGCTGGATTTTCACATGAAATGGCATGATGTATGTATTTTTAATAAAACAGTTAAGAGCGGGTCGTGCGAAAATTTGAGATTTTTAAAAAAAAAATTCATAACTAAATAACTAAGTGACATTTTAAAAATCGCAAAAGGACTAATTGTAGACTATACATTTGAGATTAATTCGAATTTAAGTGTGTTAAAAAATATACTATTTAACATGACATTCTATTTAACGCTGACATACGATTTTCATTAGCGTTAAATAAAATGTCATGTTAAATAGTATATTTTTGACCCGCTCTTAAATACAAGAATTCTCCGCAAGAATCGAATCCCCTTGGACTGAATTAAAACTAATTTAGGGGATCTAAGCTAATCAAAATCAAATCGATTTATTTATTTTATGTAACTATCAAGTATTACATAAGGATCATATTATACTGACTGACCTCTCAGCTCAGTTGGCAGTAGCTCTGCCTTCTACGCCGTAGGTCGTGGGTTCGATCCCCACCGAGATCAAATATTTGTGTGCTGAACGAAGATGTTTGTTCTCTGTCTGGGTGTTGTATTCTATGTATGTATTAACAAAAAAAAAGTATTTAAGTATTATATCAGCTATCTGGTTCCCATAGTACAAGCTCTGCTTAGTTTGGGGCTAGATAGTGTTGTGTGGATTGTCCGCATTACTTTACTTTATAAACACAATGACATAAAAATTGGTCATCACTCAGCATAGTGCCATTTTAACGCTGGTCTTCCGTGACAAGAGTAGAGTGCGACACACCGTCGATATAGAAGTTTAATTTACACAAAAATAATGAGACACACTGTTGATACCAATAATAAAACTAAGACAGCAGCATCTTCTTATCGTGTCACTGATTCTTTCAAACCAAGTTTGGTGAAAAAATTTTAAGTGCGTCTCAAAGAGGCACTTGACACATGTTTTCGAACTGTTTTAGGTTCTACGACATGCCGGTTTCCTCACAATGTTTTCTTTCTCCGTTTGTGAGCATTGGCATAGTGTACATTAATTTTTGGGCTGAAAAACTCATTGGTTCATGACTGTATTTGATTTTTCGAAAAATTTATGTGCACTATGCCAGTACTCTCAAAACGGTGAAGGAAAACATCGTGAGGAAACCGGCGTGTTGTAGAACCTAAAAAAGTTCGAGCAAAACGTGTCAAGGGTCACGCAAAAAGGGCCCACTAGAGGCCTACTTGCGGAAAAACCTGCCCGCACATCAAGTGCGCATGATAAAACTTGCCGAACTTGCCGACTGGATTTGACCCACGACCTTAGGATCGGAAGGCAGGGCCGCTACCACTAGTCCACCAGCGCTCTAGACAGCAGATTAGAAGGTGAAAATATAAACACGCAATTTTCATGCAATCACTTTTTCACACCGGTGCTTTTTGTTGCAGGAAAGTAAACCCCACGTTTGTCCCATTTGCTCGATGCGGTTCGAGAAAGAAAAGCCGCTCAAAAAACATATCACCGTACGTCATAGAGAGAAGTACAGCTGTAAACTGTGCCCCTTCGTGACATACGGACAGTGAGTACAATACGTCGTTTGAAGTGTTGAACGCACAATAAACACAAGCACACATCTTGTTTTGGAAACATTGACTTTAAATTCCATCTGAAGTGCATGTTTCGCGCAACATGTTTGAACTGAAAACGCTGAAAATTTAAGAGTAGTATTTACAATTTTCGCCCGCTTGTTGATATAGTAGAATCAGTTTCTTCTTTGACATCGAGACTCGAAGTAGAACAAAGGTCAAAGATGTTGGGAATCGCATAACGGAACTAAAATGAGCTAGGCAGGACAAGGCAAGGCGAGGTGATGACTGTTGGAAACATTAAGTTTGTTTAGTTTAATCTGTGATGTAATATGGGTTCATTCACCCCATCTCTCTCTCAATAAACGTCAACCAGTGCACACGTCTCTCGTTTTAATTTATATTACAAAAATCACCCAGTCGACCAAACAGAAGGATCTTGTCTTTTCCAATGACAGGTGGAGTAAGGCGCTAACTGGGGCCAAGGAGGCGATAATGTGCATCATGTTATTGTACACACCGTTAATACGATGTCAGTTAAGCCACATGCACACTGGAGCAACTCAAACATGATCATTTGCTTTTTTTTCTGGCACTGGATACTTATACCTTGTCCTTGATACTTTATAGGGCGGATCCGACTTGGATAGGTTAGGTTATGTTAGAACATAAAAATTACGCACAAGGCGAGCGAGCGTGCCTTGTGCGTGTGTGTTATTTATGTGTGTGCGAGCGCCGCAGTGCCAGACAATATGTTTTTCCCAATACCCTCAAAGGGGCTGTCCCGTTTAGTACAAATAACCATCGCTAGATAAAAAAAGTAATAATCATAATATTCATCAGCGACAGTGTACATGGGCCTTTACAATTTCCTAGTGGAAAAAGAGTGGCATCGTTTTAACAGTGTGTACATTAACTCGTCGTACATTAACCGGACCCCACATACAGAGAGAGGCCTATACCCAGCAGTGGGTGAAGTGAGGCTAATGTTGATGATGATTTACAATTATCTAAAATGTATGTTATGTTTCAGTAAAACTATGCGAAGTCATTACCGGGACCATAAACGAGTGTTGTACACGTGCCCCGAGTGTGATAAAAAGTTCTGGTAAGTTGAAGCTATCTTATACCTTTAAACGAGAAAATCTTGTATATATACAGGGCGTCCCAAACTTATGGGACATGAAGGGGAAGTACCTTAAATATCGTAGATAGTGAATTTTGCTCAAAGAAGACTTTATGTTATTTTTAAAAGTTAGTAATTCTACATTCATAGATTTTTTAAAAAATACTTGCTTCGTCTGGGAATCGAACCGACTAAAATGTGAAAAAAAATCACCCTTTTTTTATGATGCCAATCGAAAGAACAGCTAAAAAATAATAACTCTGCTTAAGTAACATAGTATTTTAAAATAAAGGAACAACGTGAAATTAATCATTTTAATCAAATAAAAAACATACATGAAACTGCCGTAGTCAATTAAGTAGGTATTTTTTTGTAAATTAATTAATTAAATGCTCAAAATGTGATCCCTCTTGTCTTACGCAAATCGCCAATCTTTTAATAAGCCCGCTGCCTGTTGATTTTCTAATCATTTTATGGTGAACACTCGATGTGATATGGCACAATTCTGTTTGCAACTCGCCTACGTTCTCGTATCGCTTTTTGTATAGCATATCTTTCACGTATCCCCAAAAGAAGAAATCTAATGGTGTGAGGTCCGGGGATCTGGCCGGCCATCTAATCGGTCCATTTGTACCAATCCATGTAGGAAAACATTCATTTAGAAAATCTGCTGCTCTCCGACTATTATGAGCCGGAGCTCCATCTTGTTGGAAAATTAAGTTTTCTTGCTCCGCCGCGGAAAGGTTTCTTATCTTATCCCTTAAAATTTGAAGTATTCCTAAATACTTTTCTGTGTTCAAGGTTCCTTGGTAAAAATGGATTAAGAAAACCCGGTTTTTTAAAAGTCCGCACCAACAGTTAAGTGAAAAACGCACTTGGTTATTAGTTTCAGTGACTCGTAGGGGATTTTCTTTAGACCAAATACGATTATTGTTGCGGTTATACATACCGTTATTGCTAAAGTTAGATTCGTCTGTCCAAATAATATTATCCAAAAAATTTGGATCTTCAAGCAAGCGTGCCTGGATATCAAGACAGAAATTTTTTCTCCTTTCTGTATCGCCCGGAAGTAACTTTTGAACCAATCGTCCTTCAACATAACTCTTAAAACCGTGTTTTTTTAATACACGGTGTATTTTACTTTTTGAAACTCCAATTTCCTGTTCTCCTTCTCTCACCGATGCTTTCGGAAAAGCCGAAAAGTAAATTAAAATACCAAGGTCTTCGTCGTTGATCGTATGGTTTTCTTGCTGTGGTTCTCTTGGGCGTTTATCGAAACGTCCCAGAGTTTTCAAATTGTTCACAAGCCTTTTCAAAACTTTACGAGACGGTATTTGTCTATCAGGATATTTTACGCCATACCACCGCAAACTTCTAGAGATATCTTTATCGTTCAAAAAATATGCTTCCATTAGATCAAAACTTACTTGATATGCCATGTTCGCAATAAATTAACACAATAACATATGTAAGTGATTAGAGTGATATGTAAGTGAATTAAGACTAAACAGATCAATATCCGAAAAACAAACGCTTGCACAGACTGTTCTATTTTCAAATTTAAGAACAACATTTAAAAATATCACTTCTTTTTAAAATATCTTAAAAAGTATGCATTCAAACAAACGCTGTCATAAACTGTTCCATTTTCAAATTTAACAATTATTTATTTTTGTTTTAAATTTGCCTTCTGTCTAGCTTACAGAGGACGTATTGAAATACTAAGTTTTATCAAATTATCATTTTATCCACACGTGCACTTATAATAAGGAAAACTTATGCCAGTAGGTACCTATTTTATGAAGTGGGTACTTATTTACGAATAATCAATGCTATCTTTGGAATGATAATATTGCTACTTTTCGAACGTCGTCTTCGGCAATAAATAACTTTCTTGAAATTTGACTCAATCATTTTATGGTGTTCCTTTATTTTAAAATACTATGTTACTTAAGCAGAGTTATTATTTTTTAGCTGTTCTTTCGATTGGCATCATAAAAAAAGGGTGATTTTTTTTTCACATTTTAGTCGGTTCGATTCCCAGACGAAGCAAGTAATTTTTAGAAAATCTATGAATGCAGAATTACTAACTTTTAAAAATAACATAAAGTCTTCTTTGAGCAAAATTCACTATCTACGATATTTAAGGTACTTCCCCTTCATGTCCCATAAGTTTGGGACGCCCTGTATATTTAGGATCTCGGAAACTGCACCAACGATTTTCACGAAATTTACTATACAAGGGTTTTCGGGGGCGATAAATCGATCTAGCTAGGATTCATTTTTAGAAAATGACGAGAAGTTGGTGTTTTGCAATAATCAAACATACACTCAATATACGACTGTTCCTGCCATCTATTGGCGATTGTGAGCAACTAACTGCAAGCTAGATGGCGTTGATAATTAAAAGTAAGCCAATAAAGATACGACTCTTCCTGACATCTATTGGCGAATAATAATACTATTTTTTTTAACCCCGAGCGAAGCTCGGTCATACCGGCTCGTGTTTATTATTCAATTTAGTGAAGAAATAAAAGAGCCTATATTATAATTAGTGTTGTGTGTATTGTCCGCAATATTCATATTGTAATGGTTTTCTTTTGGAGGAGGCCTATACCCGTCGAGGGGTCCTTACCTTAGTTAGTTTTTGTAAGAATATAAGTTATTTATTAGGGAATGTGTCAGTACTCTCAAAACGGTGAAGAAAAACATCGTGAGGAAACCGGCGTGTCGTAGAACCTAAATAAGTTCGAGCAACACGTGTCAAGGGTCACGCAAAAAGGGCCCGCCAGCGGCCTACTTTCGGAAAAACCACCCCGCACATCAAGTGCGGATGATAAAAATTTGCCGATCATTTTTTATTAGGGAATAATGAAGGCTTTTTTAACCGACTTCCAATCAAAAAAAGGAGGTTCCCAATTCGGTTGTTTTTTTTTTTTTTTATGTTTGTTACCGCATAACTTCGTCATTTGTGAGCTAATTTGAAAAAATATTTTTTTATTTGGAAGGTTATTCTTACGTCCGGATTGTCCCAAACAAATTTCATTAAAATCGGTTTAGCCGTTTGGCAATGAAGTCGGTTTCTCTAGTTTCTTAAACTTATAATTATTATTTTTATTTATTATAATGGTTTTATTTTTATAGCAAAGTAACAACCATGCAGAACCATGTCCGGTACACCCACCGTTTGAATAGCATCTGTTCGTTCTGCGGCCGCCGGCTACCCTCCGACGTGCAACTGAAGCGGCATATGACAGAACGACATAGCGTAAGTTACATACAGAGAGCACTGGTGGTCTAGTGGTAGCGGCCCCCGCCTTCCGATCCGAAGGTCGTGGGTACAAATCCATCCGTGTACCAATGAGTTTTTCTGTCGAAAAATGTATGTGTACTATGCCAGTACTCTCAAGCGGTGAAGGAAAACATTGTGAGGAAACCGGCGTGTCGTAGAACCTAAAAAACACGTGTCAAGGGTCACGAAAAAAGAGCCCGCCAGCGGCCTATTCCTCGCGGAAAAACCAGCCCGCACATCATTTGCGGATGATAAAAATTTGCCGAAATTTGCCGAAGTGTTACATACACTCACTCGAATTCAATTTTCTCGACATAGCTTGTAGAGTTAGTAAATAGAACCGACAACCGCTGGGTATTAAAGGTTTTCGAATGGCGACCACGAACGGGAAGACGAAACGTAAGACACCCACCCACCCGATGGGCCGACGTCATTGTTAAGATCGTGGAAAGTCTGAATGGAAAAGCTCAGAATCGTTCTTTGTGGAAATGTATAGGGGAGGCCAATGTCTATCAGTGGACTTCTTCAGGATGATATTCATTATGATGATGACTCGAATTCATACCCTCTCATTCATATTGCCGGAGATTTTAACGGATCGCTAAAAGTCTCTTGTCGCTGTCTTTTTCATGCCAACAATAGGCATGAAGACAGTAATCAAGTATCGCCAAAATATTTATCTGATCTAATGAAAAAGGATTCAAAGATTTTGATATATGTATTTATTCTCTTATTAATGTCGAGATTAATAATTTATTTGTTAAAATAAATCTACAAAATACAACAATCCGCCATGATGGCTCAAACACCGGTCAGAGCGAATTACGTCACGTTCTCGTAAACGTCATTCCGATTTAGTACAAAAGCACCAATGTTTACTGTTGATATACTATAACCGTGACGTAATAACAGACGCCATGACACCAGCGAGCGTTTTGGCGTGAATTTGAAAATTTAAATTTAAATGTACTTTTATTGCACAAAAACCTTAATTTTCTACAGAAATATGATATATTTTAGACATAATAGATACTTCTGAATATGATAGAAGAGATTTTGAAAATTAGTCGTCAGGCCTATTAGAGCTGGCAAGATGATTATCATTGTACTTAGCTAAATGACTGCTGTAAGACCATTATGAATATACCCGTATATAGGTAGCGGCACATAACTTTAGAGCTGACCGTTATTGCGCAGAAGTCAAAATTATGTTACCTGAGGGGGGCTAGCAGGATGAAGGGCGTGCGTGCGTAGCGCTGATTGGCTCTCCAGTCGCACTCCGCTCTCTGTACCAATAGGACGCTCTGCACACATCTACACATCCAGTGTGCGCGACATGGCACACTACGACGCATGCGCAGCTATCCCCTTCGCGTATCGCTCAGCGCTAAAGTTATGTGCCGCTAGTTTTACCTTGCGCAGGCCTTTAGACTTTGTTCGTTTGTATTCGTTAGGATAGGATAGATAGATAGATAGATAAGACTTTGTGCGCCTTACTCCAAAAAAACACGTTAATAAAGCGTGTTTTAACGTTTTTTTTTGCTTTAACTTGCAGGATGTGACAGCGGAGACTTTAGCGTCGACGCCGACCGAATGTTGCAACAACTGTAAGGCGGCGTTCTACTCGCGGGAAGCATTGCTCTACCACGCCGCAACCTCGCATCGCCCCACCTACAATGAGGAAAAGAAAGTGTGAGTCATCACGAACCACATCACAAAGTAGAACGGCCATGTGGCCGAAAAAGTGTCGCCAAAATACATGAGCATTATGCTCCATTCTCCATACAAATTCAACAGTTTTTTCGGGAGTCTAAAGTGATAAATGCCTTGCAGCAGCGCAATAATTACTTTCCGAACAAGTTAAGCGACAATATAAAACATAGAAATACTTTCTTAACATCTTCCTTTTTTTTAGAATCCTCATATTTAGTGATATTTTAAATACAATAGTGGAAATTTAAAACTGGCGACATCGGCTCCCATACAAACGGCGCATGATCGCGTTTCTACTGTATTCAGTATTCTGCGCCACGAACCCATACTTAACCAGTGCGTTGGTAGCCTAAGGCCTCTCACGAGTGTGAGTGAGAAGGTGATGACTGGCCTCTCAGCTCAGTTGATAGTACCTAGTTCTGCCCTCTGTGGCGTAGGTCGTGGGTTCGATCCCCACCGAGAACAAATATTTGTGTGGTGAACATAGATATTTGTTCTCGGTCTGGGTGTTATATTGAATCCTAAGTACATATGTAATTACAAAAAATATATATAAGTATTATATCAGCTATCTGGTTCCCACAGCTCTGCTTAGTTTGGGGCTAGATAGTGTTGTGTGGATTGGATTGTCGACACTATTTATTTATTTATGATTATCGACGGACAGACGAAGTGGCATCGGAATGGGTTGATAAGCCGTGAGAGCTTTCAGTGCGCGCGGACCGATAATTTTACCGTCCTCTTGAGACTTATTTGCTTTTAAATACAAAAATAAGCTAATTTAAAAGAGGTAGGTTATAACTAAACCATACATCCCCATTATAATATACAATAAAAAACTAACACATACACGACGATATTAAGATCTCAGAAAACCAACTTCTATTTTCACGTCGTTCAAATGCCTCAACTCAAATTTTTATATTGTTGCAGATCGTATTCATGTTTCTACTGTAAGGTAGACTTCGAGACTGTAGAGGCGTTGTACACGCACAAGCGAAGCGAGGAGCATCGCGACACAATGCAACACGTAGGGGAAGGGGCCAAGAAAGGCATACGGAGATCTCATAGAACGTGCCCACTTGTAAGTGATACTACTTTTATGCTAGTTGCCAGTTTATCCATGCTCCATACTAATAAAAATAAGTCGTTGGTTGCTTATTTAAAAGATGGGGTTAAATAAAATACCTTTTCTTCATTTTTTCTACATTGTATCCGCCATTTTTATTCACCACTCTGTTACCTAATAACATTTAGTGTTTCCACATACAACATTTTTACAATTCTATTTATTCAAGGCGACACTTGGGTTCGATCTCCACCGATAACAAATATTTGTTTGGTGAACGCAGATTATGTTTGTTCTATGTCTGGGTGTACTATTGCATTCTAAGTATGAAAGTCATAAGTTACAAAGAAATATATATTAAATATATATTCAGCTATCTGGTCCCCATAGAACAAGCTCTGTTTAATTTAGGGCTAGATAGTGTTGTGATTGATCACATTATTTATTTATCCTAGCAAGACTCAAGTAATGGTCGTTGGTAGTAGATACTACACTGCAAGACTTGACCTCAATTCCCTTCCTCCAGTGATTTACAATAACACCCAATTAGAATACTGCACAGAGGTCAAAAACCTGGGGTTGTACATAACCAACAATCTGTCATGGGATCGTCATATTGCTATGGTCAGTAAGAGAATGTACGGTTGCATGCACTCACTGAAAAGGATGAAAAACTTCCTTCCTCTTTCTGCAAGGCTAACGCTTGCCAGCGCACTGCTTCTTCCCTTGCTTGACTATGCAGACGTCGCATACACGGATGTCACGGAGGAACAGCTGGACAGACTGGAAAGGCTGCAAAATCTCGGCATTCGTTACATCTATGGCTTACGGAAATACGATCATGTATCGGCTTTTCGCGCTGAGCTGAAGTGGCTGGAAGTCAGGGAGCGCCGTAACGTCCACATACTCTGTCTTCTCTTTAATATATTACGCGACCCCAATTCGCCGGACTACCTCAAAGAGCGCTTCTCCAACTTGTACGCTGCAGCCGAACGCTCGATACGCCCTTCACAGCAGTTGCAATTGATGTGTCCCCGTCATAATGCAGCCGGCTACTCTGACTCTTTTACTGTTATGGCAATCCGCCTTTGGAATGGCCTGCCGCGCTTGATTCGTGATGTGTCATCTGTTGAGGTCTTCAGATCTAAAGTCTATAACCACTATCTCTGTCTCATGATCAATGACTATAGATCGAGGAGAATCGTCGTGAGGGATTAGTGGCTTGGATCCTCTGTATGTATGTATAAGTTAGTCCCTTCTTTATCCTATGAAATTATACTTACTGTATTTATCTATCCTAACATTGTATCCACAGTTCCTTCTCACATTTTTAAACATCTCATACATCTTATTTACTTTATATACTTATTTATAATTATATACTTTTAGTTAATATAAAATTTAATTTGTGTCTTACTTTTTTGCTTTGTTCAGATAATTATTTTGAAAACAATTCCCTTTCATATATATATAGGTATTCATATATTTTATGTGCACTACCCGCTAAGAATGTCCGAATTACACAAAGGTTAACTGGAAGAGAATGCTCTCTAGCATTAAGTTCGCCTATGTACAATGCAATTTTTTTTGTTTTAGTGCAATAAAGAATTTTCTATCTATCTATCTATCTATCTATCTATTATTTATTTATTATAATGAATGGGGCTACGGTCTATACTGTGTGTGTATGTTTGTAGTGCAACATGGTCTCCCCCCGTACTTCAGAGTTTCTCTTCCGGTCTCTTCTCTTCCGCGGTATTGACAAGTGGAGTCAAAGAGTTACAGTATAGTACCTAAAAACCGGAACAAGAAATAGAGGAAGACAGTACAAGCGTTGGAGAGACGATATCGAAGTAACAGGGGGAGGAGTTATGGTCAAGATCTGCAAACGACAGAGTAAAATGGAAGGCATTGGAGGAGGCCTATGCCAAAGGGCACACAGAACACAATTAAACTAACTATTACTAAACCAGTCTAAATGTATTATTGTAAATATTTTCTTATTATTATTATTAGTGCAACGTGGAAGTAGTGAACGAGCACCCTCGCTCGCTGTACGAGCATTACCGCGCGGCGCATCCGGCGGCGCCCTACCATCCCGAGCCCGGCGGACAGGCCTTCCTCTGCGAACAGTGCGGGAAGACATTCACGGTAACTAGTATAGCATTACCGCGCGGCGCATCCGGCGGCGCCGTACCATCCCGAGCCCGGCGGACAGGCCTTCCTCTGCGAACAGTGCGGGAAGACATTCACGGTAACTAGTATAGCATTACCGCGCGGCGCATCCGGCGGCGCCGTACCATCCCGAGCCCGGCGGACAGGCCTTCCTCTGCGAACAGTGCGGGAAGACATTCACGGTAACTAGTATAGCATTACCGCGCGGCGCATCCGGCGGCGCCGTACCATCCCGAGCCCGGCGGACAGGCCTTCCTCTGCGAACAGTGCGGGAAGACATTCACGGTAACTAGTATAGCATTACCGCGCGGCGCATCCGGCGGCGCCGTACCATCCCGAGCCCGGCGGACAGGCCTTCCTCTGCGAACAGTGCGGGAAGACATTCACGGTAACTAGTATAGCATTACCGCGCGGCGCATCCGGCGGCGCCGTACCATCCCGAGCCCGGCGGACAGGCCTTCCTCTGCGAACAGTGCGGGAAGACATTCACGGTAACTAGTATAGTATAGCAACACTACAGTAGGCTGTGGAACAAGCAAAGATTTTTGTATCATCATCATCATCATCATCCACAGCCCGACTTCACCCACTGCTGGGTATAGGCCTCTCTCTGTATGTGCCACTGTTGCCAGTCTTGTGCCAATCTCATCCAGGTCTTGCCTGCGATGTTAACCACATCGTCTGCCCATCTTGCCGCAGGGCGACCAACGCTTCTATAGCCAGTTCTTGGACGCCATTCAGTCATCGCTTATTGTAGCTTCTTACTTATTCAGTCGATTGCACGCGCGGTTGTTCTATGTATCAGCCGATGGTTCTGCTATCTAAATTCTAAAATAAGCAAACGTGGATGGAAGGAGAGGGTTCTGAATCATTCTTCGTTGAAATGTGGGAAAGTTTCAGTGCGCCTCTCTTCGGGAACTCAAGTCAGTCACATGCTTTCGAACTTTTTGGCTCTACGGCCGTTTTCCTCCCCCTTTCTACCTCTCCCTAAAACAATACTCTGGCCTGGCATCATGCCACGGCATCTGATTGAGCAAGAACCAAGAACGCGTCCTATGTGGCATTGCCTCCATCACTCTGAGACGTAAAGTCATAGATTTTTATAATGTCCCAAAAGTTAAGAGCCGAGCGGGATTTGAACCCGCGTTAGTGCCGAACAGTCCCTAAGAGTTATTCGTCGAGTGTGATTAGGATCCGATGGCGCAGTGGTCAGCGCAGTCCCGTACCGGGGAAGGTCGCGGGTTCAAATCCCGCTCGGCTCTTAAGAGCGCATCGTGCGAAAATTTGAGATTAAAAAAAAAATTCATAACTAAATAACTAAGTGACATTTTAAAAATCGCAAAAGGACTAATTGTAGCTATACATTTGAGATTAATTCGAATTTAAGTGTGGTAAAAAAATATACTATTTAACATGACATTCTATTCAAGGTGTATCTAAATATGTGTACTATGCGAAGGTGGGGGGTTTCAGACCACAATGGTGATCAGTTGTGGGTGGGAGAAAATTAAAAATTCCTATTTTCAGTTTCCCATACAAAAATATTTAATTTCATAATGCCTAAATAAATTGACAACCCTATCCTTGTAACTCACCTACCCCTTGACCTACTACCTCTGTAGGTCTACTACTACTACCTACTACCTCTGTAGCTGAGTTTAGGGTTGTCACTTTGTATAAAGTCCGCTGTTCATGTTGAAACTTCGTTGCAGTTTTTTTCAGAGATACCAATCGAAGTTCGAAAAGTCGTTGAACAAAAGTTGTTCCCCGGGGGGTGGAAATTCACCCCCCTTCAGGATAGTACACATATTTTGATACACGTTGTTTAACGCTAATGAAATGTCAGCGTTAAATAGAGTGTCATGTTAAATAGTATATTTTATTTTAAATATATTCTATTTAAAATAAAATATACTATTTAACATGACACTCTTTTTTCACACTTTTTTTAAAAATCTCAAATTTTCGCACGATGCGCTCTTAACTTTTGGGACATTATAAAAATCTTTGTGATTTCCTTAAGTGTAGTAAACAATATAAAATCAATAAAAAATTATGTAAAGTCAAGTCTAAGTGTTGACAAGGTTATAACTGCATGTTATATGTTTAATCTGTTGTTGTCCTCAGCTAAAGCACCTGTACCAAGACCATCTGAACTTGCATTCTGGCGAACAGCCTTACGAGTGTACCGAGTGCGGCGCTCGCTTCGCTCTCCGGGCGAAGGCACACATGCACTTACGCACACACAGACGGGTGAGTCACACGCATACACGTATTATTTATTTATTGGAAAACCAACAGCTTATAATAAGTTTATAATATGAATGCGCTATGATCTAGCTAGTGAAATACAGACGAAATACAAAAAAGAGCAAAAACAGTAAATTGGCTTGATCTGGCACTGGACCGGGACAAATGGAAATCTGGAGGAAGCATGTACCCGGAAGGGGTCCTAAATAAATATTTTTTAATTTTAATTTAAGTTTTTAAACATAAATTTGTATTTAGTTATTTAGGAATAAAAAGGCATTTTCATTTTATTTATTTTATGATCTAAAGAGCTAATTACAGCTTTTCACGTATACAAAACAATCTTGAAACAGTTACTGTGAACGCAGTAGGTCGACATAATATTGAAGATGAAACAGTGCTTGTTTCATCTTCAATATTATGAATTATTACGAAATACAAAAAAAACCCTGTTCAGCCGCTGCCTGACTGAACCAACACTCGTGGATAATAGGTCAAAATCATGATGCTTACTGAGCTTATTGAAGTTCGCGCTCGCATTTAAATGAGTTTTTCCTGTGTGTGCCAACTATGGGGACATACATGGATAGAGAGATTTTATCTTTTTGGTTTAGAATTATACTGAAATTATAACATTTGATTTGATACTTCGTACACAAAGGTTATTTATTTAACGTCACATAGCAATAGGAATAGGAATATAAATAAAATAATATAATAGATGTCTCCTTTTTTTGGGCAAGATTTTTGCATTCCGATCTTAGTGAAATCTCTTCTTTAAATTATGTAGTTCTTTGTTATTGATTAAATAAATCGTTTGAATTACAGAAAACCAGCAGGACGAGACAGAAGTATTCTGGTCCGTACATATGCAATACCTGCGCGAAAGAGTTCAAAGACAGAGGCAATTTCGAGCGACACCTGCGGGTAACCTTTACTTACATAGTCTTCTTCTTCTTGTATTACTGGTTTTTTCGAACCGGTGTGGTAAAAGGATTTTAAGTGCGCCCTGCGCTTTTTGTGCACTTGACAAATGTTTTCGAACTTTTTACGTTCTACGACATGCCGGTTTCGGTCGGTTCACGATGTTTTCCTTCAACATTTGAGAATAGTATTCTCAAATGTTGAAGGAAAACTTCGTGACATAAAACTCATTAGTACATGAGTGGATTTGAACCCACAGCCTTAGGTTCGGAAGACGGGGCCGTTACCACTAAGCCACCAGTGCTCCCACACCAGATCTCCCATGGATGTCCTAAGAGAACTAAGCGAAAATACCAAGAGATAAGCAACAAAAGATTGCGGTCAAGCTTACTTATTTTTCGAAAATCGCGAGCAACTATCTTGTGTTTATTCCGCTTATACACATTTAAGCAAAAAAATAATTTTGATGCTAACACGTGTTCCTACTTAAAGTCTGCGAGCCAGAAGTTGTTTCTTGATTGTCTTTAACTCACTTATTATCAGAAGTCCTCTAAGAATCGTTACACGATCAGAATTTAGTCCATTCTAATAAAAAAGGTTTCTGTTACAGACTCATACAGGCGAAAAACCATACAAGTGTCCTTTGTGCGACCGAAGATTCACACAATCCAGCGCAATAAAACTTCACATCACCACTGTGCACTTGAAACTGCCTCCTCCGTATAAAAGCAGGTCGCGTGCCGAACGGCCCACCAAGCCTAAAGAGCCGTGGAAACCACGCGCGGGGCTAGTTCCCCCCATGAGCCTCGAGCTACTCCAGTCATACGTCCTCGGACCATGGAAGAATGATCTGCAGATGTTAAAGGCGGTGTTAGACGCGAATAATAGGGATGGGGATGAGTCGGACGCAAATGAGGAAATGAGAGAGGTTTCATGCGACGAAGAAGTGAGGGATGTCAAGGTCGAAGATGGCATGTTCGGAGGTGAGGAAGAGGTGATAGAGGAGCCGTGTTATAGTGATTGATTGTGTGTTATGTGCAACATAACAGAATCAGTAATCAATGCGAAGCACTAGTGAGATTTATTATTAAATCATAATTATGTGAATACATATTACGACCTAGAATAAAAATAAAAATTGATTTGGAATACAACACGAAGCCCTTTTTTTGACGCCGCATTTGATATATTTTTTTAGCTTACTTTGCTCTTTTGTGGAACCTCATAGCTATAATAAACACACTCGCTTCCATAATAATCTATATACATGAACAAAAGAAAGTCGTGAAAAACAGAAAACGACCTCGCTCGTATTACGTTTTTATGCATCCAATTGTGGATTTAGCCCACGTTTGAAGTCTGTCAGAAGAATCGTAACTGAAAAAAAAATAGAAAAATGCATTAGTGTGCTTTTTAGGGTTCCGTAGCCAAATGGCAAAAACGGAACCCTTATAGATTCGTCATGTCTGTCTGTCTGTCTGTCCGTCCGTATGTCACAGCCATTTTTCTCCGAAACTATAAGAGCTAGACTGATGAAACTTGGCGAGAAGATGTATTCTGTGAACCGCATTAAGATTTTTACACAAAAATAGAAAAAAAACTATAAATTTTGGGAGTCCATACTTGAAACTGAAACTCAAAATTTTTTTTTCATCGAACCCATACGTGTGGGGTATCTATGAATAGGTCTTTAAAAATGATGTTGAGGTTTCTAATATCGTTTTTTTCTAAACTGAATAGTTTGCGCGAGAGACACTTCCAAAGTGGAAAAAAGTTGGTCCCCCCCTCTAACATCTAAAATAAAAGAATAACTAAAAAAGCTTACCCAAGAGCTGGTGGGTATCTGGCGCAGCGCATAAGCATTGCTATTCAGCGTGGCAATGCCGCCAGCGTCTTGGGGACGCTTCCGTCTGGCACTGATTTGGATCAGTTGAGCTATCTCTAGATCGTTTGTAACGATCTCCAGATAGCTCAACTGTTTCTTGTGTATTTTGTACATTTTGTAAATATTTGTTTAATTGTAAGTTTCTTTGTGTAAATAAACTAAAAAAAATATATGTTGTACATTACTATGCAAACTTCCAACGATATTTGGTATGAACGAGATCTAGTCAGTAGTTTTTTTTTTATACGTCATAAATCGTAAACCACAATTTACCTTTCGACGAACTACAAGAACTTTTTTATTATGTTACTTGTTGCTACGGAACCCTTCATGGGCGAGTCCGACTCGCACTTGGCCACTTTTTTTGAGTGCTCTTCTGTGATTTAACCCATAACGTATCCGACATGCGGCAGACGTGGCCTGCCCATTCCATAGTAATAGCACAGAAGAAATAATAGTATTGTAAGTATACAGCTTCATGCATGCGGAGTCCTGAAGTAAGAAGGACCCATTCAGTATTTATTAATACAACCACCTACTCAACACTAGATGGCGCTGGCGGTGGCATAAAGTATTTGTAACCAATTAGAGAATAGTATTTGTTTGCAAATATTTGTTTAGGAAGAATAATAAACTTTTTTGCTTTATTCTGGTTCTGAGTTCTCACATCACAGTATGCTTGAGTATGAGTCCGGCCTCGAGCTTACATTTTTTAATATTTCTCCATTGGGAAGTTTAGATAGAATCTTTGAGTATGTTTGCTCTGTGGTGCCGTCACCCGGGCCATCAACTGTCACTGTCACTGCAGTATTATGTCACGCACGTCAGTCACACACAACAATGTCTGAGTGAGTCTGTGGTCAGTACAGTACCGTGCCTGACCGTGCCGTGTACCGTGTTGTGTGTGACTGTGCCGCTTCGCACTTTGCTTACAAAATAATCGTTTGTATCTTGCCAAAATTCATTCGTCTTTCCCTTTTGTCATTTGGGAGCAACTAAAAACTAAAGAAAATAATTAATCCTTCACCCAGAATTTAATAGTTGGTACTTAGCCGCAGTAACATAGGCTGCATGTAAGTATAAAAAGTTTCTGGAATAGATCGTAGCCAGCGATAAGCCTCCATTGTTATATTTCTATGGCTCATTGTTCGTCTGATCTTATCATTTCGAGGCCGCTATACCAGCTATTGTGACTTGATTGCCTTGAGTACAATTTTTTTTAGTAATTTTTGTTTGATTTTATTCACATTGCATTACATTATAACTTGTAGGAGTTGTAGGTACCTTTATATATACTTCTTACAGAATACTTTATTACTGTTGCTAGTGTGCATCCACACGTAGAGGAATATTTGACATCTTTAAACAACACGGCTCCAGTCCCTAGCTTTTGTTTTAAGAATGAAAAATTATACATACCTATTTATGTGCCATACCAATAAATTCAACTTAAGGCCAAGTTTAAACATAGAGTTGACTTATGTTGTCTCAGAAAAAATACTCAAAATTATAATTTTAATTATTGAAATGTACTTTATTAATTTAATTATTTTACAGTGAAGAAGATTCTAATGTGAAAATGGAACAAGTCTTCATAAAAATAGAAGTCAAGCATGAGGATGCAAGTGAAGATGAAATCAAACCAGATTCAAATCCCAAAGGATCTGCAACTGATTGCCCCTTACTTGAAAGTAACTTAATCAAAAATAATAGTGAACCGGCAACCAGTGTTTATAAAACAAATGTTAGCATCCCTGAAGAAGAAACAATAAGCAATGAATCCCTCACTCCTACCTTTTCTGAATTAATGCCTACCGAAGAATTTAAAATGAACGGAAATGTATATGAAAATGGTAAAATAAACCGGATCTCCTGTAGCCAATGTGAGAAAACATTTAAAAACAGAGCTAATCTGAAGAACCATTTAAAATATGTGCATTCTGGGGACCAAAATATTGAATGCACACAGTGCTTTCGTACTTTCAAATCTCAAGTACATCTACGGTCACATTTGAACTCGGTGCATGCTGTACCCGATGAAGTGAGTTGCAATACTTGTCATAAAGTATTCCTCAGCCAGAAGAAACTCAAGAACCACATCTATTACACTCACCCGCAGCCAAACGAACAAGTCAAATGTACTGTATGTTTAAAAATATACAAATCCCACTATAATCTAAAAATTCACATGAAGCAAGTTCACCCGGAGGGTCAGTCTGTGCCATGTCCATACTGCGATAAGACCTTCAAAGTTGATATGTTGCTACAAAGACATATAAAATGGACCCACCCTAATGATGGAATGGTCTACAAATGCCAACAGTGTTACAAAGTTCTATCATCTATCACTTGTTATAAAAAACATATTGAAAACACTCATAATGTTTCAGCACGAGCTACTTGTGAACTTTGCAATCGGATCTTTAAGACAAAAAAATCTCTAGATCGGCATCTTAAGAATGTTCATAATGGAAAAGTGGTCAAACCTTATGTCCCTAGCCAATTTATCTGTTCATACTGTGACAGGAGTTTTGAAAACAATACAACCTTGTTTTGGCATAAACAAAAGCACCAACTGGAGGGCGCAACCGCTAGCGACCCTGACAATTCTAATACCCACTGCGAGATTTGTGACAAAACTTACTCCGACAACGCGTCGTTACAACGCCATTTGGCGTCAGTACACTCGTTGGAAACAGCTACTTGTCACATCTGCATGAAGGAGTTCAAATCTGCCATCAACCTGCAAAGTCACATGAGGATTACCCACGCACCGCCAGAGGCCACTCAGACTTGTGATATTTGTAAGAAGACGTTTAAGTGCGCCCTTCACTTGCGAATGCATATCAACGCTGTGCATACTGTAGGAGAATTTAACTGCGATGAATGTAACAAAACGTTTACTTCCCTCAAGTATCTAGCAAAGCACAAGAAAACGCATGTACAAACCAGAGAGCATCCTTGCGATCTTTGCGGGAAAATGTTCAAGAGTCTATTTGCAGCTAACAAACATAAACGGAACGTTCATGGAGGCGTTAAATGCAGCTTTTGCCATATTAAACAAGCAAAGCTAGATGAGCATCTACTGAAGTGTCCTAAACGAAAAACTGTGGTAATAGATTCCATCTGTATAAAATGCAATCGCACGTTTAAGAGTAACACAGAACTGCAGGAGCATTTGGTAAGCTGTGGCTTTGAGGGTATTGACCCTATTGTTAAAATTGAAGAAATTGATCCAGACTATAAAATGGAAACCTAAAGTTACCATCATAAACACTTGACAGAGAAGTGTAGGTACATAACATACATACTCGTAGGCCTGATCGCACGAGGATTACTTACCTTGGGCATCTGAACTACTAGCACCATAATCCACCCTAACAAATATTTTGCAAATCGTGCAAATACGGCCAGTATAAGAAATGACGACACCTCTTCCGTCTCAGCCGGCTATAGCGTGTTGAAACTATCAAACTAAATGACGGCATGGTGTTTTGTATGTATGTAGGTACGTGGTTTAGGCGTCACTTGTTAACGCCTGGTTCATACGTTACATCGAGCTTCTGTATTGAAAGAAAAAACCAGCTTACCAAAAATCGTGGGCTAACTCGTTTTCCTCGCGATGTTTGCCTATGCCTATAGTACCGTATGCTCGTATGCTCTAAGAATTGAGTATTTTGGCATGTTAAAACATCTGCAGAGCTCCTAAGAAATTATTAGGATCACTCAAAGTGTGATGTCGCTTATTATTTGTTGTTATGAAAATTAAGCTAATTATACGACTATTTTGATAAATATTTTTTTTAATTCTACTGTTACCTTAGCAAAGTACTACTACAAGAACTGGAAAAAAAGAGGAGTCGAACTTCTACAACAGAGTCAATTCAAATCAAATTCAGATTAATAAGTTTAAGTTGTATTACAAGAATACCTTTGAAACGTCTCTAAGCTGGGTGTAGGCTAGTCTAGTCTAGGTGCCAGTTCCACGCGACCAAGCCATTGTCCTCTTGACTATGTGGCCAGACGACTTAAGGCCTGGCTGGTATGCAAATATTTAGCGCCGCATTAGTGACGCAGAATGGTATAGGTTTCAGAATTTGTGCCGACCAAGCCTAGAAGAGCATGCAACAAACTATGGCTTGGTTCCTACCGTTTATTAGTATGTATGGTTCTTTTCTTTTCTAAAGGTATTTATTTTATGCCACTTATTAAAAGAGTAGTAATAAACTAGAAAAAACAATACAAAAGTTTCAATGTGGTGGCACTCCAAGTTGCGTCTGTGTAGGTATGGGTTCCACTAAACAGGTCAAATACAGTTCGACCTCTTAATTGGAACCCACAAATTAATGCACCATATTGTATGTATGTACCTACCATGGAAGCTAAGATCTAACATAGAGGTAAGTTCCCGGCGCGCACCACCTTTTTCGTCTAATCAGTAATTTGCATTTAAAAAAAACTATTTTTATTTAAATAATCACTTTATTTTTTTACAAACCGCACAATATCTACATAATTTCGAAATAAAACTTAAAACACCTGAGTTTCAAAGCTTGGTAAACAATTTTTTTTTATCGTTTTTTTATTCTCAAGATTATTAAAACGAAAAAAGTAGACCCAAATATATTTTCAACTATGGCATTCAGTCATTCAGCTTTAAATACATGCCTACCAACCTACCTCCCTCTCCCTACCCTATACTGTACAATATATTAGTTTCAGTCATGCTTACACAAACAAATTGCTATAATGATTTTATTTACTCAGCTTTATAGTTCACATGATATAATATATTCAAGCTTTTCAGAAAAGTCTCTTAATTGCACATAATCATGCAATCTGACAGATATTTTTTTTTATCAAAAGGCAGAAAAAGGCTACTCGTAGTTTCACTCGATCAGTTGGAACAATTCGTTTCGCCTACGTGTCTCTCTTCTTATAACGCTTTTATTAGCTTCACCTGTATGTATGTATGTATGTAACCGACCCCTTTGAGCTCGATTTTGTCCTACTTTGAACGATCAGATTTGATTCAAACTTTGCACACCTGTCAAAGGTCGATGACAATGCAATAATATGAAAAAGAAAATAAAAAAAAATGAAAAATAAAAAAAATAAAAAATAAACCTACTTTGAACGATCAGATTTGATTCAAACTTTGCACACCTGTCAAAGGTCGATGACAATGCAATATGAAAAAAAAAAAAAAATGAAAAGAAATAAAAAAAAAACCTACTATTAACGATCAGATTTGATTCAAACTTTGCACACCTGTCAAAGGTCAATGACAATGCAATAATATGATGAAAAAAAATATGAAAAAAAAAAAACTAAAAAGTAAAAAAAAAATATAGTTTAAAAAACTAAAAAAAAACGCTTTTATAACTAATTGAACTAAAAAGTTAAAAATAAAACTGTAATAATCAATTGAAAATTTATATTATTGTACAAAAAGCGTGGGGGGCTTGATGTTGATTGTTGTAAATATTTTATCAATAGTTTATTATATCTGAAGTTATTATAAAAAGCACCCCACGCTTTTTGTACAATAATATAAATTTTCAATTGATTATTACAGTTTTATTTTTAACTTTTTAGTTCAATTAGTTATAGGGTGTCCCGTAAGTCAACGTCCAGCCGAAAACGGGTGATGCGCCAAGTCATGACAGTTATCAGAAAAATATAAGAAAAAATATTTACTAAGTAACTTTTGAGTTATGAGTATTTTAAAAAAACAGGAAAAACTGACATCCTGTGATGATCTTTTAAGTCCTGTGACGACAAATATTAACTTTTCATAAAACTTTTTTCTGCAACGTAAGCATGAATAACCCTTCTGTAAATTACAATTCAAAATTAAGCCATAACTGCCTCAGTTTTCAATGAAATCGTGGAGTTTTGGCCAACGTTTCATTTCAGATAATTACATCACCCAACTTTAACCGCCTGTACCGCAAAAAAAATGTACTACACTATCATGGCATGTAACTTTAAAAATTGGCGCATTTATCCAGGATTCCAAAATGGTATAATACTTGCTAGAGTACTCCTTAGTTTAGGAAATAAAAAATGTTTTATCAACTAAACCGGATTTCCAATCAATTTTATTTCAATAGATAAAATGTTTGTACCCTTTAAATGATGGACTTAAAATGCCTACGCTGTGTTTTTAAGTGACTCACAATTCACAGGTACAAGTAAATACCATTTCGACAATGCAAGTAAACAGATAGATCCACCATCTTGTCGAAAGAGTAATAATAGAATACATGGGTTTTCTAGTAATTTGTTAGGTTTAGGTAAAAGTTTGAAATAAAATTCAATCATAGGATGTCTTCAATCGTGATTTTAATTTAACTACATCAAGGATTTACAGCAAATGTTCAAACTGTTAGCCTTCAGCAGTAATGCAAGCTCTACATTTCCTTAAAAAAAATCAGCTGTCTGTAAAGTCAGTTAACTGACGACAGTTGAACGTGACAACGTCATACAGCTGTCCACGCGGTCGCATCGCTCACTCAAGTAGGAGAGAGACCGATGTCGAACGCTGCCGAACGCGGAGGCCGATTGTGCCTCTTTGTCGCTCGTTCCGCGCTCTCACTTGCACTTCAAGTATTAAATGGAACGCCTCAGAGCGAGGTAACAACGCATGAGTCATGTTTTTTCGTACGAGCAGCCGGCTCCATCGAATTATAAGACGTTGTCACGTTAAAAACCATGTAATAAGACCGGCGAAGGGCGAAGGCAAACTTTAGATTAAAATCACGATTGAAGTAATCCTATGATTGAATTTTATTTCAAACTTTTACCTAAAACTAACAAATTACTTGAAAACCCATGGTTATTACTCTTTCGACAAGATGGTGGATCAATCTGTTACTTGCATTGTCAAAATGGTATTTACTTGTACTTGTGAATTGTGAGTCACTTAAAAACACAGCGTAGGCATTTTAAGTCCATCATTTAAAGGGTACAAACATTTTTAACCGACTTCCAATCAAAAAGGAGGAGGTTCTCAATTCGGTTGTATGTTTTTTTTTTTTTTTTTTTTTTTTAATGTTTGTTACCGCATAACTTCGTCATTTGTGAGCCGATTTGAAAAATTATTTTTTTATCTGAAAGGTACTGCTTCCAGATTGGTCCCATTTTAATTTTATTAAAATCGGTGTTGCCATTTTTTTAAAATATTTTTTTTAATGTTTGTAACTGCATGCCTCCGTCATTTATGAACCGATTTAGAAAATTATTTTTTTTATTTGGTTATTCTTACGTCCAGATTGTCCCAAACAAATTTGATTAAAATCGGTTTAGCCGTTTGACAATGAAGTCGGTTTCTCAAGTTTTTTAAACTTATAATTATATTTATTGAAATAAAATTGATTGGAAATCCGGTTTAGTTGAAAAAACATTTTTTATTTCCAAAACTAAGGAGTACTCTAGCAAGTATTATACTATTTTGGAATCCTGGATAAATGCGCCAATTTTTAAAGTTACATGCCATGATAGTGTAGTACATTTTTTTTGCGGTACAGGCGGTTAAAGTTGGGTGATGTAATTATCTGAAATGAAACTTTGGCCAAAACTCCACGATTTCATTGAAAACTGAGGCAGTTATGGCTTAATTTTGAATTGTAATTTACAGAAGGGTTATTCATGCTTACGTTGCAGAAAAAAGTTTCATGAAAAGTTAATATTTGTAGTCACAGGACTTAAAAGATCATCACAGGGTGTCAGTTTTTTCTGTTTTTTTTAAATACTCATAACTCGAAAGTTACATAACAAATATTTTTTTTTATATTTTTCTGTTAACTGTCATGACTTGGCACATCGCCAGTTTTCGGTTGGACGTTGACTTATGGGACACCCTGTATAAGCGGTTTTTTTTTAGTTTTTTAAACTATAATTTGTTTATATGGAGAAAAGATTAGACAACAACAAAACGTTACATGGTAACGATCGAAACGAGATGTTGTCTCATAATTTCTCCATACAAAAGAGAGAGACACCTAGGTTTCCGTTTCTTGCACTATTTTCTACGCGTTTAAATGGTAACTGAAAATTGTAGCGAGCTAAGGTAAATCTTCGAATTTGTAATAATGACCTCAAAGTGATTCTTGCATCGTACTGAATAAAAAATTATTGACTTTGACTTAATGTTGCTAATTAGACTACTAGTTTCAATATTTGAAAACATAAAAATGGCAGTTTATTTTCTTTAGTTTTTTGCTGTACCTACCTACTACCTAAACGAGACTAGGCCAAACAAACTCACATGCAGTAGTTCTGCTGGCCTACACTAGGATTCCCTGCGTCGAAGGCCTAAACCTAAGAAATAAATTAAGTCTAAAAGGAATATGTAGCCGCATGCAAATATCTGTACAGTCAGCAACAAAGGTCAAAATGATCTATCAAGGATTCAAAACATGACAGATAACATATTTTCAAATGATCTCGCAAACTTTGAGAACTGAGAAGTCAAATCTGTAACCAAAGATTGTATCAGACCTTGAACTTATATATTTTATTCTCGAGAATCGTACCGCGATCAGTACTCCGAGTCCCAGTTTTGCTACCACATTTCGTCTACCAAATGTTGTTTTCGTGTGTCTCTCTCTTTTGTATGGAAAATTGATGAGACAACAACTTGTTTCGACAATTTCTACGTAACATCTTTTCGCTGTCTCATCTTTTCTCCATACAATAGAGAGAGGCAAATAGGCGAAACAAAAACAAAAATTCGTGACGAAATGCTTTTGACATCTCAGCTTATGAGCTGGTTAGCCAGCTTATGAGCTGGTTAGCCGCTACCGAGGTAGTTTAATAAGGCAGCACGTAGACGTAATGCCTCGAGTTTTAAGGCCCCGCGGTGACGTAGAAGACATCGCAAGGCCGACTCCATGCATCGTACACAATTTGCGGTTCGTTCTTCGGGAATAAGTCTGGTTTCGGCTCCAGAATAGGGGCAGGCGCTTCGTCCTTGATAGCCTGTTGAAAAATAAAAGTACTTTTAATTAAAATGATCTATCTAAATATATTAAACTCTTACGTTACTGACTGTAACGTCAAACCTGTAGAATGTAGATGAAGCCACGGTCGCATTAGTGCCGAACAGTCCTAAAGAGTTATTCGTCGAGTGTGATTAAGATCCGATGGCGCAGCGGTCGGCGCAGCCCCGTGCCAAGGTCGCGGGTTCAAATCCCGCTCGGCTATTATTTAACTTTTGGGACATTATAAAAAACTTTTTTAGGTTCTACAACACGCCGGTTTCCTCACGATTTTTTCCTTCACCGTTTGAGAGTACTGGCATAGTGCACATTTTTTCTACAGAAAAACTCATTGGTACAGGACTGGATTTGAACCCCACCAGAGAGCACCAGTGCTCTTTTTGCTATGGGATGAGTGTAGTGTAGTGAAGTGTACCTTGTTCCGTCGTAGCTTGAGATGCACCAGTTTGACGTGCGTGGCGCGCGCGGTGCGTTGGCTGAAGCCGCGGCCGCACAAAGCGCATGCGAATGGTTTCTCGCCGGTGTGCGTGCGAAGGTGGTTCGTCAACACGCTCTTACCCTGGAATACATCCATTATATTTCATCATCATCCACAAAGTCAAATATACTTTTATTCAGTAGTACAAGGATCACTTTGAAACGTCTTAAAGCTAAATGAGTCTAGGTGTCAGTTCCACGCCACCAAGCCTAGAAGAACCAGCATAAACTACGGCTTGGTTCCTACCGTTTTTAAAAAAATTGTAATAATAGCAGTGAAGTTTGGTTGCCACTCCAACTTAGTGAGACGTAGGCATAATACAAAAGCAAAAGTTTCGAAAAAAAAGTTATGCTATTCCCAACTTCGAACATTAATTATTTACTAATATAATGATCGTTATTAAATTGTTTCTGAACTATTTGTTAAAAGCTCCATTAAAATAAATTTAGACTTTATTGATTTCAATGAAAATCCTCACATTACATAATCTCAGAAAGTAGAAGCCTAATAGATATCTGTGGCACTATTTTTATCATCTATTCTACTTTATCTCTTTGAGGTAGATTTTGGTGCTGAGGTGCTCACTAATTCGTTTTTTTTGTGCTGGCTTGGATACAAAATCCTTTTGCTAAGTTTTTTTTAAATTAATTCGCATCCCAAGGTGTTGCCATCTATTATTAAATAGTTGGGAAGGGCTCGTGCGTGTGTATAGTTACCCGGAATGCCTTCCCGCATGTGTCGCACACGTGGCGGGGCGGCGGCGCGGGCGCGATGTGCCGCCGCAGATGCTTGGCGTGCGAGGCGCGCGAGGCGAGCGTGGCGCCGCACGCGAGGCAGGGGAAGGCGCGCACGCCGTCGTGCTGCACGCGCGCGTGACTCTCGCGTGCGGACGCGCTGTCGAACCGCTTGTCGCAGCGCTCGCACGCGAAACTACGCACACAATGCACTGTTTAGCTAGTATAAAAGCTGATTCACGCTACACTGGGTCGGGGCTGGGCCGTCATTTCTACTAAAATTAAATTATCTTGATGAATCGCCGATACCGGATATACCATGTTCGTTTTTTGACGCTGGGCCGTCATTTCTACTAAATTATCTTGATGAATCGCCGAAACCGGATATACTATTCTATGTTCGTTTTTTGACTACTTTCAAGTAGAGTTATAAAATGTTGTTTCAAACTGCTGTTTCTCGTTTTGCACAGTAGATTACAATCAGCCAAATTCCAAGTTTTTCTCGTTCAGTAGAATAAAAAAAAAACATAAAATTGAAATATGAAACTTACGTGAAACTGTTGACGTCTTTGTGCTTCAAGCTTTTGGTCAAGTGTTGCCGCAGGCTGTGAGCTGATTTGAATCTAAAATAAAAAAAAATAACATAACTTTTATATAGGTCTCCAAAAAATAACACAGATGACTTTTAGAAAAGTAAACCAGTTGGTAGTATTTATTTTATTTATTTATAAATATTGTAGACAATCTACACAACATTATCTTGCCCCAAATTAAGCAGGGCTTGTACTATGGAAACAAGATAGCTGATATAATATTTACATATATTTTTTTAAATACATACATAGAATACAATATAACATCCAGACAGAGAACAAACATCTGTGTTCACCACACTCTATCTTCATCATAATATTTGTTATCGGTGGGGATCGAGCCCACGACCTACGGCGCAGAAGGCAGAGCTACTACCAACTGAGCTGAGAGACCCGTCGTATTTAATTATTGGAACGAAGTTCCTTATCGCGCGTTGTGAAAGGGGGCTAGACGGAAAAAATTCATACGAAAAGTTGTCACGACACTTTTTGCTATAGTAATCGGCGTGCGCATGTTTCTCTGTCTGTCTCTCTCTCTCTTATAGAAAGCAAGCCAGATATTTTCATTTCTATTTCGCATTGAACAGTGTGGTGTCGCGACGATTATTTTGAGTGTATACAGGTTTTTTTTTAATAATAATAAAAGAACTTCGTTCCATCCGGGTGTCCCTTGACACCTCTCAAGTTTTTTTTTCTAGTACGTACCTGACGTCACACTCAACACAGTAGAACTCCTTGACAGAGGTGTGTTTGAGCTGGTGATGTTTCATCTGCGTGCGCGTGCGACATCTCTTGCCGCATACCGAACACTCGTAGTTCTTTACACCTTCATGGATCCTTAAACAATAAATCCGACTTAAAATCCTACTAATATTATAAACTAGCAGCAACGCCCGGCAATCCAATGTTAAAGAACATTCTAGAACGTTTAGAAACATTATAATGTAGAAGATTTTGACAAAACCTAGAATTTGTAGAAAAGTCCTTACGTGATAGAAAAGGATAGACATAGAAAAGTCTCTGCATAGTTTTTTTGCAACATTTTGTATTGATGCTGTTCCTAATAGTCGTATATAACTTTCTTCGATAAATGGACTATCCAACACAAAAATAATTTTTAAATTTGGACCAGCAGTTCCCGAGATTAGCGCGTTCAACCGAACAAACTCTTCAGCTTTATAATATTAGTATAGATAAGTAAATAATACTCATACTTTGGAGGCTATACTCACTGCATGTGCTCTGTTAGGGAGTCCTTATTCACAAACGATTTCCCGCACTGGTCGCACTTCGGCCGATCGCCGGAGTGGTGGTTTCGCATATGGCCACGATGCGTTTTGCTATTGCTGCGAATTAAAAGAAATACAAGTTTGCGTTTTAAGACACTGCTGGTACAAAATGCTTGACTGGCCTCTCAGCTCAGTTGGTAGTAGCTCTGCCTTCTGCGCAGTAGGTCGTGGGTTCGATCCCCACCGAGAACAAATATTTGTGTGGTGAACACAGATGTTTGTTCTCTGTCTGGGTGTTATATTGTATTCTAAGTATGTATTTACAAATAAATATGTAAATAAGTATTATATCATCTATCTGGTTCCCATAGTACAAGCTCTGCTTAGTTTGGGGCCAGATAGTGTTGTGTGGATTGTCCACAATATTTATTTATTTATTTATTATTCACCTCGATACTTTCCCGCAGAGATCACAAGTAAAGACCGTGGCGATGCCTTCATGCTGAGTTCTGAAACAAAACACAAAACTTTGGTCCAACTCAAAAATGTATTCAGTTGTATCACAAGAACCACTTTAAAACGTCTTAAAGCTAGGTGAGTCTAGGTGCCAGTTCCACGCGAACAACCTTAGAATAACAGGCAACGAACTACGGCTTGGTTCCTACCGTCAGTTTTGAAAACATGGTTCTTTCTGTACCCGAAGTCGGAGTTTTGCTACCACATTTCGTAGACGAAATGTTCGCCATTTCACCGATTTGTCTCTCTTCTATTGTATGAAGAAAAGATGAGACAGCAAAAATACGTTACGTAGTTAGAGTTGTCGTCTCATCAATTTTCCATACAAAAGAGAGAGACACGTGCTCACACGAAAACAACATTTGTTATACGAAATGTGTTAGCAAAACTCCGACTTCGGGTATTTCCCTGGATAGAAGCGCTCTATAATGTGGGGTTTCTAATATGAGACAAGCATATAGCCCACCTGATGTTAAGTTGTAACCATTGCCTTTATTCGCATTCTCTCATAGGTCACGCACGTGCGAAACGTGCCCTACGATGCACTTCCCTGCGTCAATAAACTTGAGGCATACAGATGTTCAGCCTCACGTGCCAGTAATTTCAGGTGATAATGCTTACCTATAGTGATGGTATATAGACGCTCGGTCTATCATCCGTCGGCCGCATTGCACACATTCGTACCGGCGCGTGTGTATCAGCGAATGTACACTAAAAGAGTACATAGTCGGTAGGTACATAGAACACAGCTTGCATTCATACTGTCCTCGGGCCTGGAATATAAAATAAAGTTTTTATACAGACAGCAATGGTTGTCTAGTGGTAGCGGCCCCGCCTTCCGACCCTAAGGTCGTGTTCAAATCCAATCATGTACATTGGTACATGACTGGATTTGAACACGACCTTTTTTCTACAGTAAAACTCATTGGAGTTTTACTGTACATGTAAATTTGTGCATATGCCAGTACTCAGATGACTAGACAGACACCCAAGTAGGTAGATAGGTGTAAGTTACTGCTTGGTTTTCTCAGTCTCAGAATATAAATAAATATTATGGTAAGCCAGCGGTCACTAAAACTATTTTTTTTTTAACTTACCGGGCTGTGTTTAGACATGTGATTCTCCAGCTTAGACTCGAAATTAAATCCCTTGAAGCAGAGATGGCATTGAAAGGGAAACTTCACTTTTGCTTTACTCTCTTCCTGCAAATTAAGAGGCCTTCAAAAATATGCCCAGCTAAAAAAAACGTGTCTTTTTTAGATGGCAGCGATAGGTTTCAAACCCAACAACACGACTTTATTTTATATGTATAATGTATATATTATATACATATATGACGGCGCGTTACTAGTTTGTCAACATCACGAGTGACGAGTGACTGTCACTAGCGGAGCGTCGTGTTGACGGTAGCGGGGCAACCGTTTTGTTATTTCACTTTGGAAATACAGGAACGAGCCAGCGCACCACATCTGCGACAAATCGCTATAAATCTGGACAATCTAAGTTAATCTGGACCAAATTAATGTCGATTATCGTACTAGTGTTTCATAAGAGGCTTTATTCTTGTTAATTAAAATCAGTGGAGTAAAATTAACTGTTATTTTGACAATAAGTTCTGATGAAGGCGCAGGGCCTTCATCAGAACTTATTGTTTACCACAGGGTTTCGGTTTTGGTGCCCTATGGCAGGGCACCAAAACCGAACACTCAAAATAACAGTTAATTTTACTCCACTGATTTTAATTAACAAGAATAAAGCCTCTTATGAAACACTAGTACGATAATCGACATTAATTTGGTCCAGATTAACTTAGATTGTCCAGATTTATAGCGATTTGTCGCAGATGTGGTGCGCTGGCTCGTTCCTGTATTTCCAAAGTGAAATAACAAAACGGTTGCCCCGCTACCGTCAACACGACGCTCCGCTAGTGACAGTCACTCGTCACTCGTGATGTTGACAAACTAGTAACGCGCCGTCATATAAAAGAAAGTAGTGTTGTTTAACTATATATAGGGTATATCTTCAAAGTACTAAGAAAACACATAATGAGAAAATAAATCACTTTACATATCATTCTCTTCCGCCAGAACGAATAGTCTATGATTTTTTTTTCACAAGTCCATGACAAGCACGTTACAGACGTTTTAAAACCATCTCGGTATTACGAAAGACCTTACCTCTCTCTGCCGAAACTGTTCCTCCGGGTTCAGGGTGATAACTCTGATCTTCTCAGGGTCTATTTCTATCGGTTTTCGGATGGAGTACTTCTTTATTGGTGGTTTAATATCTTCCAAGTCATCACTGCGAAAAAAACTTATTGTAAAGTATTTTGGGTATAATGCCATCTCTATCTGTACCCGAAGTCGGAGTTTTCCTACCAAAGTTGTTTTCGTGTGAGCACGTGTCTCTTTCTATTGTATGGAAAATTGATGAGACAACAACTCGTTTCGATCGTTTCTACGTAACGTATTTTTGCTGTCGTATCTTTTCTCTATACAATAGAGCGAGACAAATAGACAACTCGTAGACGAAATGTTGTAAATGAAGTTGACATGATATTGTCCACAGTACACAGAGGGGTAGCTACCGGAGAGCTAAGCCCCCCAAGCTCAGGGGCCCCCTGCTGCTCCGGCCCCACGGAACTTCTCCTCGGCCTCTGACATACAAATCTGGAGTACCTCGAATTTGGAAGACGACGAATACGGAAAAACCTATTTTATATAGTTTACTGCAATATTTACCAGATTTTCTTCTTTTTCCTGCTCTTTGGTTCTTTTTCCTTCCTTTTCCGTTTCACTTCTGGTTCACTCTTAATATCTTCTAAGAGTATATCCATTTCATCCTGATCCTCTCTGTTTCCAGATCTGGAAATGATTGCATTTTTAATCGACCTCAAATAAAAAAGAGGATGTTCTTAATTCGGCTGCATTTTATTTGCCGATTTGGAAAACTATTTGTTATTGGTCCCATAGAAATTCCATTAAACCCGTTTCAGCTATTTGGCCATGAAGTTCTGTTTTTTTAACTTACATTATCCATTAACCAGTTGTATTAAAAGAAACATAAAAAGATGCATTTAGGAGTTTTATCAGCTATCCGGTTACCATAGTACAAGCTCTGCTTAATGTATGTATGTATGGGGCTATATAGTGTTGTGTAGATTTTACACAATATTTATTATTATTATCTATTTACAGCTGCCCCATAGCCGTTCTCGGCTATTACATCATCATCATCATCATACCGGAACTCGTCGAGAGGCAGGTCGTCCTCCAGGTCGGAAGACTGTCCCTCCTGCTTGATGGCCTCCACCTCGATCTCAGTCGCTAACACCGGCATGTACGGCAACTCGGACTTTACTAGTTTCTTCTCTTGCTGAAACAATAAACAGCTCTTTACAGCTCTTTTTTTTTTTTTTTTTTTCGCAGGCATGCACAAACACACTTCAACACTTACCTACCTATTTTTTAGTAAGCAATTACTTAGTTCTTGTTTTTTTTTACTTTATATAGACCATCCTTCGGCCACAATTTCACCTGATGGTAAGTGACGATGTAGCCGACGATGGAGCAGAATGGTCTAAAAGACACATATTCACTTTTGCCTTGAAGAGGACCAGATTGTTGGGGTCAGGAAAAACTGCCGACGGCAATAAGATCTATTCAAATCAAATCAAAATTTCTTTATTTGGACTTATTTTTTACAAATAATTTTAACAAATAGTACAGAAACAGATTAAAAAATTATGAAATTAGCAGGAGTTAAAAACTGGGTCGCTTAGTGCAAATGGGTGGTATGCTAGCCAGGTATGGATGGTACTGAGGTACTAATCCAAAAGGATCACTTTGAAACATCTTACAAACAAATCTTCAGACGAATTCAGTGTAGGTAAGCGTTATTAATAGTGAAAAGTATTTATGTGTTAAATTCTCTTTTTGTTACATAGTTTATGAGGTGTGCAATAAAGAATTTTCTATCTATCTTTCTATACCTGTAGAACTCTGTGGAACCCATTCTTCGTTCTGGTTGTATCAAAGGTCAGTGTGTGTGTGGCACTTAGCTGAGGAGTCCGGTAGCGAGCGAGCTCGGGGTCAGACGGCTCTACTGGAAACTAAAATATACAAAATAAATACTGGCATGTGAGAAAGCACTGGTTGTCTGGTAACAACCCGCCTTCCACTGCTAAGGTCGTGCACCAATAAGTGCATTAAAGTCCAGTCATTCAGCAGTAAGTTTTTCTGTCCGAATTGTATTTTGCACTTTGCCAGTACTCTCAAACGGTGAAGGAAAACATCGTGAGAAAACCAACAAGGTCGAAAATATGTGTCAAGCGTCACGCAAAAGGGGGCAGGTCAGCAGCCTACTTGCGGCAATCAGTCCGCACATCAAGTACGGATTAATTATTTTTTACTGGCATGTGAGGGCCTCTTAAAGTATCAATTAAAAAAACCGCTTCTTAACTTTAATCCACCGGCACAGCAGATAGATATTTTCTGAGATTTTTTAGGACCAAGTACTAACTCAATGACTCAGGAAAACATTTTAAATCTCCCTCCAGCATTTGGCCAACGTTAGTTGGATTTTGTTTCTTGACATTTAATTATGTAACCGTTGCCTCGTCCTATGAAGTGGCAAAAAGGTCTAATAATAGTAATGAATAATTGCTGTGTTTCAGTGAGAAAGGTGTGGGTATCAGTGCAATTACTGGCACATCTGTAAGCCTCAAGTTGATGGGCACAGAGAGGTGCGTCGTAGGGCATGTTCCTGACCTGCTTGACCTGCGAGTCTGCCTTACATCAGGTGGGCCAAAAGCTTGTTTCATTAACTAGTTGTATTAAAAAAAATAAGATGAGCAGATTACCGGCGCACATCTCATGAGGTACTCATACAGCATGTTGTGGGCACGCATTATCTTAAACTTGAACGTGACAGCTTTCTCCAAGAGAGCACGGCACTCAAAACAGACCCATTGCGTCACCCCATCCGACACTGTGACCTGGAAACATTATCATCATCAACACAGTAGAGTAAACTGGAATGTTATTAAGTTGCAAAATACCTAAATTCACTTTAAATGTCAACAAAAAAATAATTTTACAAATCATTAACTAGAACTTCAGTGAAGTATTCGAGAGGTGTAGTATCTGAAGTAACTAATTCAGTTTTAAATCATTATCTCTAAAACAAATAACTTCTACTCTATTTCCTTGATACATTTACTATGTATAACTTTGACCATATCAGATGGTAGAAAAATTAAAAATACTGACTTGGAATAATCACCCAATCAAAAAATAGGAACTTATTAAATGCAATGCAAGTTTGATTTTTACATTCAGGTTTAAGATCGGAAGATATTTTCAGAGTATTGCATTCATGTTTTCCACCATCTTTCACGCAAATACTTATCTTGCGCAGGGTCTAAGAGGTGACTTCTTAAAATAAGAAGTATCATATACAAAAGAGAAGAAGTGATTTTATTCTTTAGAACAGTTTTAAAGCTATGTGTCTCAATAGGGTCAAAATCAACTTATATACTTTTACTACAACATTCTCCTTATTATTATATTATTATATATTTTTAGTCAGGGACTGAACTATCTATAAACAATAACAGTGGTAGAGACTTGTTTGTGTGAAAAACAAGGGGTCTACAAGATGAAAATATCAACATAGTGAATAGGTTACAATTTAGAAAATTCAATGTTTATAAACTTTGCTTTTGTACCAGAATAAAGAATAACCTGTAGTCTAACGTTATATCTTTGCAGGGACTGGTTACTTACATTTATACCGGCTAATTCCAAGAAATACTGTTTCACTTCGATTGCACTTCTCATTCGTTTCCCTGTGGTGAGACAGCATCTGCAGATCTGTTTCTCAACTTCAAAACCTAATTTCGATTCTCCCTCATCACCTGATATAGATTCCATGATAAAATATGTTATAATATGAGCAAATTCTCATCGCAATTTACAAGGAAGGACTTCAAATGAATTTGTAAACAAACAATGCAACCAGTGCTGCCAGCTGGGTTTTGTCATTTACCTGAAATAGTTGAAACATTAACCTTTTGGTGTGAAAAGGAATAATTGCTATCCAGGTCCAGCAGTGGGACGCGGAAGTGGACTATTATTTCAGCAGAACCTGCTGGGAAAGTATAAACAAATTGTGGGTTGTATTTTTTTCTACTTACACATATTAATCATCGTGCTTATGTATTAGCACGTCTGCAAATTATATTTTTAAGTACCTAGGTACCGATCTTTTCACATCGTCTTTGGTTTACTTTCTATAGAGCAAAAAACTTTACATGTACATTTGCTTCATCAATAAGTTACTGATTCTTACAGTCTACAAGTACCTAAGCCATAGAAACTCAAAAACTCAATACTGATGTGTTATGGTGGCTAACATCAGCGATCGTGAATATCCAGGTAGAATTACGTCAAAGTCCTTAGTTATGAGATAGGCCTACGTACGATCATAGGCCTATTTATTACCATACTATTTGTTGTAATGAATCAAGTCGCATAAATACTTCGCCTTCAAGCAGTAATCGGTTATTCTGGCAAGCTTTGTCATCCGGTTCGTGATACCATTAGATTACATTTTTTACTCCCCTGTAAACCTGGCAAAATGACCTGCATAATGTTACTTCACCTTACTTAAAATTGTGTCTAAAGGTAATGTTTTGTTTTCATAAAATACCGGGTGGTTCGGAATTATTCCGGGTAACCACTAGGGCATGCTCCCGGGAAGTATCAGTATCGAAAGTACCGGGAATTATCGCTGATTTTGAACTTTTCCAGTACCGGTTCTCCACGAAGGAATTCCCGATACTTTCGATACTTTCGATACTGATGACAATGATCAATTATTGGTGTTTTCTAGTACGATATAAATAAATGTCGATAAAAAACACTAGCTATGCGTTCAGTTTCACTTTCTGTATACATTGCTAGATATTTTGACAAATTACAAACCTATAATTTACATCATTCAGATAATATCTCAACAATTTCGGAGGGGTCAAAACGAAAATGACATGTTTATTTTACCTGAATTGAAGATTGTTTAATATTGTATTATACAATCTTCATTTTTGTTGGATGTTCGTTACTATTTATGACAAAATCTGTTAGAAAAAGAACGAAAATAACATGGACGGCTTTCTTTACGAAAGATGTTAAAGTAAAAGCATTCAACTTACGCCTTGCTGATATTTAGCTATATCTTTGCTGAGCTGATTTAGTTAGATAACGTACATAGGTTGTTACTGTTAGTTTTAACTGTTGATTTATTTGATGGATATTCGATTTAACTTTGCTTTAACCTAGCTCTGATTGTTGCGTGCACGCACAGAGAGCTTTAGTGTTATAATAATGAAGATATACGCGAAATAAATGAGAATATCCTGAGTGAACGTCCTCCTGAGTGACCTATACGAATTTCGCCGAAATCGGTCAACAGGAGACCTTCTAGCGTATGTCACTCACTAATGGAGCGAAGCCATCGAGAGAAACGGAGAAGCTTTAGCAGTTTCTCTGGATATCTCGAAGGCTTTTGACCGGGTTTGGCATGACAGCCTATTAAGCAAAATTCCTACGTATGGATTATCTACTGGCTTATGTGTTTAGGTATCAGACTTTCTGAGAGACCGATCAATTTGAGTAGTCGTTGACGGCTGCTCGTCTGATCAAATGGCAATTAATGCCGGAGTTCCTCAGGGGTCAGTTCTCTCTGCAACACTTTTCCTGCTGCACATCAACGATCTGCTTAGGCCCGGTATCATTGGGAATGCAGACGACAGCACCGTTGTAGAGAGATACATACCTGAAGCACGTTCCAGTAGATCTCAGATCCAATCTCATAGAGAGGCAATGATTGAACGCATGAACTTAACGCTGAAGGTAGTCGCAGAGTGGGGCGATGCCAATTTGGTGAAGTTCAATGCTTCAAAAACACAGGCGTGTCTATTTTCCGCTAAGAGGAGTCAATTTCACCTGACTCCTACTTTCCGAGATGTATCCCTTCCGATTTCAGACCAACTAGAGCTTCCAGAGCTTTCCACTAGAGCTTCTACGCTAACCAGTAAATTGAATTTTGGCTCGTTCATAGAATCCAAAGCCAAGACAGCTGCGAAGAAGCTAGGCATTCTATCGAAGGTGAGACAGTACTTCACACCGGGACAGCTTCTTAACCTGTACCAAGCACAAGTCCGGTCGTGTATGGAGTACTGTTCTCATCTCTGGGATGGCTCTGCCAAATACCAGCTTGTGGCATTAGAAGCTTTTGAGAGACGAGCCAAAAGGCTCATTGGTAGCGACACTCTAGTCGAGTCCAAGCTCCTAAGTCTCGAACATCGCCGTAAATTTGCCAGTCTATCGGTATTTTACAGGATA
The DNA here is from genome assembly GCA_939531255.2 of Thera britannica. NCBI lineage: Eukaryota > Metazoa > Arthropoda > Insecta > Lepidoptera > Geometridae > Thera > Thera britannica. The sequence continues at coordinate 17,839,783 of OW618037.2, forward strand.
CATTTCAGAGTGTGCTACGGAACTTCACAATTTAGTTCCCCCATCCCCATTCTACCATCGGACCACTAGACGCACGGAAAGGCGGCATCCATACCTGGTTGATGTTCCAACTGTCCGTACCAAGCGCTTTGCTCCAACTTTTATGTTGCGGACAGCCAAGGAATGGAATTCCTTGCCGGCGTCTGTCTTTCCGAGTACCTACAAATTGGACGATTTCAAGACAAGAGTGATAGGTATCTTCTAGGTAAGCGTGCTGCATCGTCGACCGCATCATCACTTAACAGCAGGTGAGATAGCGGTCAAATGCAAACCTATAAATTGTAAAAAAATAAAATATCGTTTATTTTGTGGTTGTGTGTGGGTTAATTTACGGTTCTGAATAAAAAAATATATCTCAATAATACAAAGTGTTTTTTCAGTAGTTTTTCTTTCATTGTATATCTATACGGTCAGTTTTATTAAAAAAAATAAGTCAGTATCGAAAGTATCGAAATTCCCGGGAATTCCCGGTTCCGAGCCCAGTATCGGGCAAAAATTCCCGGTTCTGAGAATGGTTCCGATACTGCATGCCCTAGTAACCACCCATCTACCCACCACACACACCCACTATTCGTGTAGCCTGACGGAGTCAAAAGCTACCTTCTAAATAGCCTTCTAGTTCTGGCATGGCAGCACTATTGCAAACACGGTCCTAGACACACACACGCACACACACAACAAGCAAGCACTGCATTCGATCAAGCTGGATCAAGCCTACGAATAAGCTACGAATCAATCAACGCACGCAGTGCTGCCATATAGTAAAAAATATAGGTTGCCGCGCCGATACGGAATTGTATCCGTATCCGGTGCTCTTGAGTAATGTGTTCTGTGATCCGGTGCACCACCCGCCGCAGCCCGTGTATAAAACAGCAGAGATTGTGTTCTGTGCACCAGAGACGAGTTTATCGTGCACAAACGCACAGACAAAAAGGATTAAGTACAGAATTTTGCAATTAGTTATTTAAAGTAGGCAACAAAATTTTGCACATCGGCTAATTTCGGCTTCATAGAGCGTAGTGTGCGTCAGAAAGAGATAGCGCTTTATGAAGCCGAAAAGCCGATGTGCAATATTGTACAATTATATTACCAACATAACCGTAAATACTTACGCAATACTAATAATACACATCCAAGTGAAGTTCAGAAACCGGCTTCATGGGGCTCACTCAATTCAAGACCAGTGACTTTTTTGTAGAGATGTCAATGTCGACTACTACTCACCACTCGACACATTATATTCGGCCTTCGCTCGGTAAAATGTTTACAGTGATATTGCTGGAATACGATGTCTATTGAAAAAAGCCCAAAGTCACCCAAATTAGATTCTAATTTGGGTGACTTTGGGCTTTTTTTTCTTTCGACAGATGTAACAAGACCATACCACCTAGTCTTACTTTTTGATAAAAAGTTTCTTTAGTAAATTTGACATTTGTTGTGATATTTAACGTGACAAAAAAGTCACTGGTCTAGAATTGAGCCCATGCCATGGTCAAACTGCTCAACCGATTATGATGAAATTTTTATAGGACCAATCTGGAAGTAATCCTTTCAGATTTTAAAAATTGATAATACAAAAATTATAAAATATACAACCGAAATGAGTAGGTAGTCTTTCTTTTTACTTGAAGTCGGTGAAAAAGATAATCAGTAGGTACCTACCCCCAGTCTGATAATACAAACATTATAAAATATACAACCGAAATGAGTAGGCTCTCTTTTTACTTGAAGTAGGTGAAAAAGATAATTAGTAGGTACCTACCCCCAGTCTGAGTTTTACTCGATCAATATCTCTCTTTTGTATAGAGAAATGATGAAACAGCAACTCATTTCGATCGTTACAAAAGAAACGAGACACGTAGGCGAAACGAATTGTTCTAAAGATCGAGTAAAACTACGACTTGCCCTTCAGTTTAGAGAAACTGCTATATAAATAATAATAATAAATAAGTAATTATTGCATTAAATCAAATTTATTTGAACAAGTCTGAACAAATCATAAAATCACATGCACATTTATTTACAAAAAACACATTTTTTTACAAAAGAAATGCTGAATGCGCCGGCGCGTATCTTCTAGATTACCGCCGTCAAGTTAGATCTAAAGACCACTTGAAGTAGATACTTAGATGATGTTTATGTAAACTATGTAGATTCGAATTAAGTAGGTAATTACATAGGTACATAGTTATTCGAGGTACTTATACAATTTAAGGGCCCTATTTAGGCCTATTTAGGGGATCATAACATATTAATGAGGTAAGGACAGATTTAGTAGAAACAGCCTGCATTGGTATTCGAAATAGTAATTATATGCCAAACTGAAACTTTATTATACCTAATCAAATAACTTATTAAATTAAATAGTGCTTACTTGGCAGGCTTTTTTAACATAAATTATCCTAGAAATACCTATTCACACAATATTGTCTTATTTTGGAACTTAAATCTTTAGATCACAATATTACAAAGGTGGGTAACTTTCATATAATTAAGTCTATACTCTACCTACACCAAGGATCTTATGGTTCAAATCAAAAGCGTTCGCCACATATTAGAAGAGATGTTATCAAAGAAGACGAAAGTCAAGCAGTCACAACACAATCATTCTCCCTCAAAAAAATACTTTAGGTTTTTATTCGGAGGAGTCTGACAAACATTTCAGAACACGAAGGAAGATCCCAAGTTTCAACTTCACACATCATTCAAATTCAGAACTAGGTTTGTAGGTATCACGTTAACAGGGATATAAATTCGTAATTAAAGGTAATTTCATAGTTAGGAACTATCCCGGAACTATCTTGATGAATGACATTTGAACATCTATTTGTTTCCGTTAAAGACACATTTTCAATTTGTTTTCAATAGGACCTCTGACTGTGTGTGCGATATGATGTGATGTGTGATGGCAGCACACAGCATTATGCCCTTAGCACACCTCCACTGCGGTGCCGTTACAGCGGTACCGCATACATTTTGTCATGCCTAGTCCCGTGTCTCCTACACGGGACTAGGTGTCTCCTACACGGGACTAGGCATGACAAAATGTATGCGGATCACTAGCGAAACTGCCTGTTCTAACGAGTCGATTTGATTATATTCCATCTCTTTTTCCACGCGGTTTCGTCGATCTGCTCCGACGATGCCAGCAACACTTCCGCGCTCTGCCCGCCTTTTTTTTTACTTGATCGCAACGAAATTCATCTAGCGGTGCCGCTTTAACGGTTCCGCAGCGGAGGTGTGCTACGGACATTAATGCTTGTCGCGCGTGCTCAATTTGTCCAAAAAAATCGGCCGAAGTCAGGACCGAGATCGGAATCATACTTTAAATTGTGCCGACCTACTAATAGTATGATTCCGATCTCGATACCAACTTTCATTATCAAAGATCTGTTTACAATGCACAATAAAAACATCAGTCTTTTACTACACCGCTGACTCTACATCGTAACGGCTGTTTCATTTTGAAGTGGAAACTACTAGGCGGGGAACTCGTTACCGTCACGTGCAAAGATCGACAAACTTCGCAAACTTCGGCAATCCCGGAGTGCCACGATTATTTTATTTAACAGAGTAGTGGCTTTAGTGCCTGTGGAAATTATTAGTTTTTTTTTAAATCTGCTCTCTCATAATAAAAGTAGCTTGGGAGCAAATTAGTTATTTTCCCTCAGTTATAATTTAAACTGCCTAAACTTCTGAACAGTCAAGAAGTGGTCACAGCCTTATAAAACCTAAGCCTAGTATCCGACAGCGCAGCTAGTATGTTCGTACCGTTGAGTTCTATACAACCAATGTCCAAAGATGGCAGCGCTGATGGAAGGGACATGGTTTTCGATCCATCTAAGCCGTGTAAAACCGTTGTAGAATGGCTTTCTGAGTAAGCAGCAACCCAAGACTCTCCAGGGACTTTGACAACACTCGCTTTAGTCATTAAAGAGGCTCTGGACGATCCATAAAATACTTCTTCAACTACTGGTAACACCTCCCCATTTGGGACACTAGCTCTTAACTTGCAAACGGTAAGTTTAGCCTTTTCCGAGCCGCTAGGACGACTGTTTAGGACCGCCCGGTGGGTTTCACTGTCGTAACACATGGACATAAATGACCCTTCAATAGGTAGAGGGGTTGGCTCCCACTGTCTATTGTTAGCACACCATAGCCAACTAGAGTTCAACTGACACGAAAGCAATCCGAACTCCGTTGAACACAGAGATACTACAGGTGACAGATCCCCAGGTGGTGTAAGTAGCTGAAGATGAGTTGAGGGGTTTCTAACGTCGTACTGATAGATGATTCCTCCAGCCCCACCCACGTACAACTCGTTTGTTCGAAGATAGTCCCAGGAACATGACCATAGCGGCATTCCTGCGTTTATTGTCATGCTAGGGATATCTCGTTCTACGATTCTTGCCGTGCTGTCCAGGCCCACGCTGAGTAGTAAGTCTCTTGGCTGCGAATATGTGATATCTCTGATAAGTTTCGGATGTAGATGCACGAAGTGGCCTAAACTGTAGTCTACGCAGTTGATTTTTCGGATTCCGTAGCCGGGAAAGAGGTTATTAACACTTTTCTGTGATACGTAAAGCTCATAGGTACGGCAGTTGTACGTGAGCACGCGACAAATGCCTGCGCCATCTTTGCAAATGTTTAAGTTTTTTTCTAATGGGAACCTCCAGGATTTTCTAACAGGCAGTTCTTTGATGACCTGTGACTTCATCAAACCTCTCAAGACTTCTAACTCCATTGAACATGCGCGGTGTGCTATTTTAGACTTTTGCAGTTCCAATTCTGCTCGACTTTTCTCGACAGTTAGACTGTCAATGTGTTTCCGAAGCGTTGCTATTTGAGAATTATCGACTGCGACAAGTCTCCGCGCGTAGATATGCCTAAGATCTTTCACGGTGGCTTTAGCTTTGCACGTCGGACAGCATCTTTCCTTAGCCGATCTTGATACTAGCCATCTACGTATACATTGTGCTCCGAACAAGTGCCCGCATTTGAGAGCGACTAATCTATGATCGCCGGAGTTGCTCCACGAATCAAGACAGATGGGGCAAGACTCTCCATCAATATCATCTCCAGTAGTCGAGAGTCTCCGTAGTTTAGCTGGTGGTTCTTCGCTGATACTGGTACTAGGTCTAAAACGGCCATTTGTGACACGGTCCAAAATAGCCTGACTTGGTTGTACATTGGGCGACGGTGGCGGATTAGTTATTGGCGGACTTGAGCTGTATCGAGGGCTGTTGGAACTATCTGATAAGATGCTAGGGCTTTCACGCCCGGGACGAGAAGAACCCCTGGGGCTGTCCATTTTCAAGCAAACAGTTCACCTGGAACCAAATTCCATATTTACTGGAGGAAACAAAATTATACAACGGCAAGAACTTATAGTTCTTAGACTACAAGTACATAATTATAGGGAAAAATTATACATTTGTAGTTAAATCATGATAACCAGGGTCTTTTTACAATGGTCCAAAAATATTATTTTTGTGACCTTTTTTTTTGTGATTCAGTTAGATATAATGCTGCGGTCCCTGGCTTTTATATTTTTAGGTGACTTATGTTGTGAAGTTTATGTGATAGGTGGGTTCAGTTGTTTGTAATCAAAACCATTTTCCAAAACAACAATGTTTCATTTAAAATGGTTGATTTAACTACCGAACACAAGGATGTTATCCATGATGTTGGGTATGACTTCTACGGGGAGAGAATAGCCACATGTTCCAGCGACCAGTATGTGAAGGTAAAGATTTCACCGTGTACAAAGTTCACGTAAAAAGGGCCTGCCTGCGGCCTACTTGTGGAAACCAGTCCGCTCACCAACTACCAAGTTCCTACTAAGTCCAGTTTTTTTTCTAAATATGTACATACTTAGAATACAAAACAAAACCCAGACAGAGACCAAACATCTGTGTTCACCACACAAATATTTATTCTCAGTGGGGATCGAACCCACGCCCTCCACTGCAATAGTAATGTATAACAAACCAAAATGTTCCCAGTTTGGGTAAACAGGCACACTCTAGCATTATTCTAGTCTATCTCACCCGTCACACTACAAAAATATTAGAGAGACTTGACATTTGGAATGGATAAAGCTGCTTACATTTTTTAAATATTAATAATTTAATTGTCTCTGTTTTCATGTTTTGACAATATAAATCACTTCGGTCCAGGTTTTCAAATTTTTGTACAACTTGTTAACTCACGACAAAAAAGAGGGGTGTAAGTTCAAGCAAAAAAGAGGGGTGTAAGTTCTAGTATAGTCTGTTCATCTGACAGTGGCATGAGTGTCAAAGCTACAAGAGCTTTGAAACTCATGCCCTGATTTTGTTGCTGTTGTTTCCCACTGCAAGGCATAGCCTTCTTTGGGCTACTGTGATGGACCAATCCCTTAATTAAATGGTTTTATTTGTATGAAAGCTGATAGCTATGCCATTATACTTAGCCATGTTTGGTAGAAATCCATGAAGCTTTTTCCATGATCTTAGGATATTCATCTCATCCATGGGATTTTTATTTTTTTGTTATATTTACTTGCAAGTGGAATGTTATATGAAAGCTTAAAATACAATTACTTACCTAAAAGATTTGTAACACCATGTCTGTATTCTCTAGAATACAATCTCTGCATTACTGCTGCAAATATCTGGTTAAATTACCAGACATCGACAACTAGGCTGAAGGGTTTTTTATTTTTGTTTGAAATAACAAAGCCCTTATTTTTTTCTCAAGGCTTTGTGCATAAATTCAAATAGTTTGTGATACTTTGTTACAAAGTTGAGGCAAATAGCCTCTGCGCCTTTATTTCTAAAATAAGGCAAAGGCCTACCAGGCCACCAAAGTACTTACTTGCTATAATGAGCTTTTTTGTAGATACGCTGGTTTCTGTTGTTTAACAGCATCAGTATACAATTACAAATTATTGACTGGAAAGGTAGTATGTGAAACTTATTTAGTCCTCAGGATTCTCCTTACAACAACATAAAACTTTTATATTTTTTTTTAGCACAATCTGCGTATTAAGGTAAGATTCAATCATAAATATAATCACTAGGTTTTTGAATCCAAAATATACGAATACAATAGAAAATAAACTCGCAGAATAAAACAGAAAAAGTCGGTATCGGTATGTCAGTTTTTGGATTTTGTTTGTTTGGTTCTTATTCTTCTTCTTAATTACTGGCATCTGTCAATTCGGAAAATTTTGCCAATGTCAAATGATCGCCCGCTGTCTGGCTGTCCACCTGTCCACAAAACAGATTTTGATGCAGTTTTTTGTTTTTTTAATATGTATAGCTTTTAAAAAGTGATTCAAGAGGCATGTTTATATTTATATGCATAAAATAGTAAAGAAACACTGATATTTTAGAAGTTTCTAATGTGATGTTGTAAATAAATATTTTTTTTGCCGTTACATTGCAACGCTGGCTGAACCCTACGAGATAGATCCTTTCATGATGTTCATGAATCAATAAGCCGGGCGGTGCACAGTTATTACCTACTTATTTACTCACTAAACAAGTCGGCCGTCATTAGCTTTGAAAATGGTGGCGTTTTTCTCAATGACGGCCAATAAGTCGAAAGGCCTGCGCACACCTAGTTCGCTGGCGGTAGCGATCAGTGAAACGCTGTCAAATATCGCTGTCAAATCTCAAATCTGACAGCGATATTTGACAGCGTTTCACTGATCGCTACCGCCAGCGAACTAGGTGTGCGCAGGCCTTAAGACAACGCGTCCGATTTTTCTATCCGGTTGCCTGATCTGATCTGTCCGACAAAACTACTGCATCAGACAATCGAATAGAAAAATTAAAAGTGTAATGCCGGCCTAGCAGAAAATCCCTAAATGTACAGTCTGTATGTGTATGTGTGTAATGTAAGGTGTAATGTGTGTATGTATAGTCTATTACATAAAGCTGGATTTTCACTTTTATCGACCCCTATGTTGCAGCAACTTTCATAGGTTTCCGTTCCGGTCAATGCCATCCTTTGATGTAGGTACTAGGAAGCATTTTTTTATAACAATGTGCAGGGCACTTTTTGCGACTTGATGAAGAAAAGCAGAGAAAAGCTATAGTTCAGCCGTTCAGAGAATGCGTTTGACAGTTTGATCAGTTAGTCACATAGTACAGCACTACAAATATAAAGCGCTGACATAACCTTGTAATAGCGCAGTATAGATTTAGAAAAATATTGTATAACAAGTTATTTGACACTCAGTTTGGCATAAAATTATAAAATTCATTGATAATTGATATAGTAATGTTTTTTTAATGCTCATCAATTGTTAAAACGGTAAACAACCAGCAAAAATATTTTTATCGTAACTGCAACGCCATTACAAAGTTACGTGGTCAGTTCAATCGCGACGTGTCAGGAACGCATTCTCTGAACGGCCGAACTATACTCGTAGTTGTATAAAAAAACTTTTTCTTGTTGGTGGCTGGGGCTAGCTAAAACTACAAAAAATACATATACTACCAGCTTTTGTATCATTTATTTTTAATCTTACTTCATAGTTAATAGGTACCTACTATACAGGGTTCGCCTTACTCTACTATAGGCGGTAACACACGTCTAGTTTTGGCATTAGTTTACCGATGCGGTTTTCTCATGAAGTATGTTAATCTGTGTTTAACCATTCGTTTCCTTACTTAAAAAAAACTTTAAAGAAGAATGTTAAGAATTAACTTACTAAGTACCTATTTATTAAAAAATTACAAAAATCGAACGACAGAACACTTTAGCAGCACGTCCAGGCATGGCAGAATCCGCACCAAGGTACATAAACATTCGAGGGCTCTCAGAAACAGTGCTTGAGTCTGAGTACTTTTCAATCCGCGTGGATTCCGCCTTAGCTGGGCGTGTTCTAATGGCAAAACCATGCGCGTGTGACCATTAACTATATAACTATAACCATAAAAGAATAAACCTAAAACTATGACAGTTTGTTCTTAATAAAACTTTTTGTACAATACTGGAAAATTAGAACCTGTACGCAACACTTTAGATATGCCTCTGATTATTAGTTATTACAAGGCAAAATATCGTTATTACCCAAGATTACGACTTTTAATGTTTTTTATTAATTTTAAATAAATTGAATATCGAACGCGGATTCTGCGATCCCCCGAACGAACCTTGTTGCGGGAATCAATCAACATGGCAATTAAATTAATTTAAATCATTTTAGAAGAAATAAAGCTACTATGTATTAAATATAAATAATACCTATGCTATAATATATTGTACAATATAATTTCTTTAAAATGATCAATTCTTAATTTAAACATTATTTTACATTATAATTCAGTTAAAACTTTATTGTAATACTTAAATAAATAACAATTCGCTAATTTATCATTCATCTAAAAACATTGTAAAATTTAATAATAACCAATCTGTAAATACTTCAATTCATAAAATGTACTACTAAAGTAGGCATTCGAAATTATACTTAATACTAAAATTAATATAAGGGCTTTAAACCTATCACCACACTGGATCTTTCAGTGACGCTATCTGTTATGGAACCATTACGATTCATTCGATTGAACTATCCGTATGGCTCATGCAAACAATTGCCTGTTGATCGGAACTGTAGGAATCGCCTGTAGGAATTATCAATACAATAAGGCCAGTTGTTTGACACCCGTGTTTTAAACCGCCACCGCCCCGACGGACAGTGCCGGATTAGCCACGTAGCAAGAGTAGCAAATGCTACGGGCCCAGCGAGTTTTGGGGCCCCGCGCTTCAACGCCTGTCTGACCGTAAAAAAATATATTAATTTAGATAGGGCGAAAAATATCTTGAATGCCTTAAACGCGAAGCGCTTAGGCTATGCTTCACTTCCACTTGAAAATCTAAAAACCTTTTACCACACTCAGGGCCCCTTGAAAGAATTTGCTACAGGCCCCGCGCTGGCTTAATCCGGCACTGGCGCCGGACCGGTGTCTGGTGCATGTATACCTACATACACATTCATTACGACCACCACCGTGAATCCGGCAATAAACACGGTCCGTCGTCCGGTTAAAATGAACGTCTACAAGCCCTAAGTCCTGACAGTATCTATTACCTGTGGTGATGATATAAGAGAGCTCTAAAAGTACAGTCGTCGCCTCCACGGTGACATTCATATCATTCTAAATTATACAGTACTCTTATTTTACTTGAACACTATTGTAATTCTGTAAATAACATTGAATTTAAAATAAGCTAAAACCTGGTTTTGAATGTGTTAGCTTAAGTTTTCAGCCGTACTGGTTAGTTTTGTATTATGTTTAAGTATAATGTATGTTTGTTGATGTATAATTTATGTTTAAGTCTTCTGTTCCTAGCTTGTCTATGTCTCTAAAACACATTTGCTCATAAAGGGTCTTTTACTTCACCGATTTCAATATAGTTATGTATGTTTTTACGTACTTGTGCGTTATCGTAATGTAAAACGCACGCTTATCAATCCACAAACGGTACCTTTTTAAATCTTAGCAAAGAGTTTTTATGTCAGAATACTGACATAAAAACTCTTTGCTAAGAATTTTTTGTGGTAAACATTTTATGAATAAAATTAACTCTGGGAGATAAAATATAGAAAATACACATTTATTCTTTAATTTAATTAATTTTAACAATAAATTAATACCATTTATTTGTAACAAAAACAAAAAAATATTAATTTACTCTATTAGTAATGCTGGCTGTTTTTGTGCCTTTGCCTTAAAAAAAAAAAAAATTAGCTAATTTGTGAAAAAGTAAAAAATGATTCCGCGCGCTTTTTCTTTTCGCTGTATTATTTTTTTTGAAAATGTCGTCAAGTAATGATGAATTTATTAATTCGAACCGCCAAAATTCTCCGAGGCAGTGAAAAAGGCTACTTTAAGCCTCTTGCCTGAAAAATTGAACGATAGATACTTACAAGCGTAGGTATCAAAATTTCATCTTATGGAAAACAAGCAAAGATGCCAATTCATTTTCACAGAAAGTGTGTTTTTAGCCTATTTCATGGAACTTTCTCAAAAATATAAGTCAAGCTCATTGTGGTGGCAACGTAATAATCAACTTTACAAATTGTTCAAATTTTTCCAACTGTTTTAACAAGTAAGTAATTACTACAAGTAAGTAAGTTCGTCCGAAAGTCCGAGTATTATTTGTTTCCTCGCAAATATGTTATAAAACGTCGTATGACATACGTGCGCTTTGATAATTACAGCCTCTGCTTTCTTGTAGCCCTCGCCTACGGCTCGGGCTTGCAATAACGCCTCGGCTGTAATTTTCAACTTACCGCACTTATATCATAATGTACTATTATCTATCAATATGAACATTGTTTATTACTTTCTATTATTGTATGTTATATTGGTGTGAAATTTGATCAATACACGAGAAAAGAGAGAACGCCCTGAAACTAAGACAACATAAAAATCCCGTGAGCTGGAAGTACCAGCTTCCAGAGCACAGGTTAATGACCGCTATACTGCGCCTTAGGTACGGGTGTGGCCGCTAGAGGGCGCAGCAGACAGCTCCGTTCTGTCTCTTTCAGTCTATCGCTGTCTCCTTCCAACTCTCCTCCCCTCACGCTTTCCAAACACGCGATATAGCGGTTTCGTTTGATCCAAATAGCGGCCCTTACCCACATCTACATAAATACATTAAAATACTGCTGAAAACCGAATTGCCGCGTAAATTGGTGCAGCTAATTACCACTCACTTGCATACTAGGTATGTACTAACTAACAAGTGTGCGTGTGACAGGACAACGATAAGGAGCGCTTTTAAGGGGCTGACCACAGTCAAACAACTTATCGCTCGCACATTTCAACATGGCTACTGCATAGAGAAAAATAGCAATCAACAAAGTTCTGTTCAAAATTCGTTTGTATATTAATATAAATAAATATTGCGGAAATTCTACACAGTGCTAATTAGCACCCAAACTAAGCAGAGATCAATCAAAATGATATGCTTCTGACAGCCCCTTATTAGTTTCTCATTGTTGCGGGTAATACACTTGCATCGTCCATCGGTATCTTCGATTCACTACGCACACATGTCAACACAGAACATATAATACGTATGCAACGAACTTGTTGCGAACGTTTGTGTAGTATCTGTGTAAGAACCGCACTCAGACGCGCGACTACTAACCGACATTTGTATATGTAAAATAAACAAATATTGTGGACAATCCACACAACACTACCTGGCCCCAAACTAAGCAGAGCTTGTACTATGGGAACCAGATAGCCGATAAAATACTTATATACATTTTTTTTGTAAAATACAGTCGCGGTATGAAAATGTTCGTCACCTTAGAGTCTGTTTTCGCTTGCACCAGTGCCTTGATCATGAACACAATTAGTGACGTTAACTTATCGGTGTATTCTGTCTATTCAGTTTCAAAAGGTAATATGTGATCGTGATACGTTGAACAGATCAAGTTGAAAATCGTCGAACATTTTCATTCCGCCACTATACATAACGTGCTTAGAATACAATATAACACCCAGACAGAGAACAAATCAACAATGAGGTTATCGACGCAAGGAGGTTATGTGATTTGATTGTGTCAATCAATTAGTCCGGTGAACCAGCCGCGGCCGCGCCTCTTGGCACAGTGGGCACGTTGTCAAGGAATGCGAGAAGTGTGGCGCGCCGTCGCGCTGATTCCCCGCACGGCGCGAACTTACTGCGGCGGCGGTAGTAGTCTCTCACGTAGCACCATCGCTTGCAGCAATCTGAATCTAAAAAAAAAACTTGCTTATAGGAATACATTTAGCACTGGTGGTCTAATAGAAGTATCTCGTTTCTGTGTTACTATAATTATAAGTTAAAAAAACTTGAGAAACCGACTTCATTGTCAAACGGCTAAACCGATTTTAATCAAATTTGTTTGGGACAATCTGGACGTAAGCATAACCTTCCAAATAAAAAAATAATTTTCTAAATCGGTTCATAAATGACGGAGGCATGCAGTTACAAACATTAAAAAAATTATTTTAAAAAAAATGGCAACACCGATTTTAATAAAATTAAAATGGGACCAATCTGGAAGCAGTACCTTTCAGATAAAAAAATAATTTTTCAAATCGGCTCACAAATGACGAAGTTATGCGGTAACAAACATTTAAAAAAAAAAATAATACAACCGAATTGAGAACCTCCTCCTTTTTGATTGGAAGTCGGTTAATAAAGTGTTCAATGTTTTTATTTTTCTTTTATGATTTATTGTGTAGCCTTATTCGTTGTTCTTCTTTTTCTGTTGTTTTTGAGCCAAATAAAAACTAATCTATCTATTTATCTTTTTAACCGACTTCCAATCAAAAAGGAGGAGTTTCTCAATTCGGTTGTATTTTTTTTATGTTTGTTACCGCCTAACTTCGTCATTTGTGAGCCAATTTGAAAAATTATTTTTTTGTCTGAAAGGTACTGCTTCCAGATTGGTCCCATTTTAATTTTATTAAAATCGGTGTTGCCATTTATTTTTAAATATTTTTTTAATGTTGGTAACTGCATGCCTCCGTCATTTATGAACCGATTTAGAAAAAAAAAAATTTATTTGGAAGGTTATTCTTACGTTCAGATTGTCCCAAACAAATTTGATTAAAATCGGTTTAGCCGTTTGACAATGAAATCGGTTTCTCAAGTTTTTTAAACTTATAATTATCTTTCGTGCGTTAGAATTCAGACGTACCAACGCGCTACTCGTGAAATTTATGTCTGCAATAATACCCAATGCAATATATTTGGACGCACCACTGACTACTAAGTCGTGAGATTATCTTGATTCATGAATGACCAAAGAAAATTAAAATCGCCACACAAAAACAAAATGACACCCATGGGGTAGTATGCGTAAATGCATAATGTATATGAATGTTATATACCTTTTTTGTTGAGTTTCTTTCCGATCTCCCGCCACAGTTTCTGCTTGAGTTGCGAGTTCCGCGACTTGGGGTTGTACAAAGTGTCATGACGGCGCACGAACTCTATCAGAGTCTCATCGTTCTCCCACGTCCACGTTACGTCACGTGACATCTTACGGTACTTCTCACTGCGAAATAAAATACAAAGATTTTTATAATCATTCTAAACAAGGCGAAATTAGAAAGATCGACCTTTCTGTGGGTTAAATACTTCCGGCTCTTTTAGATTTTTTTGATACGGTACACAAGACGCTGACCACCACTAATCTCATGCTTGTGTACGAATATACACACACACAGTGTGTATTTTGCATAATTCTTTGGTAGCGAGTAAAACGCAAATGCATGCTCCAATCTTCTTCAATATTATGTCGACTTACGGCGTTCACAGTATTTTTTTCTAGATTGTTTTGTATCCATGAAAACCTGTAATTGGCTCACTTGTTTCGAGCGTATTAAGTTATTATAAGCTGTTGGTTTTCCAATAAATCAATAAATATCTTCAGTACATGGAAACAGCTGCACGAATTTCATCCAAACATGTTTAAACTATCTCATAACCCCATTTTTGGTAATGGGTTAAAAATATCGTGTAAGAAAAAGTAAAGTAAAGTAAAGTTACCGGAATTCGTCTAGATGTTGTCCCGCGTAGTCTTGATCATCTATCGAGTCGCAGGGCTCCGACGCGATGCGACGGGACGACTTATCTTGCTGAAATTAAACTATTTCCTTCGAATTTGCAAACAACGCCAACTCGTCTAGGGTATCTTCTAAATATATAAAACTCTTACGTTACTGACTGACTGACTGACAATCAACGCACAGCTTAAACCGTAAGTTCTATAAGCATGAAACTTGAAGGGTATGTTCCTTTTATAGCGTAAGGGTGCACTAAGAAAAGAAATTGGAAAGTTATTTCCCTAAAAGGAGAAAAAGAAGAAAAACTTTTAAAAGAAAAATCAACACACAGCCTCAGCTTTTAGTCCTAGAAGCATGAACATTGGTGGGGAGGTAGCTTAGTACCAGGAGACGGACATTTGACTTTTTATTCCGAAAAAGTAACAGGAATGGGGCGTAACGGCAACGGGACGAAGCTGCGGGCAGCCGCTAGTTATAGGATATTTCTCTTGCTTCGGTCGCTTGATCAAATAGACATGTCAACTACTTACAGCCACCGCCTGGCTTGAGAGCGGTGCCGATTTAGCTGCAGACGGCACATTGTCGAGGAATGAAAGTAACTCCGCCCGTCGCTTAGCTGCCTTGCCAGTGGACAGGATACCAGCCTTGCCGCGCCTACGGATGTAGTAGTCACGGACGTAGCACCACCTTTTGTAGCAGTCAGAATCTGAAATTATTTATAACCCAGTATAGCTAGAACGGGGGCCCTAAATAAAACCCCTAAGAGTTCAATGTACATAATTGTATCGGATAAGAAATAGGTTGCAAACTTGTAAAAGTCGGCATAGTTTTAGTTTTTCAAAACACATAAAATTAAACAGGCCTTTGCATCTATTGTAGATTATTTACATAGCGTTAGGGGCAACTGGCGATTACTCAAGCCCTACTTGCGGGACGCTATAGTGCCTGGTGCCTGGGACAGGATTTTACACAGCACCTATACCACCTTGACGGCCGGCTTAGTCGGCCTGATCCACAGGAAAGACATGGTCAATACGTGCTGGGCTGACAAAGCCGTGGGTTTCCTCACGATGGTTTCCTTCCCCGTATGAGAGCACTAGCATTATGTACATGAATTTTCCCGGCAGACAAATCCATAGGTACACGACTGGAGTCGAACCCGCGACCTTAGGATCGGAAGGCGGGTTTACTGCCACTAGGCCACCAGTGCCTTACACTCAAAAGACATAATTATAATTAAAAGGGAGCTAATTCGACTTATTTTCCCCTCTAATCGAAAAACTGATGAACAAATTACTAAACATATTTAAGAAAACAATCGTTTATTGAAGTATCATACCTGATTTGTCGAGCATAGCTCCTATTTTACACCAGAGACGTTGCTTCATCAGCGCCTTCCTAAAGTGTTTGCTCTTGGGGTTGAAGAGGGATTCGTTGCGCCGCACGAAGTCTATCAATATCTCATCGTTTTCGTTTGTCCATGTCGCGTTCGATGACATTTTGCTGTATTGATTTTCCATCCTGCAAAGTTGCAAAGAACATCAAATCCTATGGATTATAGATTATAAATAAATAAATATTTTGTACAATTCACACAACACTATCCAGCCCCAAATTAAGCAAAGCTTGTGTTATGGGAACCAGATAGCTGATATAATACTTAAATACATCTTTTTTTTGTAAATACATCCTTAGAATACAATATAACACCCAGACGGAGAACAAGCATCTGTGTTCACCACACAAATATTTGTTCTCGGTGGGGATCGAACCCACGACCTACGGCGCAGAAGGCAGAGGTACTACCAACCGAGCTGAGAGGCCAGTCAATTATAAAAGATGGTAAGATCACGTTATGGTATGACGTGATTATTTGTAGCTCAATCACGCCATAACTGTTTTTTTTTTAAATTAGCTGATTGAACAATCGTATTGCCCACCTGATTAAAAGCATTGCCTCATAGGTCACGGACGTCAAGAACGTGCCCTATAATGCACTGCCCTGTGTCCACAAACTTGAGGCATACAGATGTTCAGCCTCGCGTGCCAGTAATTTCACCAGCACCCTTCAAACCGAAACGACTTTTAATATATATTTTTTTAAATTCATTTCATTTCTGTTTTTGGTTCCCATCATAAGCTTCGTTTAGTTAGTAGTAGTAGTTTGGAACTACGAGTTGGATGAAATGTCCACAAAACATAAACAAAATGTAGAGTGGTTACCGGTAGTCGCTGGAATTCCCTGCATAGTCTTCTGAGTCTTGTGAACGAGCCTTTTCCGCTTCAAGCTCCGCTTTCAGGAGTTCGTCCTGCAATGAAGGGAAAGTTTGGAACAGTTAGCAGCAAAATCTTAATTTAAAAGCGCATTCTATAATTACGAAACAAATATGCTGACTGTCTTAATTAATCTATTATTATTATTATCTTACGATTGCATCAGGCGAGTGTGAATGGAACCGCTGGAAGGGGAAGACCTAGGCGCATGTATCTCGATCAGATCGTAGACGTTTTAGAGAAAGGCCAGGTTAGGAGTACACCAAACTGACGAGCATGTATGAAGAATGGTATGAGAGTGAATGAAGCGAATGAGGTGTGTCTGGATCGTAGCATGTGGAAATACGTGATCTCTGCCTACTCCTATGGGAATGAGGCGTGATTTTATGTACATATGTATGCATGTTAAGTAATCTGGTTCTATTTTAAGTAATATCATGAGACCACGTTAATTGAGGCGCACTTAAAATCCTTTCACCACACTGGTCGACAGAATCAGTGTCACGATAAGAAGAAGTCATCTGTGACGCGCAGAGTTATCTTGAGCAAACTCTACTACTTAATTATAGTCAAAGCATTTCTATGACGCTTATATACTCGTAGTTACTTCGAATGACGGCATAGGTCGCTGCGGCGGCGGTACGTAGTCCAAGAACGCCAACAGCTCAGCTCGCCGCTTGGCCGCCTTGCCGGTCGATAGGGCACCGGGGTTCGCTTTGCGACGCGTGTAATAGTCTCGCACGTAGCCCCAGCGCTTTGAGCAGTCCGTATCTAAGGTAAAATACAATAAAAATAAAAATTATGGACACACACAACACTATTTAGCCCCAAATTAAGCAGAGCAGGGCAAGTCCCACTTCACGAAATGTTGTTTTCGTTTCACCTATTTGTCTCTCTCGATTATATGGAGAAAAGATACAGCAAAAATACGTACGTAGAAACGAGTTGTTGTCTCATAAATTTTCCATACAAAAGAGAGAGACACCATTTAGTAGGCGAAATATGGTAGCAAAACTCTGACTTCAGGTACAGTTCTCATGAAATAGTAAACTATCATGAATTACTCTTACTAATTTATTTATTCGTCTTTATAACGTTGTGACTTTCCCAGCATACCTTTAGCTCTTTCTCTTCATAACAAGGTGTGCGACTTTTACCTTGTATTTGAGGCCAACAGTTTAGCAGTTACGCCTTAGTTCTATAAGTCATCTCTGGCATTACGTGTTGCATACCTGATTTATTAAGCATGGACCCGATATCACACCACAGCTTCTGTTTGACCTGAGGCTTCCGAAAGTCTTTACTTCTTGGGTTGTACAACGCTTCGTTCCGTCTCACGAAGTCTATAAGCAACTCTTCTTTAGCGCTGGTCCACGCTACGGATGACATCTTGGAGAACTGATCGCCGATACTGAAAATAAATATATCTATAATATTACGACGAAAACTATTCGTTGAATATAGCTAGAACTCTGTTTATCTTTAAAACACGGTAAAAAACTATCTACGCATCACAACGCCATCTTTCTATCTCCCGAGTAGTGATGTGTCTAGTCATCCGGTCTCAGTAGGGATGTCCTATTCCCAAAACCGGCTTACAATATTTATAAACGAGTCTCTCGGCGGTGCCCAGGCGCGCTGCGCAGACGGCGGTATCTACGAGAGCGAGAGTACTCATTTCAACGTTTCAACTCACCGAATCTGCTCTTACAGATGTTCAAAGTTAGAGAAGGCGCCCTCCTCCTTGACCCGATCTCTCTCGGCCTCGGGTAGCGAGTCTCTCGGCGGTGCCCAGGCGCGCTGTGCGGAAGGCGCGGTGTCAAGGAAGGGGAAGTTTACTCTACTCATCTCAACGTTCCAACTCACCGAATCTGCTCCCACAGATGTTCAAAGTTGGAGAAGGCGCCCTCCTCCTTGACTCGATCTCTCTCGGCCTCGGGTAGCGAGTCTCTCGGCGGTGCCTAGGCTCGCTGCATGGACGGTACGGTATCTTGGAACGCGAGAGTACTCATTTCAACATTCCAACTCACCGAATCTGCTCCCACTGATGTTCAAAGTTGGAGAAGGCGCCCTCTTCCTTGACCTGATCTCTCTCGGCCTCGGGTAGCGAGTCTCTCGGCGGTGCCCATGCGTGCTGTGCGGACGGTACGGTATCTTGGAAAACGAGAGTACTCATTTCAACATTCCAACTCACCGAATCTGCTCCCACAGATGTTCAAAGTTGGAGAAGGCGCCCTCCTCCTTGACCCGATTTCTCTCGGCCTCGGGTAGCGAGTCTCTCGGCGGTGCCCATGCGTGCTGTGCGGACGGTACGGTATCTTGGAAAACGAGAGTACTCATTTCAACATTCCAACTCACCGAATCTGCTCCCACAGATGTTCAAAGTTGGAGAAGGCGCCCTCCTCCTTGACTCGATCTCTCTCGGCCTCGGGTAGCGAGTCTCTCGGCGGTGCCCAGGCTCGCTGCGCGGATGGCACGGTATCGAGGAAGGAGAGTAAAGCCGCGCGGCGCCGCGCTGCCTCGCCCCCCGCAGCGCGTTTGCCGCGCCGACGGATGTAGTAGTCGCGGACGTAGTTCCAGCGCTTACAGCATTCCGTATCTACCATAATACAACTTATTTGATAGTAGTAGGCTATCAAAATGCTGGGAGTTTCACTACGTGATAGAATCAGGAATGTGCAACCCACCGAAATTCATCGTAAATGTAGCATGTTGAAGTGAATCTGAGTTTTAAAAACTTGTGAAACTAACTTCATGGCCAAACTGCTGAACCGATTTTGATGAAATTTCTATGGGACCAATATGAAAGTTTTTTCAGATAATGGTGAATTCATAGATGACGAAGTTTTGCGATATCATCATTTTATGATGATATCGCAAAACAACGTGACAAGGAGGTCTTCATGAGATCAGGGGAATACAGTGGATAAAGAGGGCTCAGAATCGTTCTTCCTGGAAATGCACAGGGGACTGTGTCCAGCAGACGACTTCTTTGATGAAATGTATAAAGCTTAGTTGCATAGATACATCAGATATTTATATAATAGAATGTATGTGTGTAGTGATTGTCGACTACTGAGGTACATACCAGACTTATTGAGTATCGCCCCGATATCAATCCATAGTTTCTTCTTCAGCACACCAATCTTGTACACCTTACTCTTGGGGTTATAGAGAGCTTCGTTCTGTTTTACGAATTCTATCAATATCTCGTCATTTTCGCTAGTCCAAGACAAATCTGGTGCAGATTGAGAAAATCTTTCTTCGACGCTGAAACAAACAAATGTCGCTCAATTATATGGAAAAAAGGGTATTTATCGCGATAAAGGTCTTTATTATATCCCGAAACTTCAACCGTGTTACAACAGCCGTAGTCACGGGCAGACTGGCGTTCATTGGAGTTATCGTCGAGAAGCGAAGGCAGTCGCATTCGCCCGTGCACGTTCGGGTAAGTACGCTTAGGCAACCACGTCAAGCTGCAAAAATGACGATTCTTACATGTAACTTTTCATCCCCCCTTTCAACACTTTTCGCATTAAAAAGTAGCCTACGTCCTTTCTCAGGCTCTAGAATATCTGTGTACCAAATTTCATTTAAATCTTTTCAGTAGTTTTGGCTTGAAAGCAAGACAGAGAGACAGAGTTACTTTCGCATTTATAATATTTACTACCAGTTGCTAACCGAGCTTCGCTTGGAATTTTTTTCGTTAATTTTTATTTTTTAAAAATCATAAGAGTCATATTATTATCTTTATTGGTTTATTCTTACTGAAAAACGCCATCTGCTGGATATGCTTGCAGTTAGTTGCTCACAATCGTCAATAGATGGCAGGAGCAGTCACATATTCAGTTTATAGAGAATTTTCGAAAATCTTTGAATGCAGTTTACTTTCTATTCAAAAATAAAGGAATGTTTCCTTTGAGTAAAATTTTCTATCTGCAGTATTAAGAGTACTTTCCCTCCAGGTGGCATTACAAAATTCCACCCTGTATATATACAAGATATAAGATTAGTAAGGATAAATAACCAACCTCATTTTCTCCATTTTAACACTCTTCGATTCTTTTTTCTTCTTCACTTTCTTTACTTCAGGTTCACTTATTTCTTCATCGCTATCATCCTCTGTATCACTTTTCATATCCTCAAGTTCCTCGTCTTCAATATCCTCTTCCTCTTCTAGTTCCTCGTCTTCATCGATATCATCATCATCATCAATATCATCATCGTCCTCCTCGTCTTCTTCTTCTTCTTCCTCTTCTACGTTGTCATCTTTAATATCTACTTCCACTTTATTTTTTTCTACTTTGTTTTCTTTTTTTTTACTTGTATTTTCAAACCTGAGAAATGTAAGATATTTGAATGTTAGCGACTGAGTTAGATTAGGCTGCGGTCTGGCCCTTAAAGCCTATGTGGCTATTACACATCTATGAGACTGCTGGACGTTAAAAAATGGGTAATTTATTATTCGCACTTCGTGTGCGGACTGGTTTCCGCAAGTAGGCCACTGGCGGGCTCTTTTTGCGTGACGCTTGACGCATGTAGCTCGAACATAAACACGCCGGTTTACGCCGGCGTGTCGTAGAACCTAATAAAAGGTTTTCCTTCACCGTTTGAGAGTACTGGCATAGCTGGCACTGCTGGACGTCTGTGTGACTGTCATAATATAGTAATGAGGGTGTGTTTGATAAGTACCGTTCCAAGGGATCGTCTTCAAAGTCGGAAAAAGCTGCCTCAACCGAATCCAACGCTGCCGAAGGATTCTCAAACATGGGCAGTAGTGGGACATCATATAGGTCTGTCTTACATAGCTTCTTCTCTTGCTAAAACAATCATAAATCAAATAAATACTAATATTATAAAGGGAAAAGTTAGGGAGTACTTTATTGCCACTCATCTCCGAAACGGCTGAATTTTGGATGAAATTTTGTATGAATGTGGATTATAATCTGGATTAACACATACACAATAGATATGTTAAGTAAAATAGATAAAAGATGTGTTAAGTAAGATAAAGCATAATAGGTGTAACCTTTTCATGCTATAACAACCTAGCCCTAGTAATTAAGGAGTCTGCTTTAAATACCTGTAAAACAGAATGGAATCCATGTTTCTCTTTAACCGAGTCAAATGTTAGTATCTTTGTGGCACTGAGATGTGGTGCCTTGTAACGCAATAGCTCTGGATCTGTGGGATTGAGCCGGCCCTGGAAAAAAATAGTTCAGAATATTACAAATAACTATGTCTTTTAAATAATAATAAGCCATTTATTTCAAACTTTAGATTATTTAGCCATTTATTTTTAATGTTTACATGATTTTGTTAAGTTACTTAATTATAGGATGTCCCGAAGTTTCGTGTGCATCTTGGCTTATGCTCCTAATTCTTCTTAGTAGGTACTAAAAGTTGACTAAGCATGGGTTTTAGTTGTGGTGCCATTCAAATGCTTAACCACCTCTGTAAGTATTGCCCTAACTACTGTACCGATTTGTATGAAATTAAGAGTCAATAAGTTGTCTCTTGAGCATACAGGATACTGTTTATGGCGAAAAATAAACAGGATTGTTTTTTTTAACAGGATTGTATGAAAAAATATAGTCTTAGGCATGAAGAAACAATATAAAAACCTAGGTACAAATGGAATCTTACTTGAGGGTTCTTCATGAGGTAATCATACAATACACTTTGAGCTCTAAGCATCTTGTACTTGAAGGTGATGCCTTTCCTCATCAGTGCACTGCATTCTATACACACCCATGGAGGCATGCCGTCCGCTACTGCCACCTAATAAAAATATATGAAGTAAAAAAAAGGTGCCTGCTTGAAGCGCAATTTTTATTATTATAATTAAGTCAAACATATCCAAAATTAAAATCTACCAGACCAGAATTACATTACTGAATTTAAAACAAAAAATGCATAAAATAATAATAATAAAGCCATTTCATTCCCAAAGATATTGATTACATTATATCATGTTTATTATGTACAAGCACTAGAATTCAATTCTTTATTTTGGGCACCCATCTTTGGGTGAAGGCCTCCTCCATCCATCGCCATTGAGTATATTCTAAATTTTATTTTGATGATGGAGCCTACTATAAACAATGGTCCACAGTGACACAAAATAGAGATGACTTGAGAGAAGGAAGGGAGGTATTTGCCCTGCAGTGGGACACCAAAGGCTCATAATAGTAATTACAAAACATTTTATTCACAGATATATTTTTTTCTAGTCAGCTTTTATCTCTAACAGCTGATCAGGTTGATTTGGGCCTATCATCACCAAATTACACAACTAATAAAATAAGAATAAAACGGAACAGGCTTTCAAGCACTTTGTGACAGGCTATTCTTGGGACCACCGAATAGTCGTTTTCACAAAGTACTTTTGTATTAAACTAAGTGTTTTGAGAGCTTATTTCGTAGCTTTAATAACTATAAACCAGAACCAAAGATAGGCTAATACTATCTAATATAGTTTAAAAGACAAAACAATGAATTAACTCACGTTTATGCCAGCCAGTTCCATGAAATACTCTTGGACCTCCATAGCATTCTTCATTCGTCTTTCAGAAGCTAAACAGCATCTGCAGATCTTTTTAGTAACATACGAACTTAGTTTCGGCTCATCTTCATCACTTAGCACAGCTGGTTTGGTTTCCATGATTCTGTTTTGTTGAAAATAACAACAAAATTGGATCAAGGAAATTCGTAAAAAGTAAACATTGATTTCTCAAAAATGACACTTTGTAAATAAATGGCGATTTCGGGTATCCAGCTCTACATGAAATAATCTACCTTTTATGGTAGAATATTAATCTTTGGTAGTAGTTCAGCGTTGCCAGAATGTTACTTTTGTAACATTTACGTTACTTTTGACCCTCTCATGTTACACGACTCAATATAAATACACAGTAAAAATATTTTCCATCAAACAAATAATTACGAGTTTAATTAATGGAACAGGAAGCATAATTACGTTTTTGTGCAATAAAGTACCATATTAAAGTATAATGTCGTTTCCCATGTACCTACATTTATGGTAATGTTACTTTTCTAGTGAAAATGCTACTTTTTGAGCTGTCTCATCTAATATTTGACTATCTGCCACTGGCAGCACTGAACAGTTTAGTTCCGCGAAAGAGCTACGCGGTTTAACTCTCGTGGGTTGCTTTTTGTGTTCATCCGAATCTAGTGGAGAAAAAACAGACAAGAGGCATCAATTCTGTAGACTTATAGGCAAAGAAAATACTAAACACATCGATAAAATATTGATACATGCTCCACATACTTATACCAATTATTTTGAATTTAAATGAATATTATATTATTCATATACGTTTTATTGGCTTTTATTTATACTATGATGATAAGACCTGTAAATCAATTTAACCAATAAATGCTTCATTCATAATCTAGCTGCTGGCCTACTTAGCTAATTATAAATAAATGAAAAGTCTCACTAAAACAGTATAGGTAGTATTTTATTGCAAATAATAATATTTACTGATAAACTAGGTATAAGTAAACAAAACTTACATATTATCTACAAGATACCTAATATAAAAATGGCGAGCTACTTAATATACTACATAAATGAATGAGTACCTTATTAGGAAGGTATAGAATGAAAATGTACAAGAAGACAGTTAGGTTTTAACTTGACTTGGATTGGGAGTATCGCTAGTCTTGTGATCACAGGCAACCACGTAGATCGGAGGAGCAGACAGCAGGAAGACGGGAGCGTCTGTAAATAAATTAAATAATGATATAGCTTCAAATAGTGAGGTACTATGACAACTAGGCCCATAACACAGCAAATAGCTGTGTACCTACTAGGTAGATAGTATTGCTATCTGTTTTGCTTGAACTTACCACTGGAGTTGTTGCATTGTATTTTCAAGTTGTCCAAACTACTGTGATGACCATGTCCTTTGCTGAAATAGTTACAAAATATTTTAAATTATAAATTAATAATCATAAAACCCACACGTCTACCTCCATTGTATTTGGTAGCTTTGAGTATCAAAATAACTGGAAAATGACCTTTTTTGATTCAGATCCCTGCTGATGTTCAATGTCTCTCATATAATTTTAGATAATGCTTAATGTTCTTACCATTGATCTCCTAAACTGTTCAATGACCTAGACATGCCGCATATCGGTATTGTGTTTTGCAAGTCGGCTAAGGAACATGACGACCTCAGTCTTGCTACCAATTTATGCTGCGGTGACATTTTTGAAATATTTTCATCAATGTTCTCCACGTTAATTTCAGGTATTTCTTTGTGTAGTATATTTTTATCGTGGTAATTTTGACATTCACATTTTCCAGCTCCAGAACCTGTTCGAGTAGATTCTACTAAATTAGAACGAATTGGAGCACGCTTATATTCTTGGTTTGTTGATCGATGTATGTTGGGATCTGATGCATAAGTTTGTCCAAATTTATCTGTAAACTGAATTTTCTTTCGGGTCATCATTGACAGCTGGTATTGTCCTCTGCGGTGCAAGGAAGGGGACATGCTTGGTGATCTGCTGGGTGTCGTACATGCAGATGTGCTCTCCGTGGGACGTTTAATGACATTTTTAATTTCGTATTCAGTTGCAATTGCTTCAAAAACCTGAAAAAATAATGAATCTCGTTAACAAAGCACACACGCATAGTCAGTTACTATGATAGTCATTTTAGCGGGAGTCCATACTAGCTTTTTGTTTATTAATTTTATAGTGTTTACTACACTTAAGGAAATCACAAAGATTTTTATAATGTCCCAAAAGTTAAGAGCCGAGCGGGATTTGAACCCGCGACCTTCCCCTCGGTACGGGGCTGCGCTGACCACTGCGCCATCGGATCCTAATCACACTCAACGAATAACTCTTAGGGACTGTTCGGCACTAACGCGACCGTGGCTCCATCTACAGTTTTGACGTTATAGTCAACTAACCTGCTCGATAACCGAAGTTGCATTCAGTTGAATCGACGAGAGATGTCACCTTGCGTTTTTCATAATTTTTTATTAATTTTATAGTGTTTACTACACTTAAGGAAATCACAAAGATTTTTATAATGTCCCAAAAGTTAAGAGCCGAAATCCCGCTCGGCTCTTAACTTTTGGGACATTATAAAAATCCATACTAGCTCTCTTCTTATGTAAGTAAGTTATTTTTTTAATTGATTTTATAGTGTTTACCA
This sequence comes from Thera britannica, assembly GCA_939531255.2. Classification (NCBI taxonomy): domain Eukaryota; kingdom Metazoa; phylum Arthropoda; class Insecta; order Lepidoptera; family Geometridae; genus Thera; species Thera britannica. The sequence goes on from OW618037.2 coordinate 17,865,862, forward strand.
CACTTAAACACGGGGTCAGCGTAGCCCCATACCAAGGGGAAGGTCGAGGGTTCAAATCCCGCTCGGCTTTTAACTTTAGGGACATGATAAAAATCTTTGTAAGTAGGTAAATTTCAGTAAAGTATTTATAAGTAGGTGCCTACCTGTTCTGCTACTAGATTCCTGGCATAAGGTGATTCCTTGGGTGGCAATGGCTCTCGACATAGCGCACACCGCTCAAGCCTTTTCCAACAAGCTGTGAAACATAATTTACAGTTAGCAGACAATCACCAAATCCCGATTGGCATGGGATCGCTAAAAGCGGAAGCACATGGAAGAGGCCCCATACTTGGGTGCCCAACGGCAGTGTTAGTATAAAAGTATTATATGTGAAAGTAGTGATAAATAACTGTTTGTCGTAAACGTCTTATTTGTTTTTACAAAACAGACACCTCAATACTCAGACAAGATTTATTACTTAGTCCCTTTTACATGTCATTATAGATACTTAGTACTACCTACTTCAATAGGTAAAGGCAATGCATTAATTGTCATAGGATATATTCATATTTAAAACACTTTTCTAGTTGAGGTTCTTGCAGAGCAGTTTTATGATTAGAAGAGGTTTATTTAGGGATTTATACAAATTTTAAACAAATTGGTCTTGTAATTTATCGCGAACCTTCGCAGTAGAGATGGCTCCGCGCGCAGCACAAGGGCACAGTGGCAGTGGCGGCGCACACGCAGCAAGCCAGCGCGCGCACAGCACCGGCCAGCGCGCGACGCGCTCGCTCTCCACGCGCTCCACCACCACAACTCCAGAGTAACTGCCACACCAACGATTAACTTGCGTGGAAGTACAACTTTTCTAATGTCAGGTATTATTCCTGGGAAGACAGTAATCTTACCTATCTATTATGAGAGTACAACAGGCATATTAATGTAACACAGCACAGATACACCACAAACATATAAAATTGTATATGGAGTGGGGTATCTGTGCTGTGTTAAGAACTAAGTGTGCCCTAAAGAGATTCCTTGGTAAGAAAAAACTAGACGAACGAACGAAAGAACTAGTGACACGACAAGAAGAAGACCACAAAATGCAGGGCCAGATTTAAACTTAATGGCGCTCCTGGGCACCGGAAAAATATTCGCCCCAATACTGGAACTTATAGGCCCCAAGTGCGCACAACGCAAATCCACCGCTGACCACACGCTTGGTCATTGTTTGGATTGCACAACCAAATTAAGAAGATAAGTTTACCTCAGGATCATCGTCAGGGTCCACTCCACAGTTCCACACTAGCAGCGATACACCTCGTCCAGCTCCATCTCCTCTAATCATGCCGGCTACTTGACCAATCTGAAATTTAAAAACAGCATCATTATTTTATAATAAACGGACATAACGAAGTTTTACCTAGATACGTAGTTCAGTGATAAGTGATCTTTTAAAACAGATGATTTTATCATTATAAGTAGGTAGTATTTTGACCTGCTGATCCTACCGGCAAACCCAACAGATCCTTTCCATCAGCTTGCAACAAGCAGTCTCCAGTCTTTAAGCCAGCGGTGTCTGCTCGAGACTTTGGTGTTACTTCACGAACCTAAAAAAACTCAGTCATTAGTTTATCAATACTCCAGATTACGACTTGCCAAATATTTATGGTGGCTCTTAAACAAAAAAAATATCAAAAATTTAGTGTTTACCCAAGGGTATGGATCCCAAAGAGTCCTTGTCAGCCGAAAACCTAAGCCTTCGCCCTCATCTTCAGGCAGATTTAACTGTAATAATTAAAATATACATATCAGAACTTAATCCTATCACAAAAGTAAAATCTCAAATCAATTCAAACGGAAAACTCAATAAGTAAAACAAATTAAATAAACTCGCGACATACTATGTATTATGTACTTACCACAATCAATCTGACGCCGTTTGTGTACTCTTGCTCACTTCCACTGGTAGACGCTTCAGGATGTTGGGGTTCCATGTTTGATTTAACAAGATTAGTTACCTACCTGAAAAAAAACTAGATCTTTAGAAGATTTCTAAGGTATAGGAAGGTTATGCTCAAAAAATAACTAAAAGCCCGCCTGCATAGTTGGCGCAAAAAGCATCCTAACTCCTAAGCGTGGTGTCAGAGAACATAACATAATACTACGGTGGTGTTGGTGTGACATTTGATTGTACTACCCAAGGATTTTGTGTACTGCGTTAGCTTCCCCATCGTTAGTATTTAAATTACTTGATACCAAAGGTACCTTTTTTTTGATCGTAGGTACTTATTTAGGTAGAATTTATTTTCATGCGCTGACAACCCCATTCGAATTTCAAAATTAGGACGGTCTGTATTTCCCGGGCTTCCAGTATCAAGTGGATGCTGCCGGTCTAGTGGTAACAGACGAAGCGAAGCTAGCACGATTACCATGGGGTTCAATTCCGGCCGTACACCATTGCTGCATTAAACCTAATCTATTCGATCTTTTCCAAATCTAAGGTTTAAGTTCATGGCAACTCAATGTAGACAGATTAAATAATAGGTTCCTACTTAAAATGGGTAGGTACTTACCCAACAATTTTGTTGTTACAATGCAAAACGTTGAAACACTATCAAATTGTGTTTTATAATCAGTTAATCAAGTAAAATGGGCCACTATTACTTAAAACAATTTCTCAGCATCGCAGGTATATCACCATAACTACGTGTCTTTGACGCGAATTAAGTTTTACTATCACGATATTGCACTCGATGATCCAAGATCAAAACATTAATGTGTAGTGAGGTGTAGAGAATGAAAGTAGTATTTATCGATGAGCCGCAAAATCGATGATTCCTTTAAAATCTTCACCGTGACGTCGAAGTTGCGGATTCCATGTTTGTTTCATTGGTATTTTTTTATTTATTCTGTTCTTGGAGTACCCAGCAGAGTAAAGGGAATCCAAGCCCTTCAGGAATTGCAAATTTTCCTGAGTCGTAACTTAGAAACCTGGAAACACGGAACAAGGACCTCCATATTTCATTGGTTATGGTAGATAGGTACCTACTCGCGTAACGCTACGTGTAGGTAGTAGGTACTCCTAATTTATTCTCAACCCTGTTTATCGACAGAGCAAGTATCACAACACTATTCGATCGGAACCAGTTCACCTCTCACTCACGGCCATTGGAGGCTGCTTGAGGTATTACACAACTCGATCGAAGACAAGGCACGCATACGATATGTTTTAGCAATAAACGTGTGACCTCCTTATGCGACCAACGATGCTCAATGGAACGAGTGGGAAGAGAAAAGTGAAGTACCTAGCATTGACTTATTTGACCCACTTACATACCTCAATGGTACCAAGCTTTTTTTTCTATGCATAATATGATAGACAAATGAGCTTACGGCCCACCTGATGGTAAGCGGTCACCGTCGCCCACAGACAACAACAGCACCAGGGGTGTTGTCGTTGCGTTGCCTACCCTGAAGGATTTTTTTTACATTTTTCTTGAACCTCTTCATGTTATAGCTGAGGGCTAAGACATTCTTATTTAGGATACAAACAAAACTGTAGGTACCTATTATGTACAAGTCTTAATCATCACCAGACGACACATAGGTCTACCTTAAACATTACCTGGAAGAACGTTTCTGAGCCCTCTCCATTCAATGTCTTACGCTTTTTACGGCGACCTACGCTTCGTCTTCTGGTTCGTGAGAGGGACGCCTACCTACAAGTACCTAGATGCAACTTATTTTTTTTACTACATGGACCTATAAAACCAATGTAGGCATGAATAATGACTATGGAAAAAATATTAATCGCTCGTCACTTTTCAAAGTATCGCACTTGAATAAACCGTCAGCCTCAAGTTTTTACCTACAAATTACAATATTATTTCAATAATATAGCTAATTGAGAGAAGTCTGGTATAAAAAAATTGCAAACAATTAGCTATATCAACTATTTTTTTTATTGAACTTGATTATATTTACAGGTTTTGTGACCACTGATCTTATGTCCTCATTCCCAAACTTATTATAATTTAATGCCTCATTTATATTAGACAGTGTTTCCCGTTCAGTTGAAGTGAAATCAATAACTTCTATATTTTTTGTATAATTTGTACAGGGCTTGAATTTTTTATTTTTGGGTTTATCTGTATATGGCTTAAACTTCTTTTCAATAACAATTTCGGTTTCAGCCTTTCTTTTATTCATGTAGATTGTATTTTTAGCTCCCATATTTAGTTTTGTTTCTTCACATTGCTCAGCTACTTCATTTTGAATAGGGGTACCATAACTAGACTCTGCCGCATCAACCTTATTTGCCACAACTATTGCATTATTTTCTTGAGTTATCTGTTGTTTGCATTCCTTATTCAAGTTTCGGAGCCTATAGGTTACATCTTTTCTCCGTTGCTGCAGTTTTTGCATTGTTTCTTGTATAGTCTCCAGTTCTGGTGCATAGCAGACATGCAATGAACCTCCATAGAAACCCTTGGTGTCAAGCATTCTCTTTGCAATGCGTGCTGATTGGATCCTATCATACTTGGCATGATATGTCTCTGTGAAAATTTCCCCCGGATGGTCTGGGGAGACATGGAACTGTTGCAAGTTTCCGAACTTCAGGAATAAAGCTTTAGCTTCATGGCGGAGGTTTAGGGCAGGTACTCCGAATATAAGCAAGTGATTTGACTCAGTGTTTATTGTGTATACCTAGAAGTAAAAAGTTAAATGTTGGTTGGGTGTAAATAAAAATCTGAAACTCACAAACTTCAAAATCTATCACTATAGATAAACAATGCCTAGAACTTATTGCGCATCGTTATAAATATTATTTAGGTATCGGAACAAATTTTTAGAGCTAGCTGGAAAGGCAAGCTCTAAAGTATCAGGGGAGTCAACTGGAAGAGGAGGCACTTACTTTTACGGCAGTGAGTTTCCTGCCTTGCCGGTAAGGCAGGCGTGTTGTGCAGAGCGGCTTTTGCTCATGGTGAGACTGAAGTGAATTCTGTTCACATTCAGTAGCCATTTTATTCAAAACAACTATCACTTACATTGAATTTAAAAAATCATTTTCTCGATGTTTTTGTTTTGATTTTTAGATCTATTTTTTCTTCTTCTTCTTCTTAACTATGGCATCTGTCCATTTTGTATCAATTTTGACGGTGGGTTCCCAACGAGTCACAGTGTGACTGGATCTGGTGTGACTCGTTGGGAACCCACCATTTTGACTCAAGTCAAGTCAGTCACTATACAAGTCCGTCATAATTGGCTTTAAAAACAAATGGTAGTCGTTTTTTTTTCAAAACCATCAGAAACATTTTCGATCAAATCAGAATATCACTATAGAATTAGAACCGATATTAAAATTCCTTCGTTCGAAAGAATTGGTGACACGATAAGAAGTCATGTCGACAGACAGCCATAAAAGAATGTCATCTGTCAAAAATGCTTCCAGTTGATTCCTATATAAGTTGCGTTCTTTAACCGGAAGCAAAGTTATCTTTCTTCAGTTCCCAAGCGAGGTCGAGTAATTTATAACTGGCGTATCATAAATAAATCGTAGCTAGAAAATGCACTATAATCTGGCTCACCACCACAAACCAGCATACTGCGTTTTCTCTTTTGTGAGCATGCTAGCATTATGCAAATATTTTATATGTCCCTAATAACATCTTACAATATGCTGCGAGTTCAAATAAATAAATCGACATAAATTCCACTAGACATCGTTTAATAAAACTTATTTAAAAATGTACAACCTGGTTTCAAAAGGGTTCCTAGTCAGACTTCGGTACCATAAAAAGAATTGATTGCTTAATTTTACATTTTAAATGCATAAAATTATCTAAGTACATACATAATGCATATAAAATGTCGGTATTATTCATAGTCGTCTGTCTTCATGTCGTTGAGGCCCAGTTCCTCATTCTGATCGAAGGTTCGCTCGTAGCGGGTGATCTTGAGGCCTGCGTCAAACAAATTCATTCAATGCTTTTATCAACTTACAAAGAACCAACCCTAAAGGCCTGCGCATACCTAGGTCGCTGGCGATAGCGATCAGTGAAACGCTGTCAAATATCGCTGACAAATATGACAGCGTTTCACTGATCGCCATCGCCAGCGACCAAGGTGTCCGCAGGCCTTTAGTAATACAAGCACATATTTGAAAAATTATTAAGTATATTATTTTATTTGTTAGAAATAATATAATTTTTAGACAGGTTGCGGCCTGCGCTGTTTGTTGTGGGTTTAAATCCCGCCAACAGAAAGCGGATCTTGTCTCGACCCCGGCAGTGCGACACAATAGGTTAGAGAACAGTAGTTCCAGCGCTAAGACTTACCTTCGTCTGGGACGCCTTCATCTTCAGCCAGACTTTGCACGTAAGAGTTACCCGCAGGATCGTCCAGTATCAGAGTGACGAATGTGCGGCATTCTATCACGTCGTCTAGTTTAGATAGCACGCTGCAATTCAATAACACAATTTATTACTTTCGAAACTATCATGGTTTTTAACAATATTTTTATGAAAAAACGGGTTATTTACCATGATTAAATTTTGTGAGTTTTGACTCACAGAATCTTTCGGCACAGTTGCAGGCACCATGATCACGGTTGAACTGAAGTCCACGAGTAAAAGAAATGTTAAATCGGTCTACCCTCTTTCGCATTATTTTATTGGTTTCGATAAAACTATTGGCTCCACTCTCACTTTTTACTCGATTTCTGAGAAAAATCGGGAATCAAAACTCACAAAATTTAATCATGGTAAATATCCCGTTGTTTCATAAAAGTAAATTTTATTATTACCACGTATCTCGAACGATTTGAGATATTATTACTAGTACGTATTTCGCGATCTAAACGTGTAAGCCCCGTGAAATTGGCGGCACTTACGACGTTTTGGTAGCGTCGTTCATGCCCCGCACTCGCCTATAGTTGCAACACTTTAATTGTTTGCTAATAGCTCCTCTATACAGGGTTATTCATTATTAGCTACACAAATACTCAGGAAAATCCCGAGAAAATCGATAAAGATTATTCTTTCAAATCATTGGCGCGTTGTTACATCTAACAGTCCATTTCTAATCAAAAGCGAGCCGCCTGACTTTTTTTGACGTTCAATCACCGCCTGGGTGAGAACATCGTCTGGTTCTCCGTGGCAATAATTATGCAATAGGTCGTAAAAAAATTAATAAAAATAAAATTTTGATACAAAAACTTTAAATCAGTTTAGAATTAAATTGATTCGGCCAAACAAATATTCACAACTCAAAAATTAGGCCCTGTCATTTTGTGTAGCTAATAATGAATAACCCTGTATGTAGTAATAATACCTCAATGAGTAAACCAGTAATAAAGTTACCTGTCGAGTCCCCCGCTATTGATCCCGGGCGCGTCTCCCGCGATCCCTGGCGAGTCGGCGAGCTGGTCGCGCGTGGCTCGTAGCAGGCCCTCCGCCGTGGAGAAGCGTCCGCCCAGCGCACGCCCGCCGACCTCCAGATCGAACTCTGGGATCTCCATGCTGCACGTTTCGGACTGGAACATAATTTTTTTTTTTAAAACGAAGTAGACAAACAAGAAATGTGGTGCTGGAGAAGAATGCTTGGGGTATCATGGACCGAATTCCGCACCAACATTTTCATACTGCAAGAACTCGGCATCAAGCAGCGTCTATCATCCATCTACTTTGGGCACGTGTCACGTCGTGGAGAGGTCTCTATAGAACGCCTGGGGGTGCAGGGGAAGTTTGAGGGCAATACAGCTCGCGGCAGGTCACCCATGAGATGGACGGAACAAATCAAATCAGCCATAGCCCCTCAACGAATGCACCATAAGAGTAGCGGTGCGGGATGAGTGGCGGAAAATTGTTAGGCGAGCCACTGCCCTGTCATGACGACCACTGTCAAGAGTGTAACGACTAAGAAGAAGAAGACTAACAAGCATACGGCCCACCTGATGGGAAGCGGTTACCGTAGCCTATGGACGCTTGCAATACCAGAGTAATCACAAAAGCGTTGCCGACCCTTTAAAACGCTCATTTTGAAGAACCCCATGCTATTGTTCTTAGGGAAAACCTCAGCAGATCATTCAGAGGTTTTTAGCACACTTTTATTTTGTTTCAAAATGCTAGCAATTAATGTTATTGTTCACTTTTTTTTTGAATGGTTAAGAATTGAGTCATGCACTTGACTTGCGTCACCATGATCATCAGCCTGAGGAAGCACTGCTGGACAAAGTCTACTTTAGGAAGAACATTTCAGAGCTCTCTCCTTCCACAGACGCCTCGAAACATTTACAATCAATTTTGTCAGTCCAACGGGGCGGGCGGTCCATCAGGGCATCAGATATGTCTGATGGTGATGGGTCTTAATTAAATTACCTTGAGTATATCTCTTGAGAAGTCTTCTTTCCCTGCGACCCTCACTTCGAATCGGACTCCCTTCTCTTCTACGCCACCACCCGATTTAACCTGTGACCACAAAATTCATAAATTTATGAAATATCTATCTATTGCGATCATCGAGATAAAGTAAAACAACTTTTTACTGCATTTTTAAATAACTTAGAAATCATGATTTGGACACTGATTTATCTAGCCTTAGTATTACTGGCCATAGCTTACTACACTTTTACTTTTTTATTACAAGCCATAAACTTCTAGATACGGAACAAACATCTATGTTTGTTATGTTCATCACACAAATGTTTAAATGTTGTTAGGCATCGAACCGACGATCTACAGCGTAGAAGGCTGACTGAGACTAGCTTTAAGACGTTTCAAAGTGATTCTTGCAATCCTACTGAATAAATACACTTTTGATTTTGAGCTGTTCAGTCAGTAATGTGGTTATGATTTAAATAGATTAATGCCTTACCTCGTTTGTCCTGTGACCGCAAGCGTCGCATGTTGTAGCCATTATCACGACCTGCTTGAAATGAGGGATATCTGTTGACAATATAAAATGTAATGTGTGGACGTGCCTCTGTTTGCCTTTATTGGACACCCTAATTGGCGCAGGAGGCCAATAACATGCTGAGACGAAAACGGTGCAGGCTTGATTTTTGCAGGACTAATGTCTAATGATAGATATATAGACTCCTTATTGTACACAAGGAAATAAATATAGAAACTATGACAAAAATAATGATTACAATGCGGCCTTATAGCTAAGAGCTATCTCTTCCAGACAACCTTTGAACCTATTATGGTATATATGGTAAACCAGTTATGGTATTACAGATAGACAATTCACGAAGACGCGCCCCACCAATTTTCGGTTGAGGGGATCGCGGGGTGCGGGGAGTTTGCTCCGAGCGGCAGTCACGAACCGTAGTCTATTCATTGTAGTGTGCGTGTGCACTCATAGGTAATTAGTGTGTACCGATAACACTCAAACATTGACGGAAGCTTGCACACATATACTATAAACGGTTAGGAAGAATAGTGGTGCGCGCCTTCGTGGATTGCACTATCTATAACGTTGTAGTGTTTGATGTATTTATACATTAAGTATAGTATTTATACATTAAGTACGTACTCAGTAGTTTTTTACTACTGGATAATAACATGTACTTTTACCTTCCTAGTTGGCCTTATGCAAAACATTCCTAGCTGTAAATATAGGCATCTAAACTCCACGACACAGGTAAACCTAGCGTGGAGTATAGTGTACCTTTTTCTAAATTAAGACTTGTTTATTCTGAAGTGTAGTTATTAGTATGTATACTTATTGTATTCAATAGTCTGTAGTGCATACAAATGTGACTGGTACCTGTACTATGTAGTTTTGATACCCACGACACAGGGAATCCTAGTGTGGGGTCAAAACTATGTATATGGGTGCCAGTTATTATTTGTTATCAGATTTTGTGTCCAATGTATTCTAGTCTCTGCCTTCAATGTACCTTAGTTTATGTTACAAGTATTATGTATTTAGTCTTAATTTTACTTGTATGTAATTTGTTTACAAATAAATAAATAATAATAATAATAATGTAATCTTAAAACTTTTTTGTGTGGTAACTAGGACTTGGCAATTCTACATAATTATATTTTTGTTCATATTATTTACCAGTTATCTTCATATTTGTGTCTGCGGGCGCGTTGCATTCCGGACAATTTGTTCGGAACTGAAGGATCTCATCTGCCGCCATCTTGGAATAACAGATACATAGCTTATTATGTTAGCTCACACTGAGCTAGAAAAGATGATATTATTCAAGTTAAGTGTGTTTTTTAGATCTTTAAGCTAGACAAGTCATAGGTTAACAACTCTTCTCCTTCTTATCGTGTCACTTGTTCTTTCAAACTAATGTGGTGAAAGGACTTTAAGTGCGCTTAAAGAGGCTTTTTTCGTGCACTTATAGGTACTCGTATTAGGTTAACAACTTTGACCCTGACCTTGTATTAATTATTTGGACGCTGTTTAACTAAATCGTTTCAATCCTCATGAAGTCCTCATCCACATGAAACTTCATGAGGATTGAAACGGTTTAGAAGCTAAGTACGGTCAGCGAGAAAAGTACTTACTAGAACATTTAAAATATTTCTTAATTCAATTAGATCCAAGTTTTGATCTTTATTCAAAAATCCGCTTGAAGTCATAAAAATCTGCAAGAGGAAGCTGCTGTTTCTTTGCTAAATCCAAAGAAAATAGGACTTAAATTGTCAATGTTAACTTACGTCTATTCCCAAGAGTTTTTGTCACCTATACTATAATAGTAGATAAGTTACCTAAATAGTAGATAAGTTACCTTGTCGAAGTTCCCCTCCGAGATATCCACTGGAGTGAGCAGAGACGACGTGTGAGGGGAAAGAGGGGAATCGGTGGTCTCTTGCACCTTACACACGGGAAAACACATTATTAATAAAATATCTACAGTATAATGACATCATACTACTTATAAGCAAGTACTCATAAAAATCTGCTATAGACAAGCAATGCAAACACACAAAACAGACTACCTTCAATTAGTGTATGAGGCAAAGGTTAAGGGGCTAAGGGGGGGCTAAGGGGCTAGTTAACCAAACATGGCCAAAAATTAATGAGTTAAATTTTTTTGAAACTACAATGACCGTTGTTTGCTAGCTCAAAGCGTTGCGCACATTTAAGCGATCTGCGATGGTGTGTGTGGGCGTATTAATTTACACTAATAATAAAAAAGTGAATATTCACTTATTATTAGTGAATACTCACGTCGAAAGACCTACCTCATCGTGAGTGTAGACGCCGAGTTGATGATTCTGAGCCGTGGTGCGTTTGAAGTCTGATCTGGTACAGCCAACGTCTTTTGACGGCGCGTATGGATTCTCCACAAAGCAGTTGCCTGAGGTTATATGGAAATACATGTTTATAATTGATCAACAGTAAGAAGTATTGACTTTGACCAACTTTAGTATTGCATAAAAAACAACCGCTTCCAATATTCATTTCTATCTCATTATTTCTGCACTGACGTCCCGCGATGGGGTGTATTGTATCGTAGAACCTAAAAAAATTCGAGCAACACGTGTCAAGGGTCACGCAAAAACGGCCCGCCAGCGGCCTACGTGCGGAAAAACCAGCCCGCACATCAAGTGCGGATGATAAAAATTTGGCGAATTTGCCGATATACTCACCCGAGATATCTTCAATCTTCAGTGTCCACGGCTTGTCCAAAGTCCTCAGCGCGTGTAGCTTCGTCACGAAGGCGTCCAGCTGATCCGCCGCCTCAGGATGATCCTCACGCCTCTTCTCCTGGTCTTGCGAGAGGCCCGCTATAGCGCGGGTTATTATACCCTCCACTGTTGTCACTTCTGTCAAGCAAATAATGGCAGACGTGGTTATGACAGGCGGAGTTGGTAGACAATCAAATGGTGGCCAAGAACCGGCTACAGAAGCATTTAAGGAAAGGGGTGGGGTGTCTTCCTCTTTAGTTGTTGGTTAATGAGGTAAATGGTCCGATCAAAGCCTTGAATTTACGGTTGTAGGCAATAAATATTACACATCGGCTTTTCGGCTTTGTAGATGTTTGCTATCTCTTTTTGACGCACACTACGCCCTATGAAGCCGAAATTAGCCGATGTGCAATATTTGTCGCCTACTACTGAACTATTTCTGAAAATGTGACCTCTTTTACGACTTTCCTTATTTCTGAGTTATGTATTTTATATTGTATTCTAAGTATGTATTTACAAAAAAAATTAAAAAAAATAAGTATTTTATCAACTATCTGGTTCCCATAGTACAAGCATTGCTTAGTTTGGGGCCAGATAGTATTGTGTGTCCACAATATTTATTATTTATTTATTTATTTGTGTAGTGACACTTCCAGCAAAGCTCTCTCGAATAAGATTTTACGAGCTGGTACGCCCGAGCTTTGCTCGGTTTTTTTAATAATATTTTTCGATCTTACTAACAGCGCCATCTGCTGGAATAGTTAAAATAAGTTTATGTATAAGTTGATAAATAGATAAAGTTGATTATTAAAAACAATAAAAAAAGATTTTCTAAAAAATTATCCTAGCTATATTAATCGATTAATCGCGCCCGAAACCTTCTGTATACTAATTTTCATGAAAAACTCTGGAACTTTTGTGTCGAGTGTTTACATAGAAGTTCGATAGATGGCGTTCTCCGTGACACTAATTCGTGATTTCGACTACTCGGCAAGAGATGGCGCTAATTTTTTTTTATTATTAAAATAACTTTTAACCCTAATAGTCTTTTCTGAAAATGAAACCTAGCTAGATCGATTTATCGCCCCCGAAACCCTCTGTATACTTAATTTCATGAAAATCGTTGGCTCAATTTCCGAGATCCTAAATATATGTACATATATATATATATATACATATATATATACAAGATTTTCTCGTTTAAAGGTATAATAATAATAATAAGATAAAGGCTGTTAACCTGACCTCCTTTCTGGCTCTCCGGCGGAATCTCGAAGTCGACTTCAGGAATACTGACTCCGCTGTAGTCACTCTTCACTATTTGACGGTTCAAATCATCATGTGTCTTCACTTGTAGCTCCCATCTGTAATAATAGAAAATAAACAAATGCCTATTTATCCAACCTATTCATAACCGGTATAACCGGTATTACAGAATTTACTTGACCCCAAGGTTCCGAGCTAAGGGGCCTTTAAAGTGGGAGCAAAGATCCCAGTGGTTCTATCAACAGAACTTATGGGAATAAACGAACACGCGGACCAGGAAAAAATAATCATCATCATCGTGCTTGAAGAAGTCCACTGATAGATTAGTCTAACACCCTTATTAGACTGGCCTCAGCTCAGTTGGTAGTAGCTCTGCCTTGCGCGCCTTCGATCCCCACCGAGGTCGTGGGTTCGATCCCCACTGTGAACAAATATTTGTGTGGTAAACAAAGATGTTTGTTCTCTGTCTGGGTGTTATATTGTATTCTCAGTATGTATTTACAAAAAAAAAATATCTAGGTATTGTATCAGCTAGATAGTATTGTGTGGATTGTCTAAAATATTTATTTATTATTATTTATTCGTCATATTAGTTTTAAATAAATCTTAGCTTACTCGATCATACACTACTACATGCATTGGTTCGTCGATATAACATTACCTGACTCCCAACTCTGCGTACGCGCCTGCCGGTTGGATCTCGTTGTTGGCGAATCCGCACTCCTCACAGGAAAACGACATGATCACCACATTCTTGTAGTATGGTATCTTGGTCAACATGATACGTGTCATACCCTGAAATTTTCAGAGTACAGTGGTTAAATAAAAACTCAAAAGAAGAAAGAGAAAGAAAGAAAGAAAATCGTTTATTCATACAAACTGTACACGACAAGAAATAAAACAAACAGTAAAAAAGTAAAAAAATCGGTTGTCTGTAAAGTCGGTTTACTGACGATAGCTGCACGTGACAACGTCATTCAGCTGTCTACGCGGACGTATCGCTCGTCTACGTATCGCTCACTCAAGTAGGAGAGAGACAGATGTCGAACGCTGCCGAACGCGGAGGCCGATTGTGCCTCTTTGTCGCTCGTTCCGCGCTCTCGCTTGCACTTCAAGTAACAGTAGTAGGAGTAGTAGTTTTAGTGTAACTACACTATTTATAACTCAAGAACGGCTGAACCGTTTTGGCTGAAAATTGGTGCGGAGGTAGCTTAGAACCTGGAGAGACTTTTTATCCGGAAACAGTAACGGGAACGGGGCAAGCGAAACCGCGGGCGGCCGCTAGTGATATATATAAATCAATATATAAACCGAAATAAAAAATGAACATAATTTTTTGGTAACTTTTAAATATATATTTTTTTCTTTTGAAGGATACAATTTGCTAGAAAACTTAGAATACAATATAACACCCAGATAGAGAACATCTGCGTTCATCACACAAACGTTTTTTCTCGATGGGGATCGAACCCACGATCTACGAGAGAGCTACTACCAACTGAGCTGAGAGGCCAGTCAGTTTTATGAGCTAATGCCTGTTAATATGGTCCATAATAACAGATATTAGCTCAACACCTAATGCTGCCTTCCTACGGTACGTGGTTCTGCAGATCATCACGCACAGCCGACGATGACGCACGGCAACGCACACAGAAAGGGCTCCTGTGCTACCGCGCATTTCGGCGCACGAGACCGTTCCCATGGTGTGTCGTGCGAGCTGATCCGCCTCCGTGCGCGACACACCGGTGGGAAGGGGCTATAAGAAATACATACCTAGCATAATTTGTCAGTTCCTCGAAATAACTTCCCTCACTTCGATTATATGAATTTTTCGCCTAAAAAACCAAATGTCTTAAATAAAACCATTCCAAAATATTCAATGATTATGTTTATTAACTTACTACAAATTTTAATAAGGATTTTTATTTAGCCGGCTGTTCGGAATTCGGATTTGTATCTGACCTGTTATGGAACGTATAAAAACAGTTTTTATTATACTGAGTATTGAAACAGAGATAGATCTTACATTTAGTGCACATTATGCTAGTTCTACTTTTGCATTTTTCTTTCCGACAAAATTTCTGAGTTTTTAAGGTGTTGTCAACAATCATCCAATGGTCTTTACCATCGAATCTTTCTTCAATACTGGCTAAAGCCGGCGGTCGGTACATCGGGGCGGTCATATCAGTCCCTTGGGGAGCTATTTTAGCAATATGTTCCCTACTGCGGTTGAACTTTACAGACTTCAGAGACTCGCCGAGTAAACCTTGCACTATCTCTAGCCGAAAGTTTGCTGCATCAAGCATGTCCCAATATTTCTTATGCTTTATTCCTACTCTGTACTCATAATACGAGTTAGTAATAGCTAGGTCGAAGAGGTACTGAATAATGTTTACAGGCCATTTGGAGCTTTTTAGAGATGTGGTGTACAAATCCATGATCTGGTTTGAAAGTCCGACCCCTAACATGTATCGTTTGTAGTTTGCTATCGCGAGAGGACAATAAACTCTGTTGTATAGTCTTGTACTCTCATCAAACTTTTCAAATCGTCTTGCAGGTTCTTGTCCAAACACCGTTGACATAACCATGATGCATTTGTTGTCCTTCCATTTAATCGCGCAGACCTTGCCGTCTTCTCTGCTGATTTCCTCAACATCCCCCATTTTCATCTCTTTGTCTTTTGTAAACTCGTATAGTTTCTTCTCCCATCTACAAGGCTGAATCAGCCCAGTACCATTTATGTTACGCCTCGCTAGTTCATTCATCAAAGGTACTGTAGTGAAGTTTGGTCCAAAATACAAACAAGCCCCCGGCACTGTTCTGGCTAAGCGTAGGACAATAGACTCTGCAGTACCCAAACTACGATCAGGTAGATCTGTCTGAGATCCTTGATAGATCTCGAAATCTACAATCAAGCCTTGAGGGTCAGTGAGGATAAAGTTTTTGATTCCGGTATTTCGTTTGTTCCAATTGCAAATGGTCCCAAGTCGCGGGGTCACTAGGCGTATAACTTGCTGACCAATGGAATAGTGATTACTGTTTCTGGCCAGCTGATGACATCGTGACCTGACGGCTTCTATAACTGGCTGCACCTTCCAGAGTTGGCTGGTCAATCTCTCTAACTCGTCAGGTTCATCTATGTCAACTGCACGTAAGGATATTCTTACCTCCCTAAATTTGACATATGGCAGGGCATTGGATATAGGGCCATACTGGAATGTAGGGTGGAAGTATAACAGTTTTTGAGGACATCGGAAGACTCCCATCAAAGTGTGGATGGCAAAGAATTTTTTTATGCAGATTGTATCACAGTAACCAGCATCCTTCCCTCTTTTGATGAGTGTTTTTTTTGTATTAACAGCAATTTTTTCAAACAAGTCATCTGGAAAGTATTCAGTAAAATATTCCATGGGAGTTTTAGCACTTTCAGCAGATGTATCACTTTCAGCAGATGTAGCGCTTTCAGCAGATGGCACACTTTCAACTGATGGAATCTTTTCAGGCATATTCTTGGACTGGAATGGCTTTTTTTCCCATTTTTCAGTGTATTCAGTAACAATTTCCTCATTATTGTCATCAGGTTCTATGAAATCTAGGCACAAGTTGAAATCATTAGGGTCCCATGCTGTAACATCTCCATCGTCTTCTTCAATGTCAGAATTTTCTAGAAGTATAGCGACGGCTTCATCATCAGGGATGAATTGAGCCATTGTTTAAGTTGTATATTAATTTAGGTTTGTGTTTATACTTTCTTCCTTTGATAGCCTTGTTGTAGCTCTGTAATCAATAATTACAACCACTCAGTATTTTTTCTTCAATTAGTAGACCAATTATTACCATAGACATTCTTTTAAAAGAAGAGATGCACTTACCCTTTGTTAGGTTTTACACAAGACACATCTTAGAACCTATTTTGATTATAAATGAATGTGGTAGGTAGGTATGGTCACAGTATTAGAGATTCCTTTTGCATGGTCTATGAAGATAGTAAGTCAGCAATTTGTTGGGTTTTGGTATTGAAGATTTTAGTCAAATATCAATTCAGTTCTTTAGAAATCCGCAACAGGAAGTCTACAACGTGCTGAACGCGAATCTGCGCAAACCCGTAGTCGCAGCACGGAAGCCGGACGCATAAATCAATATTGTTCCCTAATATAAATACAGGAGACTTTCAATATATAGATACGTACGAGACGTCAGCGGGCATGCGCGGTCGAAGCCTTTCTGGTGCTTGTAAATAAATAAAACACAGAAATCTTAGAGAAACTACTACCTAGATTTTGTATTGTTTTCTAACATTTGGAGGGTTCTCTCAGTTTTCTTCAGGGAACAGAAAAAAAGTAATAGAAGAGGTTTAACAAGTACCTAAAATGAATGACTTAAAAAAGCGGCTCACGTTTTTGTGGCAATTCATGCACATGGACTCTACTTCGGTCACTTCGGGGTCAGGATCTTCAGCTGAAAGGTTCCTGAACACCGGTTTTTGTTCTTGCGTAGTCATTTTAGCTCGTTTGTGAAAAAACAACAACACGCGCGCGAGTGGAGTGCGAAGAACGAAACTTGTTGAAAAAGCTGAAATCAGACTTTACAAACTTTTGACTGACATTTGACATGGACATGGATCAATAATTTTTGACAACGACAGGCAAATCTGATTTTCACATGGGAGAGACTTGGAGGAATTAGAAATGGAGATGTCAATACAGGGCTTTCCCCTCTGCTGGTCATATACCGACCTCGATCATATCCTTTTAATAAAACTGTTTTACTCGCAACTGCAGCCATTGTGTGTCGTTTCATGTCGCGAAGTGGAGCTCCGCGAAAATGGTGAATTGCATGGTAGTTTCTTGTAAAAGACGATCAGAGACATCAAACTTCCGGGAACATGGTATTTCCTACCACAAGGGAGTATTATTTTGTCAATTGTGTTTGTAATTTTGTAGAATTTTAGTTCAAAAGAAATACCGGTTGCGACAGATTAGCGACAGTATTACGACAGTATTGTCAAAGATTATACCTTGGTAGAAGGCATAGTGTTGGGAAAAGTTGAATGAAATTGATGAATGAATGAATGATAAAATAAACGTTAAATTATTATCACATAATGTGTTGTCTAATTACGTATTTGGTGCTTTTTAAACCCCGACGTAAAAACGACGGGATGTTATGAGTTTGCGGTGTCTGTGTGTGTGTCTGTCTGTCCCATCGTAGTTCCCGAACGAATCAACCGATTTTAATTTAGTTTTTTGTTTGTTTGAAAGGTGAATAGTCGGGAGTGTTCTTAGGCTACGGTAACCGCTTCCCATCAGGTGGGCCGTATGCTTGTTTGTCAACTTAGTTGTATAAAAAATAGCTATTTTTGATGAAAATCGGTCCGAGATGGCTGCCGCCACGAAATATCGGATTACATTTATTCACAAATCCCACAATATGGTTATCCTAGGTACCAGTCATCAAACCCTCTACTCATCAATGTATAAAATATGCATAAGTTTGTAATTAGAGTTAGAAAAAAAAAACAAAAAAAAAGCATTAAAACAATAGAATTATATAGGTACCTACTCTGGAAAAAATAAATCATGTAACTAGACCTAAGTCCCCCCTAGACCCCAAGTGGGTACACTAAGAATGTTATACTACCCGTAAATAGAAATTAAGAAAAAAACTGTCTTTGACCATGTCAGAGGAACACTGTACTATTTTTGAATTAAAAAAAAAAAAAAAAAAATGTATAAAATAGGACATGACATCATACTCAAAAGTCGTGGGCGTAGTGAAAACATTTTTTTTTGCCTATTTTATATTTCTTTTACGTCCTGTGCAGGTTTCCAAAAAACCCTGTTGCTTGAAGAGTGGACAAAACTTTTTGGCCAAAAAACAACTTGGCATGCAACAAGAACGAGTGTGATTTGCTCGGAACATTTTACAGAAAGTTCTCAAACTCGGGCAAACAAACATCTGCGTTCACCACACAAATATTTGTTCTCGGTGGGAATCGAACCAACGCCTCCGGCGCAGAAGGCAGAACTACAAACTTCGCTGTGGTGTGAAGGCTGACGATGCAATGTGATTTCACTTTATATATATTTTTCAATTATTCAGTAAAAGACTAAACTTATGTGTACTATGCTATAACATGTTAAGAACTATTGATTCAAACTTATAACCATTAATAAAACATAACAACTAAATTCAGTTCTTTTATTTTCTGACTGTTACAAAATGTGAAACCTGTTGTGTATAACTTATTCATAACACTCACTATTACCTGTACCTAAAAACCCATTTCATTCATTATTTTATTCATCGTTCAATTTACCGGTCTTACTGAATGCCCATCACTAGAGATTATCCTAATGTGAGTCTTGACACTGCGTAACTACGTTATATTTTTTATCTGTGTGCAAATTATAAGATCGTGTGCGAGATTGTCAATGTGTGTGTTTACATGAATAGGATTTTGCTATGCGCGTGTGCCATGCGTGTTTACCTCGTCCCCCGTCAATTTTGGCAGAAAATATTGTTCGTGGATTTAAACGTTGACGCCTCCATTTCTAATTCCTCCAAGGGGAGAGAAGGGCGAACATAACAAAAGCATGTCGCTAGCCAGTCATCAACAGAAGGCGCCGCTATCGCTGCAGAGCATGTAGCAGTAAAGTTTGAATTCAGGCATTTTTCATTTTTCAAAGCTTGTGAAGTACCACTACTAGCCAATAGATGGTGCTATTTTATTTTCCGTCCGTTCCGTCAAGCGCACTTACAGATTCGCTGGTTTGTGGTAGGTAGTTCCAATAAATCCGGGTAAAATAGTACATAATTTTTATTGATTTTATAGTGTTTACTACACTTAAGGAAATCACAAAGATTTTTATAATGTCCCAAAAGTTAAGAGCCGAGCGGGATTTGAACCCGCGACCTTCCCCTCGGTACGGGGCTGCGCTGACCACTGCGCCATCGGATCCTAATCACACTCGACGAATAACTCTTAGGGACTGTTCGGCACTAACGCGACCGTGGCTCCATCTACAGTTTTGACGTTATAGTCAACTAACCTGCTCGATAACCGAAGTTGCATTCAGTTGAATCGATGAGAGATGTCACCTTGCGTTTTCATAATTTTTATTGATTTTATAGTGTTTACTACACTTAAGGAAATCACAAAGATTTTTATAATGTCCCAAAAGTTAAGAGCCGAGCGGGATTTGAACCCGCGACCTTCCCCTCGGTACGGGGCTGCGCTGACCACTGCGCCATCGGATCCTAATCACACTCGACGAATAACTCTTAGGGACTGTTCGGCACTAACGCGACCGTGGCTCCATCTACAGTTTTGACGTTATAGTCAACTAACCTGCTCGATAACCGAAGTTGCATTCAGTTGAATCGACGAGAGATGTCACCTTGCGTTTTCATAATTTTCATAATTTTCATAATCTCTCGTCGATTCAACTGAATGCAACTTCGGTTATCGAGCAGGTTAGTTGACTATAACGTCAAAACTGTAGATGGAGCCACGGTCGCGTTAGTGCCGAACAGTCCCTAAGAGTTATTCGTCGAGTGTGATTAGGATCCGATGGCGCAGTGGTCAGCGCAGCCCCGTACCGAGGGGAAGGTCGCGGGTTCAAATCCCGCTCGGCTCTTAACTTTTGGGACATTATAAAAATCTTTGTGATTTCCTTAAGTGTAGTAAACACTATAAAATCAATAAAAATTATGAAAACGCAAGGTGACATCTCTCGTCGATTCAACTGAATGCAACTTCGGTTATCGAGCAGGTTAGTTGACTATAACGTCAAAACTGTAGATGGAGCCACGGTCGCGTTAGTGCCGAACAGTCCCTAAGAGTTATTCGTCGAGTGTGATTAGGATCCGATGGCGCAGTGGTCAGCGCAGCCCCGTACCGAGGGGAAGGTCGCGGGTTCAAATCCCGCTCGGCTCTTAACTTTTGGGACATTATAAAAATCTTTGTGATTTCCTTAAGTGTAGTAAACACTATAAAATCAATAAAAATTATGAAAACGCAAGGTGACATCTCTCGTCGATTCAACTGAATGCAACTTCGGTTATCGAGCAGGTTAGTTGACTATAACGTCAAAACTGTAGATGGAGCCACGGTCGCGTTAGTGCCGAACAGTCCCTAAGAGTTATTCGTCGAGTGTGATTAGGATCCGATGGCGCAGTGGTCAGCGCAGCCCCGTACCGAGGGGAAGGTCGCGGGTTCAAATCCCGCTCGGCTCTTAACTTTTGGGACATTATAAAAATCTTTGTGATTTCCTTAAGTGTAGTAAACACTATAAAATCAATAAAAATTATGAAAACGCAAGGTGACATCTCTCGTCGATTCAACTGAATGCAACTTCGGTTATCGAGCAGGTTAGTTGACTATAACGTCAAAACTGTAGATGGAGCCACGGTCGCGTTAGTGCCGAACAGTCCCTAAGAGTTATTCGTCGAGTGTGATTATGATCCGATGGCGCAGTGGTCAGCGCAGCCCCGTACCGAGGGGAAGGTCGCGGGTTCAAATCCCGCTCGGCTCTTAACTTTTGGGACATTATAAAAATCTTTGAAAATAGTACATATTTAGGTATTTAACATTACGCCAAGCTTCTATTCACCGCCACTCACAATCTCTATTGAGATTGTGTAGCTACTCTTCCCTCCTCCTGGAATATTTTCCAGGAGGAGGAGGACCTACAGAATTCAGTTTCCTGCCCATTTTAAATTTACTAAAACGAGCCAGTTTAGCGAGAATCGAACTGACACCAATTAAAAGTCAACTAACTGTTGGCTGTATCACGTATTTTTTTGATAAATTGTTCAGAATTCCTTAGATATTTGCAGTATGACCAAATCGACAAGTCTGGATTAAGAAATTAGAATACGTTACCTACCTCGAACTAAGCAAAGATGATGTCATTAGTTCACATTACTATTTCATTCAACCTTGGCGATGGAGATGCCATGTAGTGGGGAATTGAATCGAAGCACCATGACGTCATGTTAACCGGGTAAAAATAAAAGACGTTGTAGGTATAATATTTTTTGCATTTATTCCCAAAATACAAGAATGAGCACTCGTATTTAATAGAGTTGTTATTTTACTGTATTGACTACGCTGTAAGTAAACTCAGTTCTATAGAAGCATTCACGAGTGTGAGTGGTGCCGCGCTGCTCTGAGTAATAGTGTTGTGGTTAAAAATAATATATACTTTCTTTCCTACCTACACATATTTCGGATTTTCACTCAGCACAATCTAATTGTAAGTATTCAGCCTAACTACAGCTATAGGTTTGCCAGTTAGATCGTAAACGTTCCAGCAAGCAATATTAAACTCAACATAAACATGCCATCATACATCCAGGATGACCGTTTTGAACGTGCCTCTATGTTCTGAAAAAGCTTCTTTGCTTCAGAAAAAAAACTCCATCTACTGGTGCTTACCGTCTATTGGTACTTATGTATTTTTATTGAGTTTTTTAAATGGTGAGACAAAAATAGCAGGGCCCCTTAATTCCCGCCATTTTTAGAGACTCCCAAAACTTTCAATTCCGTTCCGTTTGTGTTCCGTTGAAGATTGCCAACTACTCGTCGTAGTTGGTAGTTATGTAAACAAAATGTTTTTGTACCACATAACACCACGCGCTTGGTAGCTCAATGTCACGGTAATACTGATGTCATCACGGTTTATTGCGAAAGTAGGGTTCTGCTAGTGTTATACTACAGTCTTGACATGTTCATGGGCCTCTGAATAATATTAGGAATGGTTCGTAGTCACACGCAAAGCAATCGGCCTTGATTTGTGCTTAACTGCGAATGATTTCGTACTGCAAAACGTAGCCGTAGGCCTGTGCCAAATGTAATGTATACAGGGCGTCCCACGGATATGCCACATGGAGGGAAACTACCTTAAATATTGTAGATGGAACATTTTACTGAAAGAAAAAATTTTTTAAATTAAAAAAAAAACCATGTATCGAATCCATTACACGAGAAAAATAATCACTCTGTAGCTAAGTATAACATACTAATCAAAAGGCTTCATCATAAGGATTATATTTTGCTGAATAACATAGTGTCAGAAATAAAAAGATGACCATGAATTTTAACAAATTGCCAAAGGAGCCTCTTTGGGGGCACTTATAATCCTTTCACCACACTTGGTTCGAAAGAATCAGTGACACGATAGGAAGAAAAAGAACATTTTGAATACAAAATTTATCAATTATTTATCAAATGCTTAAAACGAGAAAAAAACTATGAATGCAGTTTAAATAGTTTTTTAAATTCAAATAATGTCATCTTTCAGTAAAATGTTACATCTACAATTTTCAAGATACTTTCCCTCCATGTGGCATATCCGTGGGACGCCCTGTATATACCTTTCCTACCTATAATGTATGTCTATATTCATGACATTATGACTAGGTATCTCATGTTTTTTAAACGGTGTTGTCAGAGTTATAACAAGGTAGGTGATCTACCGTAGATAGGTATCTATAGGAACTCAATTAAGTAGGTACTTAATTGAGTTCTTTGGTAAGGCCCACCTACTTATCGAATAGTCGATGACCTAATTGGCACGGTTTATACCTACTTGATTTTATCTACCTACTCTCCAGATTCTAATGTTAGACACATAGCAATCACAGATTGGAAACTCAAAACAAACATAATAAGAAAATGATACATTTTAGAGAATAATAAAGCTTCACTAATCAGCTCGAAGAATGTGAGAAGAGAGCACTGTGGTCTAGTCTTATAGTGGGTGGCCACCCATTTAAATTGACAAGAGCTTGAACGTTACGTGTGCATAATTAAATTACACAAATTCAAATGTATTATTTAGGAATTTAGGTAGATGAACCGAAGGAGCTTCTTCTGAGGCGTACCTAAAATCCTTTTACACTGGTTTCAAAAGAGCCAGTGGCACGATAAGAAGAAGACATAGATAGATTAATCTTAAGTTTAACACACACTCAAAAACCATACATCTGTTGCACGAGTACATAAATACAATAATATTTTATTTTAATATTGACTGGTCTCTCAGCTCAGTTGGTAGTAACTGCCTTTGCGCCGTAGGTCGTGGGTTTAATCCCCACCGAGAACAAATATTTATTTGGTGAACACAGATGTTTGTTCTCTGTCTGAGTGTTATATTGTACTCTAAGTATGTATTTACAAAAAAATAAATTAGGTATCAGCTATCTGGTACCCATAGTACAAGCTCGGCTTAATTTGGGGCTAGATATTTATTTTATGCATAAAAATTTAAACAACATGCGCACACATAAAGTTCTCTAATTTATTCAGTGATAAGTATTAAAGGCAGGTAAAAATTCAAGGCCAAGTTTATTGATAGTAGTTGAATGTACATACCTACGCTAGTATAAACTACTGTAATTGTGAGCCAAAGGCGACAAGTCCATGGTCGTGGGCTTGCTTGCTTAGACCACTGATTTCACATTTAAATAACACTGATCACTATAATATTGATCATAGACCACTGTTATTAGGTGTTTTGCTCAGCAATATTAGCTCCAAACTAAAAAGCTGGCAAATTCCTTAAGAAAACTAAATTAGTCAAGGTGAACAAAATAATAAGAAGTATAACACTTTCAGCTTATTTTATTTAATAAAATTCAAATGATAACAACCATCTTACTTCCATGGTTTTTTTCTCAATCCCGCGGCGGGATTGAGCAAAAAAAACATGGAAGTAAGATGTAGAGTAGATGTAAGATTTTTGTAGAGTAGAAGTAAGATGTAAGATTTTTTTAAAAAACAGAGACAGGCGGGGCGGGATTCCCGCCCCGCCTGTCTCTGTTTTTTTTAAATCACACCTAATGCCAAAGTCCAATATCCGTATTCTACCAAGTAATCACACAAACTCTATAGAGTTTGCAAAGATTAGAAAATGAAATGGTTTATACCTACTAATAGAAATGCTTCTTACTACAAGACCTTATATTGATTGAATTCCTTATTATAATACCACTTATTTACCCTATGCTTTCACTTGCTAAGAACCATGGGCAACGAGAAAGAGGACTCGGGCTTCGGCTTCAAGGACAGGGCGAAGGCTGAGGAGACTCTGAAGCTGTTGGAGCAGCACGACGCCAACTACCGGCGGCTCACTGTCCGCGGGTTGCTGGGACGGGCCAAGAGAGTGCTCTCATGTACGTATTAGACCTTTTTTCAAGTGAAATCTTCTTTGGGTGGCTAGGTTTTTGAAGTGGGAAAAAAACGAATGATCTCGCGACACTACACAGCACCGTAACCGACCAAGTAACCGACACACACCTCTTCGGTAAAGATCGAGGAACTTCGCCAAAGGTCGGGAGGAAGAGGGAGATGGGTAGTTGATTAAAGTATTCACACCTATCTGTCGGCATTTGCGTAGTAGAAGCACTTAGTATCACAGCATTCAATTTAAAAAAAAAGACAACCACTAGAGACATTGCCATGAATACCTGAGTAGGTGCAGTGGCTAAGAGACTTCACATTACTCCAGTCATGAGCCACTTATGACAATATGGGTATACTTTACTGACTTACAATAAATAGATGAATGCATACCAGTTGTTGATGCAGGAGAAACACTTTGCTTGCTAGTCAATAGTTATTAGAAATATGTAGATACATAAGCCCGGTATCACGGATTACTAGTAGAGCAACCAAATAATTTGACAGTATCTCTTGCAAGCAAGTGCAACCGTGAAATCTATCCGTAGTTCCCTGCTTTTATCGAGATATAAGTACTACGTACGTACTACGTACGTAGTACTTATATCTCGATGGCTTTTATATATTTTTTTACAGTGACTAAAGCGGAGGAGAAAATAAAGAATATCAAAGAAGCTATGGAGGTGTTTGAGAATTGGCTCGCGGAGCTTGACAGCAACAAGCAGAAGCCGGATAAGAAGGAAAGAAAAGAAGAAAAAAGAGAACGGAAAGAAGAAAAGAAGGAAGAGAAGAGGAAGAGTAGCGATAAGGTAAGTAAATTGTAGCTGCGTTGTGTCGCACTCACTCGAACCTGGGGCCTAATTCTCGGGCCGATCTCGATCATTTTGAAATATTATTTTATTGTTTCTTTTCGAAGGGGGAATGGGTAATTTCCTTGAGTAATTCATAAACGACCTCTTCGTAAAAGCCTCGACAGCTACGATATACGGAAAACGTACAAAAAGTGCGGGGTTGAGAAAAGAAGCAATAAAATAAAATTTCAAAATGATCGAGATCGGCTCGAGAATTAGCCCCCTGGTGGTTAATTTTCGCATAATGATTGATTGGATTGGACAGTTTTTTATTATTTGAACTAGCGTTTCAAGAATGTTACTTTTGTAACATTTAACGTTATTTTTGATCCCGTCATGTTATTTCCATTTTACAAAATGTTGTGTAATAAAGTGCCATAATAAAATGTTGCGTCGTTTTCCACATAATTTTTCGTAATATTACTTTTCTCGTGAAAATGTTACTTTAGGGCTTACTCATGTGAAATAACAGGAAATAACGTAACTTATTTTGCGTCAACTTTGCTAATGTAAATGATAAATTTCACTGTCTGCCACTGGCAGCACTGATTTGAAATTCAAAATTCAAATTGTGTTAAAATTATTTCAAATTCAAATGGTTCAATTGCTCATTGCTCAAATCTGTAAACTAAATCTGTCTTGAACTTTTGCGATGTATTTTGTTTACCTAATCTCGTTATAATGGGATGTTCGATGTATTATTATGTTTTACATGAAATGATGGTTGAAGAAGACCGTGAGCGGCGGCGCTTGAAACGTATTCGTGATCGTTTTAAAGCTAAGTGCCGGGAACGACGGCAGAGGTCACAGTGGCTTAGGCAGATAATGGCGGCTGAGAGGACTAAACATGAAGATAAAGCTGCTACTATGGTGGAAGTACAACTGGAACAAATTTAATATTGCACACATCGGCTAATTTCGGGGCTTCATAGAGCGTAAAGGCTGATTTACACAGGGTCAGTAGACAAGTCAGTCGCAGCGCCAATGTCGGCGCCGCGACTGACTAACTGTTTACATGAAGTAAGTACCGTGGTGCGTTTCTCACGGTGAGCACACGTATGTGAAGTCAGTGGGAAAAATGAATTCGCGAAAACAACTGAAACGACGATTTAATTATTTGTTGAAAAATTTATCAATTTTGCTGTTGAATTAGTTAATAGAAATGGTAGAAAATGAGATAACTAAAAATAAACGACAATGGGTAAGAAAATGGATTGACGATAGAAACGAAACTGGTGGCTCTGCTTTGTTGCTGAAGCAATTGCGATTTGAAGATGCTGCGGAGTACAAACTGGCTATGAGGATGTCACCACAGAATTTTGACGAATTGCTGTCAATGATATCGAGCTCTATTCAACGACATGATACATTCATGAGAGATGCTTTACCAGCCAAAATTAAACTAGAAATAACGCTGACATTTTTGGCTTCAGTACCCGAAGTCGGAGTTTTGCTACCACATTTCGTTACCAAATGTTGTTTTCGTTTCGCCTATTTGTCTCTCTTTATTGTATGGAGAAAATATGAGACGGCAAAAATACGTTACGTAGTTAGAATTGTTGTCTCATCTTTTCTCCATACAATAGACAGAGACAAATAGGCAAAACGAAAACAACATTTGGTAACGAAATGTTGTAAATGCACTGGGACTTCGGGCTCTGGAATGTATTATCGGTTCCTAAAAAACGTGTTCACTCTACAACGCACTTCAACGCAGTGGCAGTGACTAACCACGCACTGACTTGTCTGTTTACACGGGGTTTATTTGGCTGGCGTGGGGGTGCGCGGGTGGCGGGGGGCGCCAACTGACTTTAAAATATTGGTGTCCGAATATTCAAGTCAGTGCTGACTTCAAGCCACTGTACTGACTTCAAATCAGTTTACACAGGGTTTTTTTCAGGTCAGCACTGACTTGCCTCGAATTTGTAGTCAGTTACTGACCCTGTGTAGGTAAATCAGCCATAATGTGCGTCAGAAAAAGATAGCGCTCTACGAACGAAAGCAGAAAAGCCGAAGTGCAATATTTTTTGCCTATAACTTCGTAGTTCGTACCTAGTAGATAGTAGCAGTTAATTTTTAATAATATTCGACTTTGTAATATTTCAGGAGTCTACGTCAGATGAGGGTAAGGAGGCTCTGCCCTCGGAGTCCGTGTCCGGCCTCGGGTTCAAGGATGCGGCGGCCGCAGAGAGCTCCCTGCGCGTCCTGGAGGGACGTGACCCTGACTACCAGCTGCTGGCAGTCAAGGGACTTCTGGGAAGTGCCAAGAGAGTGCTCACTTGTACGTTGTATTCTATATCCTCTATGTAAAAGCTTAGAAGTGCATGGCTCAATCATCCTGCAACAGCTTAGCTGATTTGGAAGTTGGAAGATACTTTGAACTAGGCACAGTTCTATCTTGGACCAAAAAGTATATTTTATGGGCTAAAGCTGGTCTTAATGGGTGTGTTCATTTATAACATGTATATATTTACTTATCACAGGCACAAAAGACGAGACAAAGCTATCCAACATCAAAGAGGCTATGGCCATCCTAGAAGCCTTCATGGATGAGTTTGAAGACAAGCACATGAGTAGACAGAACTGTCCGTACTTAAAAGAGGGGATCGTCAGGACAGCCAACAACCTCGCTAAAGACACGGTCACAGATCAACAGGTAGACTTTCAATATTATTAGCATCGGAGCCAACTTTTCACTCATGTCCCTTAGACAAAGAACGCTATGGTGCCTGGGATAGGGACCCTATCCCAGGCACCATAGGGTTCTTTGTAGGGTATTAGATGGCTAGGCAAGCCAGGCTTGCTTAGCACCTATTATACCAATCTTAGGTACTGCTTAGTACATTGGAAAGACATGCTAGGATTGATTCTACGATTATTGAAATTAAATAATTTATTTGCTTGAAGTATGGTACATATTAGAACTTAAATATAGGTAAATATAGATTACCATCTACTGATACAGTGCGCCCAGAGTGTATCGATGAGGGTGGAGTTAGGGCGAGCTGTAGACACTGACCTTGGATGTGGCTAGCATGCTCTTCCCGTCCATTTTTAGGCTAGTTGAAGAGTAGTAGGTAGAGACAGAGAGGGCAGCATGGAGCTGACATGGTCGGAAATCAACCAAAGTTCCAAAAAAATATAGGAAAACCCAGGATGCGAACACTATAATAACTAACTATTGAGTTTTTTTCTGTTAATATTTGTCATGATGTTGCAACACAAATGAAAGCATAGGTAGCGGCACATATCTTTGGCGCTGACCGTTATTGCGCAGAAGTCAAAAATAAGGTACCTGAAGAGGGCTCGCGGCATGAAGGGCGGGCGTGCGTAGCGCTGATTGGCTCTCCAGTGTCGCGCTCCGCTCTCTGTACCTATAGGACGCTCTGCACACATCCACACATCCAGTGTGCGCACACTACAACGCATGCGCAGCTATCCCCTCCGCGTATCGCTCAGCTTTAAAGTTATGTGCCGCTAGTTATAAGAAATTGTATGCATTCTAGTGCAGTTGAATGTATGTGTTGTTAAATTTCAGAAAGGTTTCCTAGCTGCATACGCGTCTGTGAACGGAGAGTACAAGCGTCTGCGAAACGTGCCGGTTGGTGACAGCACATGGGACATCGTGCGAAATGCAGCCCTGAAGGAACTCAGGGAAAAGGTTACTGCCTTTTTTTTTGTTTTGTGTTTTATCTGCGATCAGTCTTCTGACTATAAGCGTTATTCTTATTCTCATTATTCTTTACTTTTTTTTCTTTAATAGAAAATCATCAGCAATACTCAATACTATATTTTTTGCATAAACATGGTTTAGTTTAGGTACATACATAGTTCTTAGCAATTACATTAGGGTAATATTTAAGCTTAAAATAGGCCACTTAACAACAGGTGCATAAGGCCCAGCGTATATGCTGATCCAGTCAAGGAAAAATGCTGCAGGTTAGGTAGAAGATAGTACTTCCTCTTTTTTGTATCATGTCAATGTTAACTTTTAGAATTTTGTTTCAGCATGCAAATGCCAAGCTATTCAATGAAGAGGACGAACCGACGAAGGAGCATCTAGAATTCCTGCTATGGGCCTACTCACCCGAAGCAGCCAAGGTTAAGAAAGTTATCAAAGAAACGAAAGAGGATGTCCCGGCTATAGCCTCTTTAGAAATAGACAAGGACAAAAAGAGAGAGGATAGAAAGAGACGCAGCAGTGCGAATGATGAATCTCAGAATAAGAAAAAGAAGGAGTGACTTTTTAATAAGTAGAAGATAATTATTAACTGTGATCAACTGGTAGGTACCTACTACCTCCCCCTCAATAAAAATGTACCTACCCATAGTTTGAAAATTATCCAGTTGTAACACAGCATACGAAGCATTTAATTTTGTTGATTTTATTGATTATTAAAATGTGAATACCTAATTACGTTTTTTTTACGTTTTGTTTAACTTTCACAACCTACCCTAGAGTGTCTAGGTTAGGTACCTAGGTCATACTTTCTAATGTAGATGGTTGATCTATGGTAAGTTTACCAGGCACAAGATTTTAAATCTAGTCTGCGTGCCCCAGGACCTTGCCATTCTTCCTGACCTTGGACACTATTGTTGGAAATTCTAGCCGACTTTCTTGGCGGCCATTGAGGGCCTTTACCACGGAGAAGCAAAAACGCTTAACCATAGACAATGTAGGAAACTCCTTGCTTTTCAGTTTCCAACCTCCTGGACTGTAGCACATACAGCGCCATCTATTATTGAGTAGCTGTCTATTGTTGAGTTAAAAATAATGAAAATCTGCGTAAAACGAAACTTACTACGTTCCACTTCACGGAAGAAATCGATTTTCTTTTGACATTACCTTGTAAACATTTGAGGACAATGAACTCTTTCAAAAACTCGATATAACAATGAATTCATTCAAAATATAAATGAAAATAAAACTTTGTGCCTTTATTCATACCTAAGAAATCAATAATATTCTCTATCGAATTGTAAATGTTGTGTTTTCTGTGCAACTATAAGTGGGCGTGTAAGCCGCATTTTCATATATTTTTGGTTCAATTTACCTTACCTTGCACCTACTTTAAACTAGGGTTTTAAATAAGTAAGGCCTACACAGTGAGTGTTGAACAAAAAAAAGTGTTTTTTTAAATTCACTTTAATAAAAATGTAAGTATAAGTTCTTGCTTGACTAGGCTTTTATTTAATAAAGGTTTGGTACCTTGGTACACTATTATCTTTCTCAATAATTTATGTAAAAACCATACAAGTTATTAACAGTACCTATTAGGAATGTTGGTACCAAACCAACCTCTGTCTTCTTCTAAAGAAGGCAGTGCGTAAGTAAAATAAAAAAAATGTAGCTGCAGCACAATATAGTCCATGACTGAAATATTCAGGTTCTGTAGACATTAGTCCTCCATATGCAAGATGCTCGGACATTTTCTTAAAACCTTGCCTCCCATTTATCTATTGTCTTATTTATTCACAGAATTGAATAAGTACCACACAGAATGCACATGCAAAGAAAAAGTATGGAAGCTAGTAGTGAGGCAAGCTACTGTAAGTACCTACCTACCAAAATAAAAATGCACGTAAAAAATACAATGTAGATAGGTAGGAACCCAATATACTGTCATGAACCCACTAACCAAGGGGCATGTAAAGACTGACCGGAAATAAGTAAATGGGTTCAGTTGACCTCTTCTGAGCACCTCCTTGGTCACCAACTCAATTGGAGAAAAAGTAAGATTTTTTTTTAAATTTTACTAGGAGCCAGCGACAACTATAAAACACTGGCTGAGGCAAAGGAAAAAAGTATCTAAAGGCGCGTACGCACGTACGAACACGAACATAGCGAACATAGTGAAAATGAAGATTGAATTGCCGCCTTCCTTCGTTTCGTTCTAGTAAGTTCGCCTTCCCGGTTGTGTTCGCTATGTTCGTGTTCGTACGTGCGTACGCGCCTTAAAAGAACAAACCTCTTTGTACTGATAACACCATCTTGTGAGAAGACAGTGAATTTTAAAATAGTTCTTTAAACTAAAAGATAGGTGTCGCTGCATTAAATCTGTTTTCTTTGGGTCTGACACTTGCCTGTTGCCTGCATATTTATTCCTTGAGTTTTTTACAGGGAATATTTTTGATTTGGCAGGTGAGCGAGAGACATGGGATGACTGGGGGAGCCGCTCCTCTCTGAGTCAGGTTGAAGAAGTAAGTATTTT
Organism: Thera britannica; assembly: GCA_939531255.2. Lineage (NCBI taxonomy): Eukaryota > Metazoa > Arthropoda > Insecta > Lepidoptera > Geometridae > Thera > Thera britannica. Next base: position 17,898,017 of record OW618037.2, read on the forward strand.
CTCATGTGCTCTATTTTTGTCATGGTCCATAAAAGAGATTTATTTACATATGCTATAACTAATGAGTTTAATAGTGACCATAAAAAATTCACTACTATCAGATGACATAAAAATAGTAAGTACTTTTTTTTTCGAATATGCTGCATACTGTCTATTAGCATGGATGCATAACATCCATGCTAACAACTAAATGCGCGACCGGATTCGGACCAACAATCGATATTCTATGCGACAATAATCGATATTTTAGCGTAACAATTTTATTATGGTTGATACAGTCCGGCAAGTATAACTTGGCGGGTCTGAAGCTAGCCGTTTGGCCAATCTTCCATCAGTCATTGGCCATTAACGATCGAACAGCTCACTTCAGACCCGCCAAGTTATACTTGCCGGACTGTAGTGTAGGTTGGTATGTTTAGTACCTACTTAGATATTATGTCAAAATCACCCTCCTTTTTGCTTCGCCATAGTCAAAATAGTCTACCTTGATAAAAAAGTACAATGAACTACTAAGGTATAGGATGGTACCTATAATAGCGTGCTAAGGGTAACACAAGTCGCTGCAGTCTTATCGTAACCGCTTTACGCAACTCCAAAAACGCGGAAGTCGGCACCTAAATATAGACTGATCTGATTAATGCGAAGACAGGAATATTCCCAACTCTAACTGAATGGAAGCAAAATAAATACACACACACCCATACACACAAATAATAAAGACGAGCGCGTTTTAAGTGGGTTACGTATACTTTGGAATGTTTTCGAATATGCTCAAGCTTTTAATGCTAAGTATTAAATATGCTTTCGTACCCAAATAAAAAGTTATCATACCCCTGCAAATGACTGGAAATTGTTAATACTTAAATAATTCGAATTTTAAATTCGAAATTGTTATTGGAAATTATAAACAGGGGTGTTTAAATTCCTCGTAAAAGGGACTTTACCTTGTTTTAGATGACTTATAAGGGCTGATTTCATACTTAAAAATATGTTCAAAGATAAACAGCACCATCTCTTACCACTGGGTAATGACAACCAGTGACAGGGCTAACTCTAAGCAATGATTTTAATTTAGTTTTTTAGGTATATCTGTCAGCTATTTCTGAGCCTCTCTTTTGGCCTATTTATCTATTGGCGTTGTGCATTTTGCGCAAATAATTTTACCAAATAAAACTTTCCTAATTCTTGTCTGGTGCTTGACTACATCTCTGCACCATGTTTCTATAAAACACTGCTACCTACGTAGGTATAGGTAGGTACTTATTCGTGCGTTTTGTAACATTATCAACACATATAAGGTCAGAAATCAAACGGTATTTAATCCTACACAAATATGCAAGAAGAGTTTGATGATTTATTCCTACTTAATATTTTTAGTGGGAGGCAGCCCTACTACTAAGTTTAAACTGGGTTATTCAGTTAGTAGGTACCTAACCTACGTTAAATATGTATGCCGAAAGGACGAATGCAAGATAAAAAGGGAACTAGAATGGCTGTATCCCTTGAAATTTCTCGCTTTTAAATCATACCAACAGTAGTGGTAAGCGGATATGGCCTGCAATGGGTCAGAATGAATATTAATTGCTCTCAAGTAACGGTGGTTTCCAACTATCTACGTTTCTCGTTCAACTAGAAATACATCATCAAAGCGTTGTTATATGCTATTATGTACGTAAAAGTGTCGGTCGATGTGATAAAAAATCAAGATCGACTTGCAGTCGACAACGTGTACAATAGTAGTGGCGCAATAAAAAATTGACATTAAGTAAAATGTTGCCTTATCTATGGTATATCCATATTTATCAGGAAAATTAAATTTTAATATTCTTACTGCTAGCTGCAATAATTTTAATGAACTACTATCATAAAATACACGCCTATTGAATAAATAATATGAAACGAAACCCTCGGAAGTATTGAAAGCGTTAATGGCTGTGGGTGGTATGTTTACTATTCGACAAACGCTTGACCGGTGTTAATACTTTTGCACCTTTTTACAAAACTTTAAAATCCGTTTATTTGTTTGTTTGGTATAGGAGTCTTATTTCGCTTGTCCAACTCACACCACTTGTACTTCACTGGGATTTTGTTTTTTGCTCGCTATCACATTGAATCGGGTAACTTCGTTACCGATACTGGCAGCACCGTCAAATGCGCCATTTCTCCGCCAAAGACGTCACGTCGCGCGCGTCTAGATGTAAATACGTCATCACGAATAACATTCACTCGTACAATCTCGAGAAATACAACCGAATCGCATCGATCTATTTATTTAATTTGAAATTACCAATCATTCGGGAGTGCATTAGGGCAAAAAGTGCAGTTTTGTGCATGTGGACTATTGTGAATTTTTGACCTACTTGTGTTGTGACGTCACACCGACCGGCTGGTTTATTTTTTTGTGGTCTGTATTTGTATTTTGAATTTGGAATGCGGAATTGTGGCCCAATCCTGTCTTGGTGGTACGTAGGTAGTACCTACTTGTTTAGGTAGGCCACACATAGGGCGAATTATAAATAAAGTAGGTAAATACATAAGGAATTGTATGTAATATAATAATCAATAACACCAATCAATTATAATTATGAAGGAAGATAGTAGGTATATTATATGGTCGTATCTTCGGTTACCTACATATTGAATGAACAGAACAGCTGATATTTTTATTAATAATATTTTTTAATAGACCAACTTACAAAGGATCATAATAAAGGGATCTAGAATAAATTTATTGCAAAACTATTTATACTCATAATATTTTAAGAAAGACAACAACAACCACACTAACGAAAAATAATAAAAAGAAACCCCAATTAACGCAAGGTTCGGAATTCTGAAAGATTGTTCTATTGAAAACTTCATAACTTAAATGTTAATGCATCGGTTACTGATACAAAAATACTTAAAATGTATATTGGGTTTTGAACACCTAGGTACCTACCTAAGTTTGATAAAAGTATGGACTTATGACCTTACTTATAAAAATATGTCAAAAGATAAGCAGTGCTTAAACTATTGCCATCTCTTACCACTGGGTAATGACAAAAAGTGACAGGGCTAACTTTAAGCAATGACTAAATTTAAATTGCGTTTATAAGTATGGCTAAATTTTTTGAGGCTCCTACTGGATGTTTTAATTTACTACCTCTTGACTGTGTCAATTCCAGGCACAATCAATTTTATATTGTGTCTTGACTGTGTCTAACCAGAGGAATAATAATTCATTAAAAGATTTTTCATAGTGATGTTTGCGGCTGACTGTACAACTATTTTACGGCTGGCATAGGGGTGACATTACTGAGACTTTGGGATAGATTTTGGCTTGTGTTTACTTGAGGTAAAACGTGATGGACACAAATCTTGCTCAGAGCCCCAAGATGGCCTTGATTATAGTTTTTTTTTATAAAAATCTAAGCCTTTGGCTGCTATCACACCTGATGGAAAGTGAGGATACAGCCTAAGATGAGCATTTTTAGCCATAATCCACCTGTTCACTCTTGTCTTAAAAAATCCTAAATTGTAACGGTCCGGAAATACTGACGTCGGAAGAGAGTTCCACTCCTTGGCAGCTCGTACTTTATAAGTAGAGTCATAGCGCTTTGTACGAGAATGTGGAATATCTAATAATAATTAATTTGAATCAGTGTGGTGAAAGGATTTAAAGTGCGCCTCTGAGGCTGTTTATATTTGTTGCAGTGACGGTAGACGTCAAGATTTCTTGATACTTATATCTTTGATGACCAAAAGAGTAGTCAGGGCGCCAAATATAAAAATCATGACTTGGTTCCGCTATCACTGGGGACTTGTCCCCAGGGATTTCTATAATGATACTATAGTGATTTCCCTTGCGATTCCTAATACGTCTAGTATAAAGATGACCCCATTCTGGGTTGCTTATAAATAAGTATTTCATGCAAGGTGGGCGTACTCAGGCGAAGGGCTGCAACCTGTCACATATAGCGTACTAACTAAACTATACCACCTACAAAAAGCTTTTTAATTGCCTGTGATGATTATACTAAGAATGGACCGACGACATTGCTAAAATCACGGGAAGTCGGTGGATGGAAAGGACTCAGAATCGCTCTTCCTGGAAGCCTATGTGATGATGATGATGACTAAGAATACAAATACCTAAATAAATAATATATTCATTATTTATATTACGTAAAAATGCATATGGCACTAACGTTACAATGTACCTAGTCATACAATCGCTGGTCTTATCGCGAGCAGCGATTTCTTCAAGACAACCCTTATTCTCAACCTAAGACTTAAAAATAACCTAAACTAAGGCTAGTAGTCCAAACAAGGCTCCACCCCGCCACGCCCGCCGCAGACAGAGACTTCTAAGTAGAGCAATCTTCTCCTATAAGTCAAGGAAGAGTCTTTTTGCCCTAGAACAGAGCCCTAGGTTTGCCCTCTAAATCTAAGAGACTAATAAACGTTCTCTTTGAATTCTGTGGCGGATGCCGGCAGCTAAAGGTCTCGTGAAAATATTTGCTCGAGTCTCTATTATGACAATGGTGCCAATTCTGTTATGAAATTTTGTAAAATTGTAAAATCGCTAACTGCTAAAAATGTTGCCATAAATTTAACAGACTTCAAATAAAAAAGGTGGAGGTTCTCAATTTGGTTATATTTTTTTTTATGTCTGTTATTTCGTCATTTATAAAATTCATCCAAATTGGTTCCATATAAATTTCAAAATCGTTTTAGCAGTTTGGCTATGAAGTCAGTTTCTAAAGTTTTTTAAACTACACTTGTTCTAAAAAAAGCCGGATGATCGTGGCGGGTCTGAAGATAGCCCACAGAGCACCAAACACGCTTTTGCTTACTTCTTTATTTCGTGAGATAGCCGTATAACTATTCTTACGTCAGTCATTAGACATATTAATTTAAGTTGACGCAAAATAAATTATTTCTATTCTATTCTATATTGACGACATCGGCTCACTTCAGACTTCAGCTCCGTCAAGATTTGAAGCGTGGTCTAGTCAAGTTGGTCTAGGATAGGATAATGCAAACGTTTTACCTGAAAATAAAACGTATATTAAAATACTTACCTGATCCGAAATATAATTTAAATATTGAGATATAGCTATCGCATTCGCTCCCTAATTGTCCCTTTCCCTCCTGAAACGTGTGTATCGCCGTCCTTATCGCACTCCACACATACAACCATCTTCCATCGCGCCGAGGGTCGGCGCGCCGACTCTGTTTCTCATTCCGTTTATTGTTTTTGCGAGGCCACCAGGCAGAATTTAAAATTATTATATTTCGGATCAGGTAAGTATTTTAATATACGTTTTATTTTCAGGTAAAACGTTTGCATTAAAATACTGTACGTGATCCGAAATATAATTTAAATATTGAGAGATGTTTGTTATCGCCTGGTGGCGGTGGTTAGCGTCAATGTGACTAAGAAAACCTTTAAAACCTTTTAGGTGTTAATAAAGTTGTAATGCCAAACTGTATAACACTATAATATCATCTTACCTAAATGTTAGGTGTAGGCAACAAGTTTTCAGTGAGAGAATAATCTAAAACTAAGAATACACAATGTATAACTGTTTTAATCAACCATATAACATAACAGAAATTAAGATCACTTCTTACAAAGGATTAGATAATCAATAAAATGGATAGGCAGGTACTTAGACTGCCTGAAAACTTGACATTATCTTCGGATTAGACTTGCTTGATTGTGCAATCTGCCTACAATAGAATTTCTTAAAAGTATTTTGCGATTTCCAGTTGCCTCTCGAAAGTATATCTTCCACCGGCGTATTTGCAACCCAACTTTTGGAGGCAACTGCTGCTCTAAAGCTCCCAGCTGAAGCTTCTATACCAGAATCTTTTAATAGATTTTTAATCCACCCTGAAATCACACATCTAGATGCGGGCTTGGGCTGACCACAAGTGGTAACAAAAAGATTTGTACAATTTGCCAATTCCCTTCTATTTTTACCAGTGGCTATCAACCGATTTATCCAATAAACCGGATCTAGCCTCCTATTATCGGGATTTGAAATAAGTCTCCAGCCAGACTGACGGTTATCCACAGTGTCAGTCTTAGATCCAAAAACAGGCCAAAAAACGATGTGATCCGTATGAACAATGCAATTCTCAGAACTAACTGAAAGAAGGGTTAAATCATGCAGCCTTCTACCTGAACATAGTAGTAAAATAGCAGCCGTATGCTTAGAAACTTGGTAGAGGCTATCAGCAGTGCAATCAACTTGAGACATAAACTTAATAACAAGGTCAACATCCCACACTGGGGGCTTTGTAGGGGTTGGATTTGTTAAAGCTATTGATTTTAAGATTCGTTTTACAAAAGGGTGAGTTCCAAGCCGCTCCGAAAGTTCAGGCTCACAAAGCGTTGCGACCACAGATTTATGAACAAGAATTGTGTTATAGGACAGTTTCTCTTTGTAAAACAGATCTGATAAAAAACGTGCTAAATCTGAACCGGAAGGTCTACTACTAGTTACATTATTTTGCTCTGCCCACTTAATCCACCGGGACCAAGCAGGCTTGTAAGTCTTAATCGTCGAAGGTCGCCAACTATTAAGAAGAAGATTTCGTTGCTGTGGTGTCCATTCCTTCAAGTGTTCGCTCCAGCCCCACATCTCCATACCTCCAGCTCCATTTCCTGCACATTCTGTGGCGGGCTGCCCGTTGATACGTCCACTAGGACTCGATGAAGGTCTCGAATGGTCCAGGGTGCTGCTGTTGCTCGGCTCCGTAAATCTGGGCGCCAAAAAACTTTCTCCCACCTTGGTACAATTATGAGGTAAACTCCACGGCATTGATGTAGATGTTGAAGGACTTTTGGTATTAAGAACGGAGGCGGAAACACCCATGCCAACGGATAATCCCATTTTTGTGACAGGGCGTCGTGAAATTCCGCTTGTTTGTCCGTATAGTCTAGGGTGCAGTACCTGGGTACCACGCGCGTTAGATTTGTCGCAAATAGATCTATGCTCGGCGTGCCCCATTTGGCGAATATTAACGTGGTTATTCGAGGTAATAGGTGCCACTCTGGAACTCTTCGATGGCGAGATAGATGATCGGCCTCGGCGTTGTAGACACCCGGAATATGGTAGGCTACTAGATCTATCTGATAGAAATCCAACTGCTGAAAAATCTTGTAAGCTAAGTCCAGGAGATCGTGTGACTTTGATCCTCCTTCGTTGCGTAAATAAGCTACTGCTGTCTTGTTGTCCAATTGTAGGTGTATAGACGTTGAACGCAGGTTCGGACCTTGCTCTTCTAGGACTTTCAGAATCACGAGGAGTTCCTTCATGTTCGAATGTAAGTCTTTCTCCGCCGCCAACCAATTGCCTGACAACTTCATGTTGTTTATCTGAGCTCCCCAAGCTATACCTGAAGCGTCTGTCACTAGAAAGAGTGTGGGATGAGCAATATGTATTCGGGAGCTTCCTCCCAGATGCTTGAGCCACCAAATCAAATCCTTCTCTGACTCTTGATTGAGAGAGACAAACCTTGACTTGAGTCTGCAATGACTGATAGTTAACTTTTGTAGCTGTCGATGGTTGAGCCTTCCTCGGCGAATTACAAAACTGGCAAAATTCATCATACCCACAAGACTTTGAAAGTCGACAAGTTTCATCGTTCGATTTTCTAAGAGTCTGAGTATTGAAGACCTTAACTTGTGGCACTTTAGCTCGGGTAGAAACTTGCGATTTTGCCAAGGGTCCCATATAATGCCTAGATACTCTATGCTCTTCATCGGTTTTAGCACGGACTTTTCGAAGTTCACCTTCCAGCCTAGATAATTCAGCATACCCACGGCGATACCGACGTGGCTCTTCAGTACAGTGGGACTTGTATTCGCAATCAGATAATCGTCTAAGTATACAAGAAGTCTGACCCCTTTCCGGCGGAGCACTTGGGCTATCCAATTGCTTACAGCAGCGAAAGTTTTCGGCGCTGAACTTAGCCCGAAGGGAAGGCAACTCATCTCCAGCAATTCTTGGCGGTACAACAGGCGTAGAAACCGCCTGTGAGATCTGTTGATCGGTATATGAAAATACGCTTGGGAGAGATCTATCTTTACAAGCCAGTCGTTTGGCTGTAGGAAGCTTGGAATCTTGTGAACATTGATCAACCTGAAAGGAGTCGTCAGCACGAACCTGTTTAGCGATCTCAGGTCGAATATTGGCCTCATAGAGCCATCTGTCTTGGGCACTAGAAACATACGTGACAGGAAGCTCTGGGATACCTGAACTGGCATCAACACACGCTCCGCTTTCATCCTTTCTATTACTACCGACATTTCTGTGGTTTCGCACGTTGCCTGCTGACAGTTGTCTCGATCGGGCAGATGAAGAGGCGGTCGATTGGAAAAGGGGATACGGTAACCTGAAATAATCTTGAGAATGTAGCTGGGGGCGCCCATCTCTCTCCATCTTTGTCGGTAACGCTTGAGTTGACCGGCACGGAAACGACTCGGTGAGTCAAAATTTTCGATTACCTCTCCTATCCCGGTGGGATGAGGGAGAAAGGTGTCTTTCTCTAGTACTCTTGTGCGCTGGCTGTCTATCATAGCTTTTTCGGCCTCTAAATTTTCCGCCTCTACCTCGAAAGGGTCTGTTAGAATATGCAGCACCACGAGACTTGAGATTGTGTCCCCGTTGAGCGGCCTGACTTTGATATTGAAAACTGCTAGAAGGGTTTCCAGTCTGAGCAGTATTCGGACCGGTCTGCGTAGCAGGTGCGCGGTCTTTAGCACGTGGCCAAAAAACTTTTCGGGAGTCACCCATTCTTTCTAAGGCAGACGTGAATTTGTCAGCGTCAAATAAATTTTTGCATGACGGCGGTATTTTTCGTAAAATATTTTTATGCAATGGGTCTTTCACTGAAGCCAAGATAGCCTCCCTCCTCTGTTGAATGACCTCCGCTCTGTGGCCGCAGACCAACTGAAGGGCGTCATTAGAAATCTTCGAGAAATCCCCTGTTACAAAGATTTCTTCGATCTTTCCATGAATAGCATCATGGTTCAGGGCAGGCGTAGCCTTGGCCCAAGATAAAAAGTCACGAAGTTCTTTTTCAAGCTGATCTTTTTGCTTTATCAAAGCATAACTAATAGCAGCGAAAGCTTTATCAGCATTTGCTGTGGTGCGTGACGTATCATAGCGCTCGACTTCTTCATTAGGCTCTAATTCAGTAAATCCGGGGGTGTGCCGATAACTTTTTTGAACATCTGCATACCTGACATTTTGCCACTGGACATCATCGAACCGCTGAATGCCTTTCAAAACTTCCAAGTAAGAAGAAGGTGTTTTCAGGACATCCGGATCCTTCAGCTTTGTCCCAAACGAAAGAGAGAACTGAGGCTCATCTCCATCTAAATCCGAGTGATTTTCACTGTATAAGTTTCCAGTCACATTATCTTCGATACCATCATTAGCCAATGATTGTTCGCCTTCAAGACTATAATTGTCACATGGCCTGCGAGACAATCTTTCTTTTAGATCACTTACTTCAGCAATTAGTTTATTTAACTTGTCATCTTTATGTGAACGCGCATCACGTTTACGTTTTGGCCGTTGTCGACGGCGTGAACGTTTTGCAGAACTGAAGGACTGTTCATCGGAACTGCTACTTGTCTCACCACTTTCAGACGAAGATGATGGTAACCTTCTTTGACGCTTCCTCTTTCTAGGACTTCCATCTTCAGCACCGCTCATCTTTGGTCTTAGATCCAAAATGAAGGTATCGCCACTCAGATCTATTTCCTTCTCACTCATTCGCCAAAAGTTTTACTTTTTCAAGATAACCTAAAAATAAAACTTATAAAACACACATAGACCAACAAAGGCAGAATTTAACGAACGGTTACACCGTTTATTTATCTTTGCAAGAAGGTAGATTGCACCTACCAAGAATAAACTTTTCGTTTCTCGTTCTTACGATTATTACTTTGATAGCAAACTTGAACAATAACTGTTGATTATAAAAACTTACCGCACTTTGTTCAAGGTCCACATAAACTACATTCAGTTCACATAATCATAAGATTCCAATACATTAATAATGCAAACGTTTTACAGTATTCTAATAGTAAAAACTTGGAAAACAATTCAAATAATTCAATTTTCACAAAGCGTCAACTTCTTTTCTTTTTGAGTATATAATGATGTGATGCATTGCATCCAATCAATCAAATTGATTGATTGATGCAATCGATGTTTTATCGATGAAAATCTAATCGATCTACCATAATTATTGTAAGATCGCAAGGAACATATACTATAATTTGAAATCCAAGGAAATTCCAAAATAAATTTTTAGCACTTACCAGTGCACGTGTTTTTGAAGCGAAAACAATAACGTCAATGAGAAACAGAGTCGGCGCGCCGACCCTCGGCGCGATGGAAGATGGTTGTATGTGTGGAGTGCGATAAGGACGGCGATACACACGTTTCAGGAGGGAAAGGGACAATTAGGTAGCGAATGCGATAGCTATATCTCAATATTTAAATTATATTTCGGATCACGTACAGTATTTTAATGCAATAATACCTCTAGATTCGACACCAGTTGCTGCGTAGTTTCTATGAGACTGGATGATTTTATCAATCTGGCCCTAACCCCTGAATTCATTAACCCACTATTGCGTAATGACTTGATTGAAATGACTTAAAACAGAGTACATACCTACATATATATAATATGACCCCTTTAGTAGACATCTTAAATTCACAAATTGTACTATTGCCTTTTGCCATAGAACGGTTGTCTTTATCTTCTTCTCTTTAGAAGATCAGTGTTCTATAGCAAAAAACAATTGTACTACTTTTATCGATAACACCATCAATTTCGAACGTTATTTGTACCGAACTTGGCCATCTTTCACACCGAGTTGTCTTTCACTATTGGTCATTACTTATTGGTAAGAGATGGAAATATTTTAGGCATTGTTTATCTTGTAAAAAATCTGATAAGTATACAAATGGACTTGGCGAAAGGACTATGTATCCAAGCCAGATAAAATTTAAACAAAAGTTTATCTTGTCGGCTTTCTAAGGCCTTTGGACGTTGTCTCCGTCCTTATTACGACCATGGGTTTAAAACAGTTGCACCATGATGTGTCGACACTGTTTGAAGATGTTAATGGACTGAGCAAATTAGCTCAGTTGACAGAGATGCTAAGATTACTTGCTATTTAGGCTACGGTTGGATTTTACATCCATTTTCGTTACGCGGCACCATTTTATATGGTTTATGCTGGTTTGTTTATCCGTCAGATAAAAATATATCCATCTCTTTTTTAGGCTTGTTAAAAACAAGGACTGACTTTTTATATTTGACGAATACTGGGACGAATACGACCAAAAGCATTATTAGGTAGATTGAACAATCAACCCTAAAAGGCGTTATTTCAAAGAGACGTGAAGATGCCTCATAAATTAATTGAAGAAGCGAATGAAAGACCAAAATAGCAGTTTGACCTAGAAGTCGGTTACTAAAGTTTTAAACTCGTATTAAAACTTTTTTTTTGTTGTAAAACATTATTTTCCCTTCGAAACTCTCCGAATAAACCTAAGCACTAGAACTTAGCGTTCTATCTGAACCTAAGTCTATCGATCGCCCTCCACGGTCCATACTAACTCGATGTATTCTGTGGTGCGAGTCCTGTGCCCCCACCCCTCTTGCGTTACGTCACGGCCTTGACCTTCGGAACACTAGAACCGAAGCTTGAAAACATACAAATGAGTACTTTGTACGTATCTACAATTTTTATATGTGATATGAAAGGAAATAGGCTGAAGTTTGTAATGACTACGTACGGTTGAGTTCTTCAGATCTCTTGGGCCTTATATAACTGTAATATTCTATTACCTACTCATCGAAGGGCTGTAAAATGTACGTTCGAATCACAGAATTCAGAGACCTTTTCTGGTGGTCCGAACAGTACATTGGCTACATGCCCATTGCACCCATTGCCCATATTCACAATGGTAGTAATATTCTTTTCTCAAATTATGCTCGGAAATGTGAGCATTATTTTGTCAATCTTCTTCGAGATAAACCGAAATTGCTGTAATGGCCAAATACATGCGAGCAGCGGCCGGCAAAAGTTGTGTGAAAATCCATTATTTAGCGGCCAGATAAATTCCATATTAAACTCTAAAAATTAGATCGATCGGATCGATCTTTTACTACGAGACATGGCAACTATTGGCCACCAAGTAGGTAACTTAACAAAGGTTTTATTTAAATTTCGAACTGGGTTGCAAAATCAAAAAATGTTGTTTATTGTACTTCAACGCGAGAAAAAAATTGTGTTGTTTGCTGTTTATCTCAACTGCATTTGACAAAATGAGTTCAAGTAGTAATACTTAGTTTTAATTTCCTCGCATTATTTGAGAAAAGTACTACGAGTATACAGCCTTGACCACAACTAAGCATTGATGGACTTACATATGTGGGTGTCGGCTTCGCGTCGACCCACATTTAAACATGTTCGTCCATCGATGCCTCTTTTGCTGGTCGTTACAGTAATGTACCTACTATTGGTATAGGTAGTTACCAATTCATCAAGCCAGACTAACTTGTTCTCAGTTATTATGGACCCAAGTTGACACGACCGGGCCTGTAGGGGTGTTAATTAGATTACCCCAAAGGGGAGTGAATCCCGTTGATAGTCAGTCTTCTCTTAATTCGATTCCATAGCCTTGGCAATGTTTCCAGCAATTTCGCCAATGTTACGTTCAAAGATACCTATAACATTTAGCTTTTCTCTCTCTGAGATGGTAAAAAGGCAGATAGGGGTTTCCCTAAGAACCTACGCATTTGTATCTCACCTAAAAAGGCAGATTTCCCTAAGAACCTACGCATTTAATAAATAAATAATAATAAATATTGTGGACAATTCACACAACACTACCCAGCCCCAAACTAAGCAGAGCTTGTAATATGGGAACCGAATAGCTGATATAATACTTGAATACTGTTTTTTTTTGTAAATACATACTTAGAATACAATATAACACCCAGACAGAGAACAAACATTTATGTTAACCACACAAATATTTGTTCTCGGTGGGGATCGAACCCACGACCTACGGCGCAGAAGGCAGAGCTACTACCAACTGAGCTAGAGGCCAGTCGTATTTGTATCTCAAGTAACGCTATATTTTCCTAATTCTAGCTCTATAAAAAAAGTCGTTTTACGTGAGCACGCTTTATCTGCTAGTCCGATCTCCTCAGGATAATTCTTCGCTAGGGTGAACTAGTCGGGTCTTATCCGAAACCTTTTGAGCTGCCGTCATGATAACGACCCCCTTTATTCCGTCGGGACGGGGTTTCCTTCTGTTTATGATAACTTGATAAAATCGTCAATCTTACAAAGTTAAATGGATCATTTTCGCAGAAATGTCACGTCCACGACCATCAGTTTATATCTGTTATGGTGGTGGATAGCGTCCGTTGGGAACCCAAGTTTAGGCCTACGCTGTATCTATAGTTGCATAATTGAAGTCCGCGTCACACAGTCTGCCTTAACTAAAGGGAAGCGAGCCAAATATTCATGCAGGAATTCTTTATACTGCCGCGGACACTTGAATTTCATGTCACGTACTTTCATACAGTATCGGAAGTACAATCGATATCAAAAGTAAATTATGATCAAGGAAATAGTTTAAAAGTTGGTCTATGTATATTTATTTATTATATTTTTTGCATATGTGTATATTTTTTTTTACTTATTAACTTACATATGTGGCGTTTATTTAAATGTATTTTTTAATCTTTACTGTAATTAGTAAGTGCACCCTAGCCAACTAACTATTGTTAGTTCTAGGTGTGCAATAAATAATTTTCTAATCTTTATTCTATTCCGATGAATGAAAAGTGGCTCTATTTTGTGGTATGCGCATTATCCTATCCCAGTTACAGTTTAAAGATATCGATGTCTTTATTTTTAAACCACTGGTATTGGCATTCTGAATCATCAACTGAAGGTTCTAACTCTAAGGCCCGTATTCAGAAACAATGCTTGAGTCTGAGTCGAACCTCGAGCATAGATTTTTAACTTTTTTTTTCAATAAAAAAATTGATGCTTGAGAACACTGTTTCTGAATTACCTAACCTAGTTACTTTAGTTAAGTATTATCGTGTGGCGCTGTGGCGACTACAATCTAATTCCTTGGCACACACAGCCATGTGTGTGTGTCCGAATTTAGCGACTTAATAAAGGAGGTGACCGACATTAGGGATGGAGTAAGGCCGGAATTCTTTATAGCCGAATGTCGGTGAGGCCGAAGAAGCTAGAATGTTTGTGTAAAATGATTTAAATTAAAAATGTCCCATAAACTAGATGAATCTAATCGCGGATTTCTCGCAACCGATCCTAAAAAACAAAAATTTAAAATTCTAACTAACATATTGCTGAATCGCTTTCGAGAGAGGATTTATGCAATTCTGTTAGTAAATTTTTCTAGTGAACATTATCTTAACTGGAATATTTCAGGCCTTAGCGTCTCCAAGCAAATCTATGACGGCTTGACGCGACGCCTACCTTTAGCAACATTGACATGTATTGTGATGAAGTCTCAGTGTATTGACCTGTCAACTTATCGAGATTAAAGCAAGACTAAGACCGAAACCGAATCATTTTCTCATATTCTTCAACCACTATTCCCCAGGCTCATTTAATTTAACACAGAGTGACTCAACGATCGTCTGAAACCTTACTTCCAACGGAATAAGGATCAAAATAGATTACAACTTTATCTGCTTTGACCTTATTCATCCGAATTTATACCTTATTTGGGAAAATTTAAGGCTTTAACTGGTTCTGTTCAGAGGTAAACCGAGCCATATTTCTTGGGTGTTAAGGTTTATTTTTACAATGAAATATACTTTGCAAATATGACAACATTTTTAGTGTTGATTAAGTGTAACGAATCCTCTTGGGTTGCCTTAAACATAGTAAAAGTAGTAAAAGTGTGTAAAATATTGTATTTTATTACCGTGCCTTTTACCTGACGGACATAGCGGTAACTCTTTAACTTTAGTTTTATAAAAAATTGCCATGGTTTCGTTACATCGTCCGACGGAAAGAATGTAGCCTTTAGCTACTTTAGCGACCTAAAATAGCCCATGACTGCGGTATGATAGATAATCAATAATAATATCTCTGGCAATAAAATATCTATTGCGTACATAATTATAAAGACCTATGGCAGACCACAAAAAAAAACACGTCTATCTTCCAACAGTTAACCAAACCTGTAAAATGTGATAAAAACATGAAAGTTATCAAAACCATCAGTTCGAAAGATGTGACAGCATGGCCGGGACTCGAACCCTATCCTCCGAGCCGCCGCGCTCCACAGCTTACTACTACGCAGACCTAGAACGTCTCAAACGGAAGTCTCCTGAAGAAAACTCGGATGAGCTCAGCGAATACGTGATCGCCAATGAGGTTGTCAACGATATACCTGCCAGGGAAGTGCCCCCGCTGCGAGACAGGCAATGGAGCCTGCCAGAATACAGTACCCCAGAGAATTCCCGGAAGGGGGAGACGTATTCCACTGCAGGGACCTTCCCCATGCCAGAGCCGAAGGAGAAAGAACCGCTTCTAGCTGAGTTGGAAGTCGTAGGACGGTTACCACTGACGCAGCTGGATAGCTCGTCGGGAGTTAGAAGGAGTAGGAGCTGGTACCTCTGTTGTCCGAATGTGGGAGAGGAGGAGGTATCTCGGGATTCCTCGTGGAGGTATTCCAGTTTGCGGCCTGTGACTGCACCGCCGCTGCCGGGGCAGAATGGATTGAGCTTGGTAGGTATTTCTCTTATCATTCCGACTTCACAACTGCTGGATATTGTTTATGACCCCATTAATTTGTACCGTCTCAATCCTGCACATTGCATTTTGTTCATAGCATTATTTGGCCCGGGAATTTGACAATGTTGTCTAGTCTATAACCATCTTGCCTTCGGACAGTAAACGATGACGGGAGTTGGATAAAGTAAGACTCCTTTTAAAATAACGTAGGCCTGTTGTCCTAAATGGCTATGTTATATTAAAAGGAGTGCTGAGGTCTTTTTTGAAGAAATTCCATATCCATTCATAGCATACTATGCAATAATAATTGTCTGACTCTTGGGCTTGAGTTATTTGACCCTCCTTATCAAGAGGCTAACCTTTTAGTTAAGTGTACGTATATTCGTTTGTTGTGACACATCATAAACTCAGTAAACTGGTTTTAGGTCAGGGTCTTTGTTTAATTCTAGAGATGGTGCCTTGCCAAGAGCCCTTTTAACATTTATCTTACAGACATCCAGCACCTTCAGAATTTTAGGAGAAATACCATGAATTTTTCTGTAAAAAAAATTCGTGTCTCTCAAACAGTGAAGGAAAACATCGGGAAGAAACCAGAATGTCCTAGAACCTAACAAACTTCAAAAAGACACTCAAAGTCCCGCCAGCGGCCTTCTTGCGGAAACCAGTCCTCACAAAGTACAGATAAAAAAAATTACCGATGGAGCCAGCCAAAAAAATTTGCTGGTGTCACGGAAGAAGAGCGTTATAGTGGCATTCGCCACTACCAATCGCATTTATACTGAGTGGCGACCAATTTTTATGTCATCGTTACTTGTTAAAGATCTTTGTATATTACTTGTGGCATAAAATGAATATTTTTTGATTTCATTTTGAAGAGTGACACCCACACAATTGACAAGAAGAGTAAGTGATCCTGTTTCGTCTTTCCAGGTGGCAACCCAAAGCAGCCGGACGGATGACGTCTCCTCCCTACGTGCAGAGCGGGACGCCCTAGCTCGCGCGTTATCGGCGGAGCGAGCGCGGGCGGCGAGCGCGGCTCGGGCGCACGACGCGCGGCTAGCCGAGTTGCACGGCGTTATAGCCGAGCTGGTGAGGCGGCGCGCGCAGGACAAGCATGCGGGGGCTATACCAGAAGAGGACGTTTCAGGTTAGATGGTCGAGCTAAGCTCACTGGGTCTTTTATTCCTCAACTGCAGGGACATTGCAAAATTGTCGATTTGAGTCGAACCCCTTGTTACTTTGTCCAAGTGTTGAAACATGGTGAAAATACCCATAATTTCCAAAACTGTTAATTTACTTTTTCGAATAAAAACGAATGGATCTGAAAGCCTAAAAATAGGATATTTTTCCTCAACTTCAGGGGACATCACAAAATAGACGATTTGAGTCGAACCCCTTGTTACTCCAAGTGCAGAGATTTTTTTTGTATTATGTCCAAGTGCTGAGACATGGCAAAAGTAGCCCATTATTTCCAAATCACTTCAAATACGTTTTTATAAAAAACTAAAATTGTGGGTCTACCGCTAAAATAATCAAGCGCTATGTATGTATGCTACCACGTATACATATTGTTACAGATGAATGCGAGTCGACGACACAGCCTGCTGGGGAGTTAGACAACGATGCTGACAGATCTAGAACAGATCAGGTACAGTAGGATACAGCTCAAGTTACCTAAAAACACAGAAAAATTACCCTTACTGCAACGACATTAGTGGTAGCAGTGTATAATCTGATGCGTATCCTTGTATACAACCACAAAATTTAGACCTTCGTAAATGAAAAATGCAAGATTACTTCTGAACTTCTTAAATTTAAAAGCTTAGCTCTTGTCGGGGTTTTCATGCAGTTTTCTCCAATTGAGTCTTTCGAATTCGACCGTTTATGCTATGTGAGTGTCGCGTTTCGCTAATTATACATTTATTTTCAGAACGAATCCTCTTCGATCCTCAGTCCGTGCGAGCTGCCGACTCCTCAGGAGAAGGTGGATCCACTGCCAGATGACACCACAGATACGAGTAGCCATGATGTGCAGATCAGGTAGGAATTATACGGATATTTTTCAGGTCATTAGGGTAGAATGTCTAGCTACACGGGAGTGTGTCAGCAAAGTCGGAAAAGATACGGATGAAGCAACGGCATTAAGTTTATTTACATGAACAATTTCAAGCAACTTTAGCTTAATTACAATGAGGTCTTCTACATACCTGCGATTTATTCCATAACTATCGGCTGCTCGATGATTCGCTCGTCCCGTTTCTGTTACGCCCAGTTCCCGTTACTTTTCCGGGACAAAAAGTATCCCATGTCCGTTTCCAGGTTCAAAGGTACCTCTCCACCAATTTTCAGGCAAATCGGTCCAGCCGGTTCACGCGTGATGGCGTGACCAAGGGAAATTGGGATTTTTTCATTTATATAGATACAGACCTGCTGGTAGAATCATGTATTAAATGAACACAAATATTATGATTCAAGAACTAAAAAAGGAACTAAGAATGATCATTGTTTCATTTCTGAATTTTTGTTGCAGATTGGAACAGCCCCGGTTAGAAGTGTTGGCGCCATCAACTGAGCATGATTGTGACGTCAGTCTCAACTTATCGGAGAAGGATTCAGACGTGTGTCTCAACACCAGGTCAGTGACCTTGTGACAGTCGGTCAAACCCAGTGCTGCATTCTATAATGTAAACATCTCACATACAAATGTGTGGGAATTGAACCCAACACCTATAGCGCACTGGGAAAAAAAGAAAACAAACAGACGGCATAACAGGTTTCTTCTGGAAGTCTGAATATTATGATTTGTGGCTAGGTAACTCCGAAACAGAAGCTACATTATATAGTTTCAAATCTTTTAGTGGTTTTCACATTATGTCCATTATGCCCCTAAGATTTGATTTAGATTAGTAATTTTATTTTATTTTATGTATGTTAGTCCCTAAGGTATTTATTAACTATGGACCTAAGATGTTTCATTTTTGTAATGTGTGCATTTTATGTTGTCTGACATAAACGATATTATTATTATTATATATTATGTACAAAATTCTCACAAAAACAAACTTGCTCAATCGAGATGTTTACTGACTTCAAATCAATTTCTCTTATTCTGGTTCTCAAATACAAGCTCTTCTTAATTTGAGGCTAGATAGTGTGGTGTGGATTGTAATATTTATTGATTTATTTAGATGTTGCGAAGCGGCCATGGATGCGGGCGCTAGTAGTTGCGAACGAGAACATGGCTCGGCCGATGCACATAGAGTCTACACCGCCTCGCCCGGTGAGTCTAACTAAATATTATTTCATTTCATTTTTCCACCCAAAGGTTGTCTGGAAGAAATCGCTATTAGCGATAAGACCGCCCATTGTACCTCAAGGTTTTTATACCTATCCTTTCAGTCCATGTTACCTTTTTGGTGCACAATAAAGTGATAATTCTATTCTATTCATAAACAATTTGCAAAAATCGAGTTTGACATTACATTAATAAACACCACACAACACATAGTACGCAAAAAATATCAATCAGTCAATCAAATATTTTTATAATGTTCTAAAAAATGAGACCCGTACGGGATTTGAACCCGTAACAGTCTCAGAGTTATTCGTCGAGTTTGATTAGGATCCAATGGCGCAGCGGTCAGCGCAGTCCCGCTGCGTCATGGGTTTTCAACCGATTGACGACATTATGCTGAGTGACGACCAATTTTTATGTAATTGTTACTTGTAAATGATCCTTGTGTAATACTTGGGTGGCATAAAATAAATAATTTGATTGATTGTGGACTTCGGGTTTCGTAACAGTAAGATGATTATGGTTAGGATAAAATAAAATAATACATTTGTTACGTTTCAGGTCGTTGCGAGTCGCGGCAAGCGAAAATAGCGTCCCGAGTGAAGTTGAAACGAACGGAAGATAACTGCAACAACCACATATCCAACGAGGAGGTATGATTCATTCTCTAATGTCGACCTTTTTTACCGACTTCAAATGAAAAAAGAGAAGGTTCTCAAATCGGTTGCTTTTTTTTATGTTTGTAATCGAACAAAGGAAAAATCTTTTTTATCTGAAATGTCATCAAAATCGGTTCAGCAGTTTGGCTATAAAGTCGGCATCTCAAGTTTTACTTAAACTTCACTATATTCAGAAAAAAACTCTTGCCTGCTAAATCACCAATGCACCAATGAAGTGCACCAATGAATTTATTTAAAGAAGGGCTATGGTTAGGTTATAAGGAGACGAGCGAAGCCCGGCGTCCCAAACTCCCTCACTCACAGCATGAGACCGAGGGGTATCTACCACCAAAACGGGGAGCAGATCCTAGTCGGCGGTCATAGAGAAAACCCTAGACATACGTACACACACTTGCTTTTTATAATATAATATTGATATAATGGTTGTGTTACAGGCCTGGTGTAACGAGGCAGCGGAACGATTAGCGCTCGACGTGTGCGCACAAGCAGACCTGAGGGAAGCATTAGTCGCAGCTAACAACGACGGTAAAGGCCTCGGCAAAGTTAAATTATTTCCTATTTATTTACTCAACTTTGCGTTTCTCTTCTGACACGTACGTTTATAATCCAGGTGAGGCACTCTCAGCGACATTAAACGCGTGGAAACTACGTTGTTCTCGTCTGCAAGCCGACTGCGCAGTATTACAGTGCGCCTTGTCCCGAGCCGCTGATACCGCGCACAGGTAACTTCAAACAACTACCATCTGTTACTACTTGTTCTTCCTGCCCTTATCCCACTTTATGTGGGGTCGGCACAACATGTCTTCCTCCGTCATTCCCCTCTGTCAGCCGTCATCTCTGCATTCACTCCTCTCTTATCCATGTCATCTTTCACACAGTTCACCCATTTTTTCTTTGGTCTACCTCTGCTCACATATCCATCCACATCCATACTCATCACTCTCCTAGTCACATGACTTTCATCCCTCCTCATGACATGCCCGTGCCACTACTATCTGTTACTAACAACTAAAATGATATTTCACAGGTAACATTTGACGATGTCCCCGCGGACTACTAGGTCGCCCTAGCTAGCTAATCTCACATGATCTACGAAGTTATTGAAAATCCTAGATTTAGAAGGAGATTATCGATCCATAATTTTTTTTGCACATCTTGTTTTAACCGAACCCGGGTGCGTCAACTATTAAAATATATGGGCCTTATTGATGAGTTTTATAGTTTTACTAAGTAGTTCTTATCCCATCCCAGTATAATTATGTACCATGCATGTACAGATTATACTGCGCGTGCTGCGTGCAAGAGTCAGCGTGCGTGGGCGCTTGCTTGGCGCTGCGGGCCGCCGACCGAGCCCTGGAGGCATACGATGTACTGCTAGCATTGGCAGAGACGGAGCACCGGGGGAACACGCCCGAGGTAATTCAAAGACTGTTCGGTATAATCAGCGAATATATTTTTTTATTTAAATACAAAAAAAAACAGCAAACTTAATCTAAGGTACATTTCATGGGTTCGGGGTTTCTATTTAAGTATGGAAATACCTGTGCTAGAGTCTCTCTCTTCCGTTGTACATTGTATCATGGCTAAGTATGCAAGTTCAAAGATATAAGCTATGTATAAAAAAAATCTGGATTTAGCATTTGGTTTGCAAAGAACTCGTAACCAATTTGCGAACACCTAAACCACATAATTTTTGTTAATTTAACAATTATTTGAAATAAAATTGTGCATACATCATTGAATTAAAATACTTATGTTTGCAGACATTTAGCTTTTCAAAAATCAATAACAATTAGAGCACAACTAGTTGTCACCAGCAATTTGAGCAATTTTCAAGTTAGTGAAGTCTCCTACCCTATTCCATCTCGTTTATAATTTGTAATATGATCGTTTACAAGTGAAGTTTAAAAAACTTCTTGAGAAACTGACTTCATGGCCAAACTGCTAAACTGATTTTGATATAAAATACTTATTGAAAAACATACAACCGCACTAGTAACCCCTAAGATTTTCGGAAGGTCCCCTCAATTTGTCTGGTCTGCCATCATCACTACCTAATTTCCTTATCATAGGACCACCTTTGAAATATCTTCTTTCCAACAAAAAATCATCAAAATCAGTTCATAAACGACGAAGTTATCCTCGTACACACATAAAAAAAGCATATAAAAAGTATATACGATAGACTTGAGAAACCTCCTCCTTTTTTAAAGTAGGTTAAAAAAAAATGACTAAAATTTATAATGTTTTGTTTGGTTGTAGCGCGAGGCGGCCGAGTTGATAGCCGGTGGGTTGTTGGCGCGGCTGGAGGAAGGACCCACCTGGCACGTGGGCTCGCCGCTCCTGTCTCCCGGACCCTGGCTCCAGCATGCGCCGTAAGTACACGACTACACTCTTTATTCAACACCCCTACTACAGCAGTCATACAACACTGTCCCTCTCATTTAGTATGAGTCAGACAAAGACGGAGATATAATGCGTAGACTCCGCTGTCTGCAACTCAAATCATCAAATCAATGAAATGAAATGTTTTTATTCGCTTGAAGTATGGTCAATTTTGAAAAACTTCTTATTAATAACAGTGTAGTACCACATACTTCGTCGGAGACCGACATACAAAAGTGTATAATATTCAGTAGGATTACAAGAATCACTTTGAAACGTCTTATAGCTAGGTGAGTCTAGGTGCCAGTTCCACGCGATCAAGCCTAGAAGAACAGGCAACAAACTACGGCTCGGTTCTTACCGTTTTTTTGTATGATCCTTTTACAAATCTAAAATAATAGCAGTGAAGTTCCAGTGTGGTGACTCACGGCCTTAGAGAAGGAAGATAAACCTAAAACAAATGAGTTGTTGATTAAACAGATCGCCGTCTGTTGGAAAATCAACGTACAATAAATAATAGCAGCGTTTTACCTGAAATAAAACGCACATTATATACTTACCTCAATAAAAGCTTTATATTGAGAAGGCGACATCCTTTTCCGGCGAATTTCTACCAGTTTTCATACTTTTATACAGTCAACATCCGGTCAAGTGGCGCCACCTGGCAGCCGCGCGCAGTTTTACTTCGTTAAACATGCAGCGCCATATTGAACTCATTGGCTTTTTTATTTCACCAGGCAGCAATTAAAGTGAAAGCTTTTATTGAGGTAAGTATATAATGTGCGTTTTATTTCAGGTAAAACGCTGCTATTATATCCTGAACGCTCAATAAAAGCTTTATATTGAGACCTGTTTGTTATCGCCTGGTGACGCCACTTGTAAGATCTGGGTTACTCTAGCGCCAATGTGATATTATATTTTTTACTCAATAATGTAGGTAAGTTTGCCTACAATAGTAAATAAAACCGTATTTTAATCAATTGTGCACAAAATAGTGCCTGACTATATTATATTATTAATAATAACATGATTATTTTAATTCTATCAGACATTGCTATAATCTTAAATTATCTAAGAGACTGTAAGTAATCTTAAAAAATCTGCTAAGCATGGTAACAGACAAACCACCCCAAGTTCCTGGCTTAAGTCCAGCTATGAACTTCTTTAGGCTGATCATAATGATGAAGTTATCATAATGCCATGTTAATTGAATGCATTCAAACAAGCCGCGCGATAGGCCTGGTTAAACTCTATACCTAATAGTGTGTACTGGTCTCGTAACTTTGTCAGATGCTATGTAGCTAGTGTAAAGAGATGATAGATGGCGGCAATCAAACTCAACAATTGTTTACTTCCTGTAGATATCGTCAAGATCTTTTTAAAACAATGCTTAGAACAGTAAATCGTAGCTCAAGTGCTACCTCGCAGTGCTGTAATAACAGCCTCCTTAATAAATATTTAGATCTTCTGCTATGACGTTGCGCAAAACGAGTTTAGCTTAATATTTTACTGTTTATTGCATAAATAATAACTGCAATCAGTTTCTAACTATACTTGGATAAAATAATTACTACTTAGTATCTAGATCTAACCCAGAATAAAATCAAATGCCAATAAGATCTGTGGTGAATAAGGACTTATCCTGTAAGGACCTTTATGAGCTAAGAATATTACTGCAATGTAAGTACTATCAGCAGTACCTATACCTATCAATAGTAGTATATAATAAAGCTTTTTCTTTATTCTTATACTTATTCTAGCAGTATCTTAGTGAATTACTTTTGCTAACGTCCCATCGGAAACTCTGATTTGTCAAAAGTCTAAACCATCATCATTAACTCAAGAATATTAAGAACTTAGAACATAACAGACAAGACAGTGTCTGCGTTATAACGTAGGAAGTACAGATTCATGCGTTAGTGTCGTATTGTATAGAATATACCAAAAGTAAAACATGAAAGACAAAAAGACAGTGTCTGCGTCATAGGAAGTACGGATTTATATGAGTGTTAAGATAAGATAAGAAAATTATTTATTGGGCAATAAAATTGTATTGAGTAAAATACAAAAAGTCGAGCATAAAAAACACAAAGACAGTGTTTGCTTCATAACATAGGAAATATGGCTTCATGTGATAGCTCTAATCAAGTGTAAATCACATAGAAAATGTGGTCATCATTATTAGTTGTGACCCCAAAAGCAGCTTTTAGTGCTACACTAAAGATGGTTACAAACCACACGTTATTACACACTTAAGCAAATTTTGATCAAGCAACGGTAAAAATTATCAACGCAACGTACCTATTAAGCATCGGTATTGATCCGTATTCCATTTGTTTATATAAAGAAATTATTTCGGCAAACTACAGTTTTTCGCTAGGAAACAATAGCATACACGCTTTGGGGAGTGTGTACTTAGGATGGTAGATACATTACATCCACGAGCATGTGTGGGTAGTTTCATAGTATAGTGACCGCGTTGTAAACCTTGACGGTTCCTTACTAAAATATTTGCAGGTAGACCGCATCTCAAAAAAAAAAAAAAATATTTACTTGACTAAAGACTGCACGTGCGATTTCAGAGACAAACAACCGAAGTTACTTTACAAGCATTATAGTAGCATAAGTTGGCCGCCACTCAGGAGGGTGGTAATGACGTAAACACATCGACATACCAACACCTGGGCCGTTATTCGCTATTGCCAACCCACGCGCGTTACGTGAACACGTTAAGACATCGGCTTAGCAATAGTCGGATTTTGAACGAATCATGTGAAACAACCAAAAGATCAAACGTGACGTGGGGCATAGACAACTAGTCTTGTGGCATACAGAATACCTTTTTTCGATTCCACACAAAGGCGCGTTTGCGTTTAGATCACGTTGTAAAGTCACACGTTTTGGGCACGGAATCTCCAATGTAATCGCGAATAAGGCCCCTGCTCGCGCAGATAGACCGGCAATAATGCGTTTTTTGTGCGTGTACCACACGCCACTAATGAACGGTTTATTAGTGTCAAAAACCAAACGGCAAAGTATAAATAAGGTACAAATTGGTACGACTTTGTCAAATACTGAAACGTCAAAAGACACTCTGTCTTGCTAGGAAAAACATGGTCCTCCTTGGTATCTTTTCTCAATGCGTAAAAATAATCGCATGAAATTGCTTTTCATAAAACATTCATTTCATTTTAATTGTTCCTGAACCCTGATAACTTAGTGATGTGTTTTAAGGCATCCTTAGGTAGGGTAGGTCTTTGCTAGTTTTAATAAATGTATAAACATTAATTTAGCACCATGATGAACTACAAGGTTGGCAAAGTCTAAAAGTCTGATGCTTTTAAGAGGATAGTCTTGAATTTCTTACGTAATTTTAAATGTTCGCAAAGAATGTCTTTGTTTTGTCCCATTCAAGACAAATGATCATAAAGATTCACAACAAATATTTGTTTAAAAAGCTTGCTTAGCCTGAATGAGGTTATGTGAAACGCACCTATGTGTGCGACTTGCAAAAACACAGTACAGTGTAAATCTAAGAGTTACGTTCGGTTTAGGTTAACTCGGAAATTAAGAAATTCCTATCTTTGGCAAATACTTTAAGGGTTGCACTTTTAGGTTCGGGTCCAAAAGCAGACAAGGGTCTACTTACACTATGACAAGCATTTCAGTGGATTTAAAAGAGCCATTTTTCATTAGATCAAACAAGACTAGGCTCTTGATGTAAAACACTTTATTGGATGGAAGTGTGTAACTGGCTTTCCTTACCTTGAGTATTATTTCTTTTATTTAAGTATCTATGTACTATATCAGCTATCTGGTTCCCATCGTACAAGCTCTGCTTAGTTTGGGGCTAGATAGTGTTGTATTTATTTTTATTTTATATATGCCTAAGCCAGCACTTACACCATAATGAACTTCTCGAGGTCATTATAATCTTCACTTTCGAGTCGCGACTCGTTACTTACCTTTCTCATTGTAAAAACACAGTTCGTATATTGCACATTCGAGTGTTGACCCCTGTGCGAGTTTAAATGTGGCTTAAATGAGTTGTCCCGATTTTGTATGGAGGCTGGTTTTTTATTCCTAGATGCCTTTAACTGGAACCACTTTATGCTGAACTTTGAATGCCTAAAACATAGAACTTGAAACCCTACTTGAATATTTTTTAGAGCCCTCCATTGTTTTTAAATAAATTATTTTAACTCAAATAAATAAGTTGATGGTTGGTATTCTAGAACGATCAGGCATCCCTAAAAATCTGTCAGATTAGGCAGATGATGAATGACATTGACATTTTATCTGTCCGATTGCAAATGTCAATTCGTTGGATTTCATTTCGTCGTGGATTTCAGTGCGTTGTGTTGTGTTCTCGTAGCTTTCTCAAATTATCTTCTAACTTACCTGACCCCTGACTCGGCTTTGTTTCAACGGATTGATTGTTTTATTGCACGCGATTTGGATAACGGTAGCTTGGAGATAAAACCATGACGACTTGGCTATTCACAACGGTATTCGACTACGTTCCTATTCGTAGATTATGGCTCGCTGTATCAATTGCAACATAGCAAGTCATCCTTTACAACAACAGCATCTTTACAATGCTCTGGATATGGATCTCTAGACCATTTCAATTATAGAAGAATGGATAGCTCGGGAGGCAAGTAATACTATTTTTTTTTACTAATGAAACCTAAACTAACCTAAATAAACCTGATCGATAGTGCGTTATATTTTTTCTAGCAAAGTAATTTTTACATTGTTTTCAGGTTGAAGATGGAGATACTATTTGCCAAGAGTGCATGGACCTATTAATGCGCGAATATTATGGTAGATTTCATGGCATTCATGGTGATAGACAACTTGGTCATCTATCAGTTTGCATTTGCTGTGGGATTACAATCTCCCAAAGAACAGGGAGACGATCTCGTCCTCTACCTGTTGGTCGTCCTGAGCGAGACCATATAGCTAACATCATCAGTCCCCGTCAGGTAAAATAGTTTTAATAATAATTTTAGTTTTAAAAACATTCATTGTTTTCACATCAGGCTAACATTTATCCATTTCCAAATATAACCTCACACAATGTATATTTTATCGTAGAGTCAACTAGAGGTTCTCACGGGTAGGCTACATACACAGTATAATAATTATGTAGCTAGGTTACAAACTAAATTGTGTAAGCTAAACTTAAGAATCAACATTGGAAAACGCATTGTGAAAACGGGTAATATAAAAGTAAATAAGGGTTGTTATTTATAATGCACCATTATGTAGTAAAACTTAAGTGGTCATAATTCCTTTTCAGATTAATGCTGATGCTCGAGCGTGCAACGTCTGCTGGCTAAGAGCACACTTATACGCTCCAGAAGTGGTAGAAGATGAAAGAATAATCATTCCAGATGACATAGTGGAAAGCGGATCAAGTTCTGTAGCTGAACCTGTAAGTGTCCCTAGCTCTGACTTTGAAAGGGACAGCATTCATCAATTGGAAAATGAAAATATGCATTTAGATGGTTACAGTCGAACTCCAGATACTTCAAACCATTGTTTTGTACCAGAGTGTCCAAATATCGAACGCCTCAGAGTACCTTTGTTTCTGAAAAAGAAGATACTCAATGATAACAAAATATATGTCACTGAGAAAAATGCCGATTGGAATGACCGAATTTGCGGCTACTATTGTAACTGTTTCGTAGGAAAAAGAACTGTTGGGAGCTGTGCTCATGTAATGACAATTGTTTGGTATTTAGGGTGGGCAAGGCATCAAAATAATATTACACCACCTGCACAATTTTTGGACCATATCCTAATAAGAGAAGATGTTGAAAATGAAGAAATTGAATAAAAAAATAATCAATTTATCAATTCTTGTTTCATTTTATAGCATTAGTGCTAAAACTAGGTTTTCGACCATACACGGCACTCTGTTCTGTTTGTTGCATACAATACAAGTTTATGTCTATCTAGTGTGAACCTAAGGGAAGGTAAGGTAGCTCATAGCCACTCATAGCGATGAGGAGTCACCACGCCTTGAAAATAGGGCTCTATTGGTTGTCCTGCTAAGTTTGATAGGGAACGGTTGTGCTTCTTAGAAATGAATAATGGTTGAAACGTAAGGGCGTTGTGCGGGTTTGCTCAAGGCCCACTCCACTAGATTCTGTAAATTCCGGTAGGTATTTTAATCTGGAATTTTTATCAAGTATCCTCTAGATCTAGAAGACTAATGTTAGTTGCTGTTTCGATCTTTTGATGAATTGAAGGGCAAGAATTACCTTGCACTTGCACCGTCTGTCATAGAGGTATTTTTTGTTCTAGCGCTGGATATTTGTCATTTTGCCAAGTCGCAGTTAAGTGCTGCCAACTCTTAAATTAAAAATACCACACACACCCATCCACACCCAAGATCCACACAGAAATTATCAAATCATTGCAATAATTTCGCTAATCTCCTATCATACATCGTACTACTGACAAAAAAATCGTATTCCCCTATCAGAATCAACGTGTTGATAGCGCTGATTATGAGTTTTCAATAGTTTCATCGCTAATACAAACAGTCTTTTTTTTCAAAAATGGCGAGCTTTAGATTTTTTTTGTTTTAACAGCTAAGCTAGATTTGTCAACCTCTATCCATATATAATATTTGGATAGAGGTTAAGAATTAAAAATATTAAAAAACCATATCAGGACATGTCTTTTCCAACCCGCGAGGCTGTACTTGATACAGGCACATTTACTAAATTTGTATCAAATCTGTATGATGGAACACAGTTAAAACACTTAACCCCCGCGAGAGGCAGTTGTAAGATTAAATTTTTTCTTGTGAGAACCACTACATTTCAGAGACTAGATTCACTTACCAATAGTTCACAGAGTTCCACGCGATGGAACACAAATTCGCTTTACGCCTAACCCCCGCGAGAGGTGGCTGTTAAGTTGATCGAGGTTCTCTTGCGAGAATCCATTCGATTTAGCGAGACAGTTTCACTGGAAGTTTAGAGAGTTCAACTCGATAGAACACACTTTACAAACGCCTAACCCCCGCGAGGGCGGTTGTTAGGTTGATTGAGTTTCTCTTTTCAGACTTAACAGGAACAGGCCAGTTTCACTGGAGGTCTATAGAGTTCCATTCCATAGAACGCAGCTAGTTCACAAACGCCTTACCCCCGCGAGGGGTGGCTGGTAGGTTCTCAAGACCAAAAATACCTTGCTGCTAATAAAGTAAGCCTTTTTACTTGAAAACTTTATAGTAAACCTTCGAGTCGGTGACCAGTAAACTGATTGAAAGCGATGGTGTGATGAACATAGTTTTAAAATAATAAAGTGGGTGTTGGGGCAGGAACGGAGGATATCCAATTATTCGTATATATTTGTACAGTTTTAAGCGTTTATTGTCTGAAATTACAATATAATAATTAATATTTCTTAGAAATCTGTGTAGCTTGTGCGTCGTGCGTGGTTGGGGAAAGAAGAAGGAGCGATTACGGTGCAATATTGAAAGCTTCAAATTTTTCTTCTTCTGCTTCTTGATTTTATTTTTGTAGTATCAAACTGTCAGTTCTGTCAGACGTCATGTCGTGAACATACCGCCGGCCTTGGAAGACTAGGGTTCCAACATAGCAGTCGTTGTAGCAGTAGTAGGTTCAACAGGATCCTCTGGTTCCAGTGGGAGGGGGCAGATCTTCGAAAAGGAGCGCCGAATAATGCCAGTTGCCGTTCGGATATCAGCAACGCGTGAAATACCATCTGTTCCAGGGAAGACACGTACAATGCGACCTAATCTCCATTTCAGAGGTGGCAAGTTGTCTTCCTTGATCAGGACCAGTGTGTTCAGTGCAACTTCGTCTCGGTTGGTTCTCCACTTTGTTCTCTTTTGTAGTTCAGACACATACTCTCTTGACCAGCGCTGCCAAAAATGCTGCCTCAGTTGCTCGACTCTGTGATAGCGTGTGAGTGATGTCTCTGTCTTGGACGTCAGGTCTTTGCATGCGGGAGCCACCAGCGGGCGTCCGATCAGGAAGTGTGCTGGGGTAAGCGGAGAGAAGTCATTTGGATCTGTGGACATAGGGGATATAGGACGGGAGTTCAGGACAGCTTCTATCTGAGTTAAAACAGTGCTGAACTCCTCGTACGTTAGCCTAGCGTTGCCAACTATGCGCCTCAGATGATACTTACAGGAGCGAACTCCCCGCTCCATTAAACCACCAATATGAGGAGAATAGGGAGGTGTGAACCATAATTTGATTCCATCATTAGAAAGAGAATCAGTAATAAATTGAGAATTATCGTTTAAAAATGAGGTCAGTTCCCTTTTGGAACCAACAAAATTTGTTCCGTTGTCGGACAAAATAACTTCAGGTTTACCCCTACGACTTATAAAACGTTTTAGTGCTAGAAGATAATCATTTGTGGTGAGACTAGTGACAAGTTCAAAATGGACTGCTCGTGTCACCAAACAAACAAATAATGAAATATAGCCTTTAGAAAGTTGAGCACCTCTGCCCTTTCGATTTAATATAGAAACAGGTCCTGCATAATCTACTCCACTATGTTTAAATGGAAAACCAGGATCTAGACGCTCACTCGGTAAATTACCCATTATCGGTGAGATGGTTTTACCTTTAAATCGATTACAGGTCACGCAGTCATGAATCACTTTTTTAGCCAAGTTCCTTGCACCCAACGGCCACCAACACTCACGTATATTAGATAATAGAAGCAATGGACCTCCATGTAATAACCTTGTATGCTCATGTCTGAATAACAAAAGCGTCAAGTGATGTTTTCCGCACAGTAAAATTGGATGTTTTTTATCGTAGTCAAAGTCAGGTGAATTACTTATACGACCACCGACTCTAATTAACTGATTCTCGTCTAAAAATACATTAAGACCCAAAATACGTTTAGCTTGTTTACAACTTTTCACAGGAATTTTATTTACAAGGCAAGAATGAACGTCCGAGAATGAATGAATTTGAGCGAACCTTACGAGCATACGTTCCGAATCGTCCAACTCTTGCACATCGAGCAAACCGATTTTCAGCTGTGATCGATCACGTTTCATTTTTATGTTGTGAATGAAACGAAGTACATAGGCACCGATGCGTCGCAACCTAGAAAATGACGAATATTGTTCGAATGTAAACACTTCACTACCTACTGTGGAAGTATGGATAACATTACTGAGTGTTGTATTTCGTAAATCGGGTAAATTGGAACTAATTTCCATTGGTATTTTCGTAGCTTTAAAATCATGTTCTTTTAAAAAGCTAGGGCCGGACCACCATAGTTCGGAGTCTACTAATGAGTCAAGGTTTAACCCTCGAGATAATAAATCAGCGGGGTTATCTTTACTACCTACATGTAACCACACAGAATCGCTTGTTAACTCGTTTATTTCTGTAACGCGATTCTGAACGAATGTTTTCAATAAGTGAGGTGACATACGCACCCATCCCGTAACAATAGTCGAGTCCGTCCAGAAGTACACTTTAGTGAAAGTCAGCCTTAAAGAATCGATTATTTTCTTGTACAGCCTAGCTCCTACCAGGGCACCACACAGCTCGAGCCGTGGAATGCTAATCGTTTTAAGTGGAGCAACCTTACTTTTCGCGCATATCAATCTTACTGTAACATCTGAATCGTGACTATAGGTACGTGCGTACGCGCAGGCACCATAAGCGTGTTGACTAGAATCAGAAAAAATATGTAACTCTAAATGATCATCGTTAATACCTCTAAATTGTCGAGGGACTCGTAACTCGTTTAAGCAAGAAAGGGTCTTCACAAACTGGTTCCAGCTCAACAGAATATCGTTTGATACAGGAGTATCCCAATCAATTTTACACAACCATAATTTCTGTAGCATTATTTTTGAAATAATAACAGCTGGCGCAAGAATACCTAAAGGGTCATAAACTTGGGATATAATTGACAACATAGCACGTTTAGTCAAACATGATGTGTCACAGGTTGTATCTATCTTCGAAGTGAAATGAAGTTGATCGCTGTCATTATACCAACCTAACCCAAGTGTTTTATTCTGTGTAAGTTCATCGATCAGAAGTTCTTTATTCTGTAAAGGATCAAAGTTAAACGTCCACTTACGCAGAGGAAAGCAACCCAACTTTAAAACTTTGCTAACTTTCTCACAAATATCCAACAGGGTATCGTAATTATCGTGGCCTGTCAATAAATCGTCTACAAATATATCGTCCTTGATAATACGAGCGATATTTTCATCGTTACATTCCAATGCCAATTGTCGTATACAGCGCATGCTTAGGTACGGCGCCGATGCCGTTCCATAGGTTACAGTATTTAGTTGGTAGATACCTATCGCATCAGTAGGTTTTTCACGCCAGACTATGTACTGCAATGACCTTAAATCAGACTGAATCAGAACCTGCCTAAAGAGTTTTTCAACATCTGCACATGCTACGTACCTAAATTGTCTGAAGCGTAGCAATATAGAAAAAATATCGTTTTGTAGTGCAGGCCCTGGCAGTTGAATATCGTTTAGCGATTTTTGTGATGACGTCTTTGCACTACCGTCGAATACCACACGAAGTTTGGTGGTAACACTACTTTCCCTATAGACTCCGTGATGAGGTAAGAAGAAACTAGGTTCACTAAAGGTATCTACACGCGTCATGTGACCCAGCGCTTCATATTCGCGCATGAAATCACAATACATTTTTTTAAATACTGGCAAGCGTTCGAGTTTCCGTTCTATGGCCAAAAATCGTTTATTAGCTAACGTATAAGAATCGCCGAGCTTATCAGCTGATTCACATAGCGGAATACGGACCGAAAATCTACCATCTTTTTCTCGTTTTGTCGTATTCATAAATATATCCTCACACTTTCGTTTGTCCTGAGTGAAAACCCTATCTACTTTCTGTGGTATATTTTCGACATCCCAAAATTTCCGTAGCTGAACGTCTAGTGTTTCAGTAAAATTACACTGAACTTGGTTTGTTTTCAAGTCCTTTGTGTTGATAGGACCAGAGACTAACCATCCTAACTTAGAGTTTTGTAACAAAGGTCCGTTTGGTAGCCTAATCCTATTTTCGTCTAAAAGTTCCCAGAATTTATCCGCACCTATTAACATATCGATTTCAGCGGACACGGCGAAATCCGGGTCAGCGAGTTGTATGTTGTTAGGTATACCTACATAATCGAATACTACACTTGTTGATGGCAAGCAAGGAGTTATTTGAGGCAACACTATACAACTTATTCGTGTACTGAACTTACTTGTTCTTGATCGCATTACAATATTGCATGAATTATTCGCATGGGTGAGGCTGCGGCCTACACCAGTTATTCGTACTGTGGACTGTAAATAAGGCGCATTTAATTTTTTAGCTAGTTTATCCGTAATAAAACTATGTTGACTACCATTATCAAGAAGAGCCCGTATAACATGAAATTGATTATTCTTGTCGGCTACTTCTATCAAAGCAGTAGATAGCAAAACCTGTTGTAGCACTAATCCTGAAGTGACCGTGCCTTCAGAAGCACCAGCCACGCATTCAGCTGATGCATGCAAAGCTGTCGAAGCAGTAGCGCATGCAGGAACTTGGTCCAGACACACATTCGCATTGCTACTGTTCTCGCCTTGCTCGTCTAAGTGTAGCAAACTATTATGCTTTCGTTTACATTGCATACATGGCCCAAACAAACATTCATCGATTGAATGTCCTGAGCGCAAGCAATTATGACATAACTTATTTTGATTGACAAAAACAATCCTATCCCTTACAGACAAATTAAGGAACTTAAAACACACATAAAGTTTGTGTTTACCATTACATTTTACACATGTAGACTTAAAATTACTTTCTTTCTTATGAAATGGCTTAGTTTTCAGGACCTCATTATCAGTTGACACATAGCTGTGTACTTGTTGGACAGGTTTAGAATCGTTTGAGTTACCACTAAGCCTACCTGACTTAGAATGATTCGCATTTATCATCTCAAGCATATCAGCTCTGTTCCGTAAAAATATAAGAAGATTATCCAACTTCAACCCCTGCATGCTATTAGAATCAAGGAGGGAGCCTTTATGATTCTCCCACTCACGTTCCGTGGAAGGATCTAACTTAGAAACAATTAGGTATATAATTAAGGTATCCCAAGACTCAGTCGGTTCATTTAAAGTTTTTAAAGCTCTCAGGTTTCTCAAAATGGTGTCAATCAGTTTCCTAATTAGGACTGCAGATTCTTGTTTGATACATGAAACATTAAATAATGACTTAATATGATTGTGTACAAGAAGCCTTTGGTTATGAAATCTATTTTCCAAAAGTTCCCATGCGTGGGTGTAATTGGATGCAGTGAACTCCAATGCACTTATGACCTGTAATGCACTACCACTGAGAGAACATCTCAGATAATGGAACTTATGAATTGCATCCAGATCCGTTCGCTTGTGTATCATAGTAACATAAGAATTTCGGTACTCTAGCCACTCATCATAGACACCACTAAATGTTGCTAGCTTTATGTATGGCAGTTTTACATGCGCTAAACTTTCTACAGGCGAATGACTACATTTAACCGCTGAAGAACTGTCACTTGTCTCATCGCTACTGACAATTAAACATTGAGCTGCAGCCATAGTGCTAAAGTAAAATGCTTCTACTGATTCAATATACATGAGGTTACTTGAACACTCCTCTGGAGGAGAATATAACTCTAAGTCCCTACATGTGTTATTAAATTTATTAAATTGTTCACTAGCTGATTGTAACCTCAATTTCAATTCTGTAACTTGCAACTTTGACGGACTAGAACCTTTAAATGATTCAACAAATGTTTTAAATTGTGTCAATCGACCACGCCAATAACCTCTACTTTTCCTCAGCTCAGTAAGAAGTTCCTCACATTTTTTCCTAGTTGGGGAATGAGAGGGTGAGGGCACAAATAACGTGGTCTTTTCCTCAGACATAATGGTGGCTTAAAGAATCGGAAAGTAACTCACGTGTAAGCAGCACCTCGAACGCCGATTGACGCAACTGCACGCTAGACCACGCAACTGGAATTACAAAACACAGCGTTTTAACACAAATCCAGGAATGGATGGGTAAAAGACAGGATATCCTGACCATTCGCTTCTTGATGGCTCGCTCGCGTATCCACGTGTCCTGGCTTGGCTTGCGGCCTGGCTCGTATCTTGCTCCGACTCGTAGGACCAATGTTGGGGCAGGAACGGAGGATATCCAATTATTCGTATATATTTGTACAGTTTTAAGCGTTTATTGTCTGAAATTACAATATAATAATTAATATTTCTTAGAAATCTGTGTAGCTTGTGCGTCGTGCGTGGTTGGGGAAAGAAGAAGGAGCGATTACGGTGCAATATTGAAAGCTTCAAATTTTTCTTCTTCTGCTTCTTGATTTTATTTTTGTAGTATCAAACTGTCAGTTCTGTCAGACGTCATGTCGTGAACAGTGGGTATTAAGAAAAAAGTTTCTTAAGATTTTTCTAGAAGTAAACGTATTCGTATAATAAACCCAAGAGAGAATATAAGTAATATTATTTCTGCTTTGGGAAGGTAGGCATAATTTTTATCAAAAACAAAATAAAAATTTAATATTATTTTAACAATGCTTAACCGTATAGGTAGGTATGGCCCGATGACGTCAGGTATCATACGTTTTACCCCTCTTTGTTTGTTTCCAAGTCTATGAAACCTGGAGTATGTTAGGGTATAAGACTTTAAGCAAAACGCACTGGATATCAAAATAGCAGTTAACATGAAGCAATGAACGAATGATAATATTCAATAAAAAACTATTCCTTCTACGATTTTGATTTAACCTCCTCGGAAAAACATTGTAACCTCAGAACAAAGACCCATGTTCATCACACGTATTTCGGTGGGGATCGAACCCACGATCACACAGAAGGCAGAAGTACTATGAAAAATAAATAGAACCGTTTTCCCCCCGAAGGGTAGAAAACGGATATTTAGGTTTTAGCCGAAGCTTAAACCACCTTGAGATTACGCTTCATGTTCCAGTCACTCACACACCCAAATACCTTGTCTGTGTGCGTAGAGAGCTCCATTGGTATACTGTTTCCGTCTCTTTCTCTCACCCCACCAGCGCTCGGGCGGCGCGCGCGCCGCCTTCCTCAGTACCGTCAAATTGAATGAGCCGGCAAGGTCCATTAAAATTTGGTGGTTTAAGCTTCGGCTAAAACCTAAATATCCGTTTTCTACCCTTCGGGGGGAAAACGGTTCTATTTAGGTGTTTAGCCTTCGTTAAACCACCTTGAGACGTGTTTACATTCTGCCGGCGCTGGTGTTTATGCGTACTGTGATGGAAGTGGTTAGACTTCTATGTTGATAAAATAAAACAAAGAGAAAGTAAGGAAATCAAAGTCTTGTATTATTATCATAAACTACTTACTTAGTGTTATGAGATCATTTATAAATTAAACTTAACTTAACAGAATAAGTAATGTCAACACACTTGTGTTCAATTAAATTTTACACATTGTGAATCAAATAACAGAAAAATCAAAGCTTAAAGTAGCGTTACTATTTGTTCCTTTAGAAGGAACTTCCTTGAAATAATGGTTGAAGAAAGTATTTCTTGATCTCCAATTACCTCTTTTTAAGAGTTCATCAATATCGTACCTATTGTTTGACCAGTTATCTGAAGCAACTGCTGCTCTAAAGCTCCCTGATGAGGCGTTAATTCCCGCTTCTTTAAAGAGAGTCCGAATCCAACCGGATATGATAGAACGTGAAGCATCTTTCACGCATCCCCGCGTCGTAATAAATAAGTTATCAAGGTTCTTTCCTCTGCGTCGACTCTCCGACATGGATATTGACTTTCGAACCCACGACGTAAGATTTAGCCGCTCTTCGCGGTGTGTTGTGTTATTCTTCAGTACCCAACCTGACTGCCTATAAGTACTACAGTCAGTTTTAGAGCCAAATTTCGGCCAAAACATAATTTCATTCCCATTATCAAGAAAGGCGTCCTTTTTTATGCTTAGCAGGGTGAGGTCGTGCACTCTCCTACCTGAAGCTAACAACAGAAGAACACACGTGTGCCTATAGATTTGAAAAAGGCTGCTTTCATTTATATCATAAACTTTCAGAAAAACAAGAAGGTCGCTAATCGTCCAAGGTAAAGTTTTCTTAACTTGTGGTTTTTTCAGTAAAATTGCTTTGAGAACGTGTTTCACTAAGGGATGAGAACTTATTTCTTCTGAACGTTGTGGGTTAGCCAGGGTAGTAATTACTGATTTGTGCAAACATATAGTGCGGGGTGCTAAGTTAGCTGAATAGTGAAGATGACAAAGGTATTTTGCTAACTCCGAAGGTTCTGGGTTGTTCAAATCTATATGATTTTGACGAGCCCAAGTGCACCAACGCTCCCAAGCGGGTTTATATGTTTTGATAGTCGACTTTCTCCAAGAAGATTCCAATAGGTTTACCTCGCATTCCAACCATTTTGTTAAGTGCTTCGACCAGCCTGTACCTTCCAGACCCATAAATTTAGATTTTGTACGTTCTGAGGTGGATGATTCGTTCGTAGATCTATTAAGTTCCTCTTCAGGTTTGGTATCTCTATTGGAGAGCATATTGCTAGCTTCCTCAAACTGGGTTCCCAAAATGCTTTGTTCCAGCTGGGTGCTACAATCAGGTAAGTCCCCGTTGATGTTTCCAGGTGACGAAGTACCTGGGGTATTATGGCAGGTGGTGGAAATATCCATCCCAGTTTGAATTGCCACGTCCTGCTGAATGCGTCTGTGAACTGGCTGTGAGGATCCTTCGCGTCTTCGCTGACATATCTCGGTACAACCGCTGAGCGGGCTGACGCAAATAAATCTATCTCGGGTTTGCCCATCTTCTGGAATAACGCTGAGGTTGCCTGAGACTTGAGATGCCATTCGGGTGGACCTTTCTCTCTGGAGAGACTGTCGGCTAGGCAATTGTAAACCCCAGGAATGTAACGGGCTATAAGATGGCAATGATTTAGATGACAGTATTCTAATATTTTGGATGCCGTTTTCAATAATCTCAGTGATTTCGTTCCTCCCTGCTTTGTGATATAAGCTACTGTTGTCCGATTGTCTGACTGAAGCATGATTGTTTTGTGTTTGATATGTAGGCTCATCCTCTGCAGAACCTCGTACAGAGTGTGCAGTTCCTTTTGGTTGCTGTGCCACTTCAGTTGCTGCCTCGTCCATAGGCCCCAAAATTTTTGTCCGTTTGCTATTGCACCCCAACCTAGGTCTGCAGCATCTGTCGTTATGAAGACTGATGGTTTCGGTATTTCTAGAAGTGAACTCTGTTGAATGTGATCGCGCCACCAAACCAACTCTTCTAAGGCGCGTTGAGGGATCGGCAACTTCACATGTGGTTGGAATTGAGCTAATCGGTTCGACTCTCGCTGTAAAGTACGGCTGTGCAAACGTCCGAGAGGTATCACATATGAGGCAAAGTTTAGTTTTCCGAGAATGATCTTCGAACCATGCCAACTCCAGTGCTTTTTCTTGATTATTTGTTTTAGGTGTTCCACTAGGTGTTTTTGTTTCTCTTGCGATAGTGACTTCTGATTGTTTTTTGTGTCCCACGTTATGCCTAAGTATTCTAACTTCGTTGTCGGGACAGGTGAAGATTTCTTTAGGTTCACTTTCCACCCAAGATGTGCCAGATATCTTTTCACGTATTCTGCTTGTCGACCCAAAGTGGTCGGATCGTGGTGGATCAGTAAAAAGTCGTCCAGGTAGACAGCAACTCTTAGGCCATCTTGTCTTAAGGTATGAGCTATCCAATTGGTTACCTTGGCAAAGGCAGCTGGAGCGCTGGCGAGACCGAAAGGGAGGCATGACATCTGATATACCTTTCCTTGAAAGCTCAGAGATAAGAAGCGACGGTGGCTTGTAGCTACTGGCAGGTGAAAGTAAGCCTGTGAAATGTCTAACTTCATCATGTAGTCTTCTTTGCTTATGAGTGTTGGGATTGTTAAATGATTTAGAAGACGAAATCTTGGTGTCAGCACGTAACGATTCAATCTCTTTAAGTTGAAGATCGGCCGATTGGAGCCATCTGCTTTTCTTCTTAGAAATATTTCGGAAAGAAACCCGTTTGCAAATGTGCTTTTCTGGATGGCTCCTGATTTTAGAAGCTCTTGAATTTGTTTCGCCATTTCGGGAGATGCTCTTGTTTGAAATCGGGTGATGTTTTTCTTTGAAAATATTTGTAATGGAGGTTTCGCTCTGAATGGGATCCTGTACCCCTGAATAAAATTTTGTATAACTGTTGGTGCTGCGGTCCATTGATGAGCAAACTCCTGCAAGCACCCTGCCTTGAAGGAGTCATCTTCTTTTGCCATCGACCCCTTTTTTCTTGAATTGCTGCTGATGTTGTTGTCGACCTCCCTGTGGGCCATATCGGGTTTGTTTTTTCGGTGTCGAGTTTGTGAATTTGTTGGGTCCCCGCGTTTTCCAATTGTTGTAATCAGAGGAACTTTTTGTGGGAAACTGCGAACGTTCAACTCTTGTTTTGTCTGGCCCTCCCCTTGACCTCTGAAATGGCTTCTTTCGTGTGGGTAATGGAAAGAACTTCCGGATATCATCGTTAGAGCAATCTTTTATAGCCTTGGATAAAGCTTCATCTGCGAAGAGGTGAGTATCTGACGGTGGGATACTGTGTAGAACGTCGTTCATGGCTTTATTTGGTACTCGAAATGCATTTCTTCTTTGTTCAATCACCTCCGCTCTTCGACCGCAAACATATTGCAGGAGGGCGTCAGATTTTTTCTTAAATGCGGAGTCTGCGGTTAGATAATCCTTTCCAATCTTTCCTTTTACCTCCGCTGGCAGTAGATCAAAAATGTCTCGAAATATTTTCCTTTGTTGAAAAAGGCCGTGTGTGATTGCACCTAAGGTTAGGTCAAATTTTTCGAGAACAGCAGCTGATTTCCAATTTGGTGTTACGCTGGCTAAAGTATTGTTGACTTTAAGAGCGCAGAAAGCTGGTGACGCCTGAAACTGTTTTTGATATTCTGCATATCTGAGATTTCGCCACCCCTCTTGATTAAATCTTTGACAATGTACTCCTTGTTTCAGGAAGAAGGGCTCTGTTATTGCTATTTTTGGTTCTGCCTCTACTGTTGAAGGACTGAAGTCATACATGTCGTCGGGCACCGACTTAAGCGCGGCAAGTTCACTCTGCGCCGAACATATGTCTTTCCTCAGTTCGGACTCACGCAAATCTCTGTGTTCTCGGGACACGTTAGCCTCACCCGGTAGACGCAGACTAGGGCAACACTGACTGTCTTCACTCTCCATTTGAGTGCTATCTGGCATTGATTCCAGGGACTCGTTTAGATCAGGATTATTTTTCGATATAATTTTCTCTATTTTATCGTTTTGCTCATTTTGTGTAGTCAAAATACGATTAAACATTTCCATATGCAGGCTTAGAATGCTAGTTAGGGACTGCTCCCCGGTACCCTTCTTTGAGCACACACTATCGATTTCTTCTATTAATTCTCCTGGTCGTTTTCGTCTCGTAGAGCACTCGGAGGTCGAGGGGCTATCCGAGGTTACCTGTTGGCCTCGAAGCTCTGCCGAAGTGTTTTTGCGGTTCGTCAGCTTGTTCTTTATGGAATGAACAGCATTCATAAACTTAAAATATCCTTCGCCCGATCCATGTATCTTCTCCATAATATTGTGCGGAGCGTAGATCAGGGCTCTTCCCAAGGGCCACTGCAGAACTTTCGTTCTGATCGACCTGTATCGTCTCTCAGACAGGGATTTGCAGTCTGGACTAAACGCTCTTGCTAAATCTGCAGTCGGTATTGCAAACCTGAGCTTACTGTCTAAGGACACCGATATTTCGTCGCCAAACAAATCTTCAAACGAATAATCATAAACATTCCAAGACCGCCAATCTTTTGGAAAATTAACATCGAGTGCATCGATCACCGCATCGAACGCCAACGTATCCTCCGTGGGACAGGCTCGGCCGGCCAGAGAACCCAGTGTGGTAACTTCCATGTTCTGAAAAACAAATGGAGTTCACTGAGTACACTATTGCTCACGATAAGGCATTACGAATATCAAGCAGGTAAGTCGTCTCGAGGAGAACGATCAATCGGCACGACACGGCGTCGCGTCGTCTTAGCTAGTGTAGCTAGCTTGTACATGTAGCCTGCCTGAGGCGTCAGACGCCGGCCGCACGACTCGTGCGCCGGCGACGAGCTGTCGCGCCAGCGCGTCGTCTCGTGCGACGACGTCGCCTTGTAGTTCTTGTACATGTAGCATGCCTGAGGCGTCAGATGCCGGCCGCACGACTCGTGCGCCGGCGACGAGCTGTTGCGCCAGCGCGCGACGACGTCGCCTTGTAGTTCGACCCGTACCGGGTGTCCGAACAGTCCATTCATGTAAGGGTCACAACATGTTTGGACAAGTCAGGCGACGCCGTGCCGTCTCGATCCGGCAGGGGAGGTGCAAGACACCTGAGTCGTCGCTGGGCCAGGGGCGCCGAGCGGAAAGTGAGACTACGTAATATATAACTACTGAGTGTCGTCAGAGTATGGTATATACTTACGGAAAATATTTTTCCAAATTTCACGAGTTACACCACACTGACTTAACAGTGCACGAGTGACTTGTTCC
Source organism: Thera britannica (assembly GCA_939531255.2). Lineage (NCBI taxonomy): Eukaryota > Metazoa > Arthropoda > Insecta > Lepidoptera > Geometridae > Thera > Thera britannica. The sequence goes on from OW618037.2 coordinate 17,939,854, forward strand.
AATATTAAAAGCGTACTGAGGAAGGCGGCGCGCGCGCCGCCCGAGCGCTGGTGGGGTGAGAGAAAGAGACGGAAACAGTATACCAATGGAGCTCTCTACGCACACAGACAAGGTATTTGGGTGTGTGAGTGACTGGAACATGAAGCGTAATCTCAAGGTGGTTTAACGAAGGCTAAACACCTAAATATTAGCAAATTGTTTGGAAAACAATTCTAAAAATACGTTCAAACGACGCCATGCCTATTTGTTCATTTTATAGCTATGACAGCGGTTCCGGCTTTTGCCTCAAAGAACGGCACGTATACCAACCACAGCTTATGTGCACAATAAAATGTACTACTGAAAATGAAACTAAACTATATAAATAAACTGGATTTTTTTTAAAACTATAAGAACGTGATCCGAACGAAAAAATCGTTAAAAAAAATTAATCACGTTCATGTTTTATTATTATGAGGGTACTCACGGTTTTCCCTCCTTGCACTGCTCAAAGAAGAACACTTCACTAAATAAAATTAATTATTTATTCACTTTTGTAAGAACAAAGATTTAAAATATTATTAGCAACCACGGTCGTCGCAGAGCTAGCTGCTGGACACATGTTGCTTCGACGGAAAACAAAACGCCAATGAGTTCAATATGGCGCTGCATGTTTAACGAAGTAAAACTGCGCGCGGCTGCCAGGTGGCGCCACTTGACCGGATGTTGACTGTATAAAAGTATGAAAACTGGTAGAAATTCGCCGGAAAAGGATGTCGCCTTCTCAATATAAAGCTTTTATTGAGCGTTCAGGATATAATGCTATTTGAGAGCATTTTGACTTTGAATACTATTTTGCGCACCATAAAGAAGTGGCTTTTTGTCATGTTGACACACTCCGCCATATAAAGTAGTAGTACAGCTCTTAGTGAAGGGCTCGTCCGGGGAAGTACTACCACCATGCCTATTTCTGCCGTGAAGCAGCATTGCTGTGTTTCGGTTTGAAGGGTGTGGGTGCCGGTGAAATTACTGGCACGCGAGTCACGTATGTCTCTAGTTGATGGGTGCAGGGCAGTGCGTCGTAGGGCACGTTCCTGACGTACGAAGCAATGCTTTGGGCTGTGGGCTTCTTTTCATTGAATATTTCTTTTTTGTATTAGTTTTTACTGTACCATACCTATAGTGTAACGTCCACGTTACACTATGGGTAGGTACATTAATACATATATTATGGTACGTCGCTAGAAAAGACATAGGCGAGAACCAAGCCAAAGAAAGTTTCTATATTTAAAATACGATTAATTAATTGTGACTGAATAAATGAATTGAATTACCATCCCATACCAATGTGTCAGCATCATACACAGTATATATTCAAAAAGCTGTGCTAAAGTCAGACTGGAAAGAGAAGGGGAAGAATTTTTCATTCAAAAAGGCGTTCGACAAGGCGATCCCTTATCACCTAAAATATTTTCGGCCGTACTAGAGACCATTTTCAGAAACTTAAACTGGCAATATCAAGGACTGAATATAAATGGAGAACACTTGAGCCACCTACGCTTCGCGGATGACATTGTGGTATTTTCCGAAAGCCCGGCAACTTTGGCACAAATGCTAAACGACCTCACAAGAGAAAGTAAGAAGGTCGGTCTATCGATCAATACATCCAAAACAAAGATACTGACAAATGGAACATCCCTGGATATAGTAGTAGATGGTGGAATAATTGAATACGTGAGAGAGTACACCTACCTAGGTCAATCAGTTTCCTTTGAAAACTGTACAGCAAAAGAGGTACAAAGAAGGATCGCTTTATCGTGGCAAAAATATTGGAGTCTAAAGGAGGTAATGAAGAACAAGCAAACTAGTATTAAAATTAAAAAGAAAATATATGAAGTCATTATCCTACCGTGTTTGACTTATGGCTGTCAAACTTGGTCTCTTACTAATGAAGACGAGAAAAAATTAGCTATTTGTCAAAGGAAAATGGAAAGGAGTATGTTGGGAATCAAATTATCAGACAAAATAAACAACATAACGATACGGAAACGAACAAATCTATGTGACATTATCTCAAGAATTAGGACACTGAAGTGGAACTGGGCTGGACATATCTGCAGAATGGATGGCACCAGATGGACTAAAAAAGTTATAGAATGGATACCACGAAACCATAAAAGATACAGAGGGCGGCCAAAAAAGCGTTGGGAGGACATCTTCAGACTGAAATGTGGAGCAAACTGGATGAGGCAAGCCAGGAACAGAGAGTCATGGAGGAAAGCGGGGGAGGCCTACGCCAAAATGGCGACTACAACAACATAAACATTGACATAATAACAATAATAATAAATAATAATAATACTTAATATTGAAATTTGTATATAATATAAGTGTGTGAAATTGTGATGTTTAAGTTTAGGTATAATTCAAATTTTATTAACTTAATTAAGGAAAGTAATGCATGTAATTATTTTTAAGTGTTGTAGAATAAATGGCTTTTTTACTTTTTTACTTTTACTTTACCAATGTGTATGTATTTTGTACTCCAGTGCGAACGTGAGTTGCCGGTGGGACAGCTTGCGTGAGGCGCGGTTGCGGGAACACGCGGCGGCGCTGAAGGCCGAGACCGTGGCGCTACGACCCACCACTAAGCCGGAGCTCTTCTCCTACCATGGTAATCAGCCTTTTTAACTGACTTAAACACACTGTAATAAAGTAATAAACTATCTATATTATAATGCCTGGCAATTCTCAATCTATAATATACATATGTACATACATACTATAATATACATACTACTGTCTATAAACCTCGGCCCACCTCCATATTGCTTTACCCTATACAGGGTCCATGTGATACGGTATTTACCTAAACTAAACTAGGTATGTGTATGCATTATGTTTATTATCGCAAAACTTTGTCATTTATGAGCCGATTTGAATAAATATTCAGCATTCGTATCTTAAATGATTGACTAAAATAGCTGAACTTTTGTAACCTTTTTCTGGAAAATAAATGTTATTATTATTATTATTCAGTATATTTATTGCTTTTTTATGCATGTAAATTTAACAGTGATCTTAGGACTAGTTTTTGAATCAATACATAATTTAACCTGTAAATATATTAAAAAAAACGTAGATAAATTATTAAATAAATTATTCATTGATTCAAAAACTAGTCCTAAGATCTGACACTGTTAAATTTACTATGTACTTCCAGATTGGTCCCATAAAAATGTCCTTCCACCATTGTCATCCACCTACAGGCATTAGGCTATCGTGATGGGGAGCTTGCTCATTATAGTAAATTTAATTTTGTTGTACAACCTTTATTTATCTGCATCATTTGGTTTTCAGACATAGATGAGGAAGAGATACCAAAGTCTGTTGGCACCTTCAGCATGGCTGAGATGGAGGCTGCTGTTGTGATGCAGGTATGTGTCATCATCATCATTAGCCTGAAGAAGTCCACCGCTGAACGTAGACTCATTTCCAGGAAGAACGATTTTAAACCCTTTCCATCCACCGACTTTCCGCGATCTTAACAATAATGACGGTCCATCGGGTGAGGCGTCCTACGTTTCGTATTTGATGTGTAATTACAAAGTATTTTGAATAATCCTATTGGTCTACCTTTTTTAGTTATTTTCAAATATCTTCTAGGAGGTCCTAGCGGCGAAAGAGGCGATAGCCACGGCGTACGCAAACAGCTTCCAAACAAACCAACACACAAATCAACAGACAAACATCTCCAAAATACACAAAGAACATTTTAAGGACACGTGCAATTTCAAGGAACACAAGGTATGTTACTCATTAATGTATATTTTTGAATTGAAAACTCCTTTTTGCAGGATTATGCATTTTTTGAGGAAAACCATTTAATAACGGTTAGAGATCAAGTTGCACAAAGCCAAAGAAAAATGGCGCATCATCATTAGCCTGAAGAAGTCCACTGCTGGACATAGGCCTCCCCTACACATTTCCAGAAAGAACGATTCTGAGCCCTTTCCATCCACCGACCTCCCGCGATCTTAACAATGCCGTCAGCCCATAATCTGGTGGGTGGGTGCCCTACGTTTCGTCTTCCGGTTCGTGGTCGCCATTCCAGAACCTTTATTCCCCAACGGTTGTCAGTGTTTATATAGATAAATAGATAGAAAACTCTATATTGTACACCTATAAATGAACTATAATGTACACAAGGATACGCATCAGACTAAACACTGCTAGCTCTTATGCCCTTGCAGTAAGCGTCATTTTTCTTTGTTTTTAGGAAACTTGAGCTGTATCCTACTGTACAATGGTAGGTATATAAATTAATATTTGTTAATTTCAGAACGAGACCAGCCGAAGCCGGAGACGAGCGCGAGAGAGGCATTGGCTTGAGACACAAGCTTCTGAAACTGATCTTTAATCATCTTTCATGAGAACAATCAAGAGTAACCCTGACCCCTTGCTCAGAGGTACAGTCAGCGTCAGTTTAGATTGAAGATTGGTTTTGAGCTATTTACTTCAAGCTTCAAGAAAAACGTTATAAAAATTCCTCCAGGGTAGGCAACGCAACGACAGCACCCTTGGTGTTGTTGGTGTCTATGGGCGACGGTGGGCCGCTAGCTCGTTTGTCTATTTTTTACATAAAAAAAGAGCTACAACTATGTGCAAACTGAAGATGGCCATATCTTTGACAAATCTAGAGAAAATTAGGATTTGATTGAAATTGCCAATGTATTTTTGATGTTGGCTGTATATACAGAGATATGAGTACATGTCTGCCGTACCGGGGAATTACAGCTGTGTCTTAACAGCATGTTGTTTTCCCACAATTATTTTTAAATAGTGTCAAGAGTTTTTAAACAATGACGAAAACAAAAAAAATATGCGACAATATAAAGTATATTGACTACAGAGCAAAAACAAATCTATTATTGTAATCTCAATGTCGGTTGTAAGAAGATGAAACAAAGGCATTATATCAAATAGTTCAAAGCTATGTGCATGTAATTAAAGCTTCAAATTCTTTAGAATATAGTAATTGTACAATCTACTAAAAACACATGTTTATTTAAATAACGCACTTCATTGAATACTAACTTCACTTATCGCAGCATCACTTGTACACGGCTACGCGTCAGGCTACCCAGTTTGAACTTTTAACTATTTGTAGTATGCTGCGAGTCGCCTACACAAAATGTTCAACTATCGGTGCAACCAGTTGAACATATGAGTCGTGTGATGTTTTTGTTATTCCGATCGCCCCACAAACGCGGTACTGCCACCACACTGTCCCTTTCCTATGATTCTGCGTATTATTGTAGCGTAGTTTTATGGGCATTTATGGTGTGTGTGTGTCTGTGTGTAACCTGATGTGTAGCCGACTGTATTCTGGTAAAAGCCTATTATGTTATCCCAAGTTATAATATGAAGTTTCACCCAAATGAGTCCAGCCGTTAAGGCATGATTTTGTTCTTCTTCTTATCGTGTCACTGATTCTTTCGAACCAAGTGTGGTGAAAGGATTTTAAGTGCGCCTCGAAGAGGCTCCTTTCGTGCACTTGACACATATTTGATATGATTTTGTTAAAAACATTAAATTAATCTTTCGCATTTATGTTAGTTTATATACATATCTTGTCAACAAATGGTAAAAATCATAGAAATCTTATACATACATAGTCTTATATATTGTATAGTATAGCTTGCATGTTGATACGATACCCCTCCCCATTATGGTATATATAAATGAATATATTTAGATTATAATATTATGCATTTAATGTTGCAATTGTTGAATCTCAGAAATATAACGCCACTCGGCTTTTCAATGTTAGTAGCTTCACGAATCTGATTCTCAGTTTTAAAGCATTTTAATCTGATAAATTTATTGTTGTACAGTAGTATTAGAAAATGCTAAATATTCAGATATAGCTAGTGCCGTTGAATTAAGTGTCCTACAGAGTATGTACTACTTATTATCATGTGTGTTTTGTGTAATATGCAATCATGTCTATTAAAATTAAATATAAGTCTCAACCGTATTTGAAAACGGGACAAACCCTCTGCGGATAAGTACATTTATTTGTAGGAATCTCGGGTGGTCAAAAATATTTTTTGACCAATAATTATGACAAACCTAACCTAAAGTTTTTGGTAAATTATGGTATACATTTTAGTATCAAGTTAAATATAAGAATGCCCGTTTGTAAAGTTGTAAAGCCGTCTTTAATGATCTCTTAGTGTCAATTTACCCCGCTGCGGAATGGAACGGAGTGCTGCGTCATGACGCAGGAATTCACCGCAACAGGCACCGGAGAATTCTCGAGAATGAGCGAAGATTCCTCGGAAGACGCGCGTCCAATTTTATGGGTCGTATTTAATTTGTGTGTCGCTTCCGTTCCATTCCGCGGCGGTGTAAATTGAGCCTTATCTGATTCTTTAGTGTCTAAAGACATTTTCAATTATTGAATCGACGAATACATACACACCGCCGTATAGGTAGGTTGGGTATATAGGTGCCGCACAAACAGATGTTTAAAATGGTAACCGGGCATTATTCAAATCAATAAAATCATAGATTAGAAGTATTAGTTGTTAATGAATTTGTACGTAGAAATAACTGTAACCTACATCTGTTTCACTCAATATTTTTGCAAATGATTCGATCTCTTCTTTTTATCTTAATAGCCGAGAAACATCAGTATCGAAAAAAAAATGCGGTTATTAGCAATTTTTTCATTATATTTGGCAGTCTCAACGCCAATGTACAAATGTTGTGTTCAAATTGTAAATGTTGTATGTATAGATATGGCGCGGGTGGGGAGGGGGGATGGTGCTAGAGTAGTGCTAACTAAATAAATATTATTGACTTAACCAATTATTTGTATTATTTCTACTCCCCAAGTCACCATTAGAAGTAAACAATGGAACAGTAAAAGCTAATTTTTAAAACTGACTAGTTCGCTAAACTGCTAAGCCGATTTGATGAAATTTTTATAGGACCAATCTAGAAGAAGAAATCGGCTCTTAAATTTTACGAAAGTATGCGATAACAAACATTAAACAAATTGAGAACCTTTTTTATTATTTGAAGTCGGTAAGAAATGATGGTTACTGAATTTGCTATCGGACCTATGTTACTATCTGGTTCCCGTAGTACAATATGATAGGCTTGCGCTTGACCGCAATCTCACCTGCTGTTATGTGATGATGCGGTCGACGGTGTAGCACGCTTACCTAGAAGGTATCGGTTCACTCTACTCTTAAAAACATCCATGCATTTAGCATCTAACCTACTTCTATCTAGTGGACTAGTAATCAAATGAAAGAAGGCATTGAAACTAATTAAACTCATTTCTTTATTGCTTGAATAAGTTACAATAAGGTACATGTAGATTAAAATGGCCAATAAATAAATCAATTCAGTCAAAATTATTTTTTATTTGATTTGTAAATAACAAGTTAATATACACAAATGTTTCGCATTTAAATCTCAAATTACAACTATACTAATTATATTTTATTACAAGTACCAATTTAGTGTTGCCAATAAGACTATTTCTGTTCCAGTGAGTATGCGGCCGTATTCAACAAATTCCAAAAATATTAAATAATTAAGCACCAATATACATCTTAAGCCCATATTAGGTTTCCGTGTTGTGGGTATAATGGTCGGCCGCATACACACGTTTTCCGTATTCGGACATCCAAATGTATTACATAATGGAATCAATGTATTTGTTCCGTTTGAAAAAAACGAACGTGTTCGTGTATTTTACATTGATTGCATGCATTCGGATGTCCGAATACGGAAAACGTGTGCATACGGCCGACCTTAGTAAAATATTATAATGGCACAGTCAGCAGTGGAAGTTGATTAACATTAGATTATTTATAATTTTACTTCAAGATCAACAATTTTCTCTAAGATTTAAAGGTTCTACCTAATCTCGAAAAGTTGGTTAATAATCTCAAAGGTTGCGGACTGCACCACAAAATCCGGAACAGATATTTGCAAGTAAGTTAACATTTTCTTAGCATAACAACAAATCGTTTTTCAATATTCTAAACAATAAAAACAACTTTCAACACATAATTGTTTGGAATTCTTGAATACATCGCCGACAAAGATACACCTTGTATGAATTTTCAGGTATTGTTTTTGTTTTGGCAACACTGTTAGCAGTTCGTGTGGCAGTGTTCAAGATATTGTTGGCAGATGAAGTGTTTCTATTTACTAAATACAATGAAACAAAAAAAAACTTATCCAAAAATGAATGACGTAGTAAGATTCCAACGCACGTCTGTTTGCTATAAATAGATGCGTTCCAATATTGCTATCAGCTTCCATTCCAACACGGTGAAATAAGTAGTGGGTGCTCTACGGCTCTGAGCAACCTTTTTTTTCGAATGGGTTAAATGCTGGTGATTGTCTGACGATTCTTACAGCGCTACCGGACAATGGTGAGCGCAGAGGGCGCAAGAGGGCTCTTAGCAACCGCAAGTTCGAATCCTTATTCGATCATTACTTTTGGGAACAAAACTCTCCCCCTCATTAACAGTTTAAGCTTAAGGGCTATTTTTCCAATTATAAAGAGGGCCATTGGCGAGCTAAAACCGACAAGCCTGCGAGCCAAGTGCATAAACCGCCTACCTAAAAGACCGCGGTCTTTTATGTGCTCCATTGGCGGCACTTTACGGAATAATGCCATTCGTAGAATAAAAAATGTCTGTCCTTGTTTTTGACAAGCCTTAAAAAGAGATAGATATCCTTTTATCTGACAAAAAAATATATCCGTAGATTGAAAAGTTAGCCCCTAACGTCTTAAATTATTATAGAATGAAACATTTGGTAGTACATTAAAAAAAATGCTAGTGTGCGTTGATTACGACGTTATAAAGTTATTAGGAATAAAACGGCTAGGCGTACAGATAACAAAAGGTATTACGATTTTAAAAATATTTACTTGGTGAATGAACGCAAAGTGTAAAGGTCAGTTAAACTTTGTCGTATCGAAACCAAAACAGATTATGTACCTAAATATTTTTAGATAACACGAGACCTAATTCAGTAATTTATAAACTGGGTTTGTTGTGTAGACTGGGTGTGTAAAACAAGAGTGTTTTTTTTACATAAATTGTTTGTTACCACAAGACTAGACTTGAAATGCAGTCAAACATAGTTTCATATTTCCAAAATTATTTTTTTGATTTGGATAATTATATTTTTACTTAATTCAAATGGCGGACCATAGTGTTTAATATACATTGCATTGTAATCTAAAAATAATATTACAGTCAAATTAACCTAGGCTTACTGAGTCTGCGATACAAATATTGGTTTTAAATAAGGCCCAGTTACTTGAAGCAAGTTTCTTGAATTAAATATGATTACTGTGATTCCTAGGCATGGTAGACATCAGTTGAGATCTAAAGATATCTACCGTGCCTAGGACAGAATCCATAGCATGACTCGTGAGCCGATTTTTTTTTCTTTATTAACAGGAATCTTGCTTCGTGCAAATGAGCCTGATAGATTTACAAGTGTCAAATTGAAATAAAATGTACATTTGTCTTTACTCTCTTGTAGCCTCGTTGTTTAACTTCTTCATGACAGCGGTTCTTTTTGGACCCTCTGAAGCTTATGCTGGCTAAAGACCAAAAACAAAGGGAACTATAATAGCTCTGTAGCATTGTACTCAAAGAAAACGACTTCAACTGGTTAGTTCCCAGATGTCTACCCTTGTAACCCCCTATAACTTTAACCCTTAGGGGCCGGCGCGAATTTTCATACAAACGTAATACCAAAATGATTACTAATTTAAGCAGATTTTCACTATGTTATTGTAATAATTGTATTTGTATTGTATTTATCTAGGTTCCTGAACAGTTTTTATTATAAATTACTTACCTCAAATGAAATTAACGCCAATCACATTTTGCAATGAAAAAAATGTGTAAAATGCGATTGGTGTTTATTTTATTTGAGGTAAGTAATTGAAAATAAAAACTGTTCAGTAACCTAGATAAATACTATACGAATACCGTTATTACAATAATATAGTGAAAATCTGCCTAAACTAGTAATAATTTTGGTATTACGTTTGTATGAAAATTCGCCCTCCGCCGGCCTCTTAACTGTAAATGTAGGTACTTGTAACCCTTGTTGTTGTTGTGCTTTTGGTCTGTAACCAGCATTAGAAGAACCTCTATTTATCCAAACTGAGTATTTTTCACTCCTCTCACAAACACTATTACATTATTGAACAAGATATATATATTGCTTAATATATTTTCATTAATTTATCGAGCTTAATATACAAATATAACAACTATTTATATTATATTTACAACTTTACCATTAAAAACTTTTATTTCACTAATTTTATGTGACATTTTGAGAGACAGTTAAATTTTTTGTTGACTAAAATCTTTTTATATCTTTTTATATCATCTAAAATATTGACCGAGTGGGATTCGAACCCACGATTTTCCGCTACGGGGCCAACCTGCCACCAGTATTTTATAAACTATTAAAACACAAATAAAATAGGTTTCTCTTGAAGCTAGTCGTCTTACAAATTCACATAAAATTTATTTAACATTTGTCAAAGCTTCATACAAATCTGTATCGTTTCCTATTCTGAGATCATTTGCGCGAGCGCATTTTGAAGTCTTAGTACGTAACCTTGAGGTCACTGACTTTTATGGTTGACCGAAGGTTCCCGCTAATCTATGGATTTCATCATAACATACCACATCATTACTTCAGTCTGAGTTCTGTTTTCTTTAAGGTGTTGTGTAGAGGTCTTGTATAAGCGGGCGTTCTCAGAACTCACGGGACTTTACACATAGCCCGGGCTTGCATTAAACCAAAACGAAACAAAAACTCTACCTGAGGTACAGTAATGCTGGGAGGCAATAATGTACATCACGTTATTGTACACCCCGTTATTACGATGCCAGTTAAGCCACATGCACACTGGAGCAATTCAAAATTGGATTATTGCTTTTTTGTTCTGGCATTGGATACTTTTATACCTTGTCCTTGATACTTTATAGGGCGGGTCCGACTTGTATAGGTTAGGTTATGTTAGTACATAAAAATTACGCACAAGGCGAGAGAGCAGAGCGAGCACACCGCTGTGCGAGAATTTTTTTCAATACCCTCAAAGGGGCTGTCCTATTTAGAACAATTGTCCACCCCTATAAAAAAAAGTAATAATCGAAATATTCATCTGCAACATTGTACAAAGGCCTTTATAATTCCACAGTGGAAAAAAAGTGGATTCGTTTTAACTGGGTGTACATTAACTGGCCGTACATTAACCGGACCAGTAATACTACAGCTTGGAGGCAGAATATCTGGCACTATGGTCCGGTGGTACCGAAGACCTGGTAGTAGGTACAAGTACCAAATGGTACTCGTATGTAGTTGTCCGATGGATGCTGCGATTCTACGGTGACTCGTGTCCTGGTTGCGGAAACCGTACGGTCATGAACACATGATGCTAAGGTGTTAGTGTACTGCACCTAGAAATAAATATCACAATGGAAATATAATTATTTAAGACTATAGACCACCTTTTTTATGAACGTTGTGTGTTTATTAGTAAGTAAAAAAAATATAAATAAATATTGTAGGCAATACACACAACACTATCTAGCCCCAAATTAAGCAGAGCTATGAGAACCAGATAGCAGATATAATAGATATATACTTTTTTTATAAATACATACCTACTTAGACACAGACTACCACCCAGACAGAGAACAAACACCAGAGTTCACCACACAAATATTTGTTCTCGGTGAGGATCGAACCCACGACCTACGATAAGAAGATAAAGTTTAGTATTACCTGTCCTCACGCGTAGTTGTTGGGACTGTGGCCGCGACTTGTAGATGCTGACCCGCCATATTGGGGGTCCAATCTGGAATAACGATTTAATTTAGTATCTCTCAATACTGATTTTTTTACGCCGCTTTTAACTGATTCCTTACCAGGGATTCCAAATGATACGTAGAATAGACATTATAAACTTGTTTAATAACTTTACAATTATTACATACGTTATTAGGTTAATTCCACGACAATTACAAAAACATTATCAGCCGGGCGATTGTGTAATTCAGTTGCTATCAAAAATTGTATACTAACAATGAGCAGCGATCACGTATCTTGTTGCCATCATTTTTCGGGTCCGGTTAATGTACGTCCAGCTATTGTACAGCATGTTATTGTACACCTAGTTAAAACGAAACCTTTTTTTGTTTTTAGGATTCGTTTTAACCTGCCGTACAATAACTGGCTGCGAATTAACTGGGTGCAAAAAATTGTCACGTGATGTTATTGTACAGCATGTTAGTTGGATGCCATTAAGGCCTGTGCACACTGGGGCAATAATTTTTTTTTTTCTGACTAACTAATAGGTACTATTAGTTTTACTGTATTCTCTGTTTCATGTTTATTATGTCAACATTACATCTTGCTATAGTTCCTTGTCAAAATTGGGTTTTGTTTTTTCATTGCAATCAAAGTTTAAAATCACTTTAAAATGTATAGATGCAACAAGGTAGTTTGCTTCAAAAGATACGCAACACGGCCCTTCAAACCGAAACACAGCAATGCTGCTTCACGGCAGAAATAGGCATGGTGGTAGTACTTACCCGGACGAGCCCTTCACAAAGAGCTCTACTACTACTACTAAATTTACCTGTAGTCATGGTGCGGGCGATAGAGGGAATATTCCTGTCTCCGGCGCGGGGAAGGCGACGCACTGCCCGAAACACGACCCACTGCACGAAAAATATAACATTAAAAAAATAACAACTCCGCCATCTTGGATGGTCCGCCATATTGAAATTAGAATGACGCCAAATTATTTTTCAAGTTACTCTCAACAAGCCCTTTCATTTGATTTCCATATTGTAGAAATGCATTAAAGATAACTATTCCGCCATCTTGGAGGGTCCGCCATATTGGATTCAGAATGATGACACACACCATATCGTGCATTGTCATCCAAACTATAAATAAAAAAACTACAAATTAATTATAAACGTGTATACAAAGTTTCAATTTAATAAGCTTTTAAAAATGCAGGCATTTGCATCTATTGCTGATGATTTATATAGCGTCGGGGACTTCTGGTGATTACTCAAGCCCTACTTGCGGGACGCTATAGTGCCTGGGACATTATTTTAGACAGAATATGCTTGCTTTGCACCAACCGAAAGACATGGTCAATACGTGCAGATCTGACTAAGCCATGGATTTCGTCACGATGTTATCCAGATTTCTTCATTATTTAAGACCACATATAAAGCAAATAAAGATATTTCGATGATGAGTCAGCAACTCGTTTTCATCGTTTCTACGTAACGTACTGTTGTTGTCTCATCTTTTCTCCATACAAAAGAGAGAGACGTAGGAGAACAAATTGTTCAAACTTATCGAGTAAAACTCAGGTTAGGGGTAGGTACTCGAGCTATTTCTAAAAAATATTCAAGTAATGAAGCGCAGAGCGGCCCAACAAACACACCGACGCGACGACATAGTAAAAATCGCCCAACGGTAATTTTTATTATGAAAATCTGAGGAAGTGTTGTCCAGTAGTGGATATTTTAAGGCTGATGATGCTGATAACAGAACACATGCGGATTGAGTCCTCGCAGTAGACAAGAATACTTACGTGCAGGCAACACAGGCAACGCAGGTACCGCGGGCGCGGTGGGGGCGGTAGGCTGAGGCAAGTCCGGGTGACGCGCGCTACCAGACCCACCTGATATTTATAGCAAAATGATAATAACGTGAATCAAAAAAAATTGAGTCATTAAATCCGAAAAGATTTCAGCCCTTCCCGCCATTATATTTTCCTTTTTTTTATTCTGTAAGTATTTTAAACGAAAACATAGATTTTTATTTAAAAAAAAATTTTGTGATTGTGGCCACTAGATAAATTTCGAACGATCTCAAAGAAGGTTGTCAAAATAAAGCTAAAAATGCAGAGTATGTTTGAGAAAAACTATATTACCGGGTTGTGGCAAGTCGGTCCGGTAGTGAGGTAGCGTGGCGGGCGCGCGGCGGAATGGTAGCGGTGCGGGCGCGGACGCGGAAGCGGAAGCGGAGGCGGGAGTGGGCGCGGGCGCGGGCGCGGGGGGAGGTGAACTAGTTGCGCGCCCGTGGAATGACGAGTAAGCTGGAATATAACACATTATTACTAATAGCCATTTATTTCAGACTAGCTGATACCCGCGACTTCGTCCGCGTGGATATTTGAGTTACCATTGTTTTGAGCTTGTAATTTAGAGTGTATTTGAATTTGAAGGTGAGTGCTGTTGTAGCCGATTTTTTTCAGCAGTGTTTAGTTTAAGTATTATAGATGTTTCCCGTGATTTTGTCTTAGTGGTTATCATCGGTTTTTTTGTTAACATTTGTGTGTATTAAAACCTGGTGACAAATGGTGCGGTAGCTGAAAATTTTTTAATGTTTTTTTTTCGTATTTTGTAGCGCCATTTTTTGTGATTATATGTTATATTAGTGGCTAATTTGGGGTTTCGTATGGGTGTTGGTGTATAATCGAATCAGATTTTTAATTTGACATGACCAACTGCTGTTTACTATAGTTTTGAGCTTGTACTTTAGAGTGTATTTGAATTTGAAGGCGAGTGCTGTTGGAGCCGATTTTTTTCAGCAGTGTTTAGTTTAAGTATGATAGATGTTTCCCGCGATTTTGTCTTAGTGGTTATCATCGGGTTTTTGTAAACATTTGTGTGTATTAAAACCTGGTAACAAATGCTGCGGTAGCTGAAAATATTTTTAATGTTTTTTTTCGTATTGTGTAAAGCTATTTTTTGTGATTTTATGTTATATTAGTGGCTAATTTGGGGTTTCGTATGCGTGTTGGTGTATAATGGAATCAGATTTTTTTTATTTGACATGACCAATTGCTGGTTACTATAGTTTTGAGCTTGTACTTTAGAGTGTATTTGAATTTGAAGGCGAGTGCTGTTGGAGCCGATTTTTTTCAGCAGTGTTTAGTATGATAGATGTTTTCCGTGATTTTGTCTTAGTGGTTATCATCGGTTATTTTGTCTTAGTGGTTATCATCGGATTATTTAGCTGAAAATTTTTAATGTTTTATTTGCGTATTTTGTAAAGCAATTTTTTGTGATTTTTCATAAAATCATTTTACGTTTTGTCTTCTTTTAGGGAAAGAATTTTCCTATTTTTCTTTCTTAGTGCACCTCTGCTCTATTAGAGGAACACACCCTCTAAGTTTCATGCTTCTAGGGCTGACGGTTTAGGCTGTGCGTAGATTTTTCTTTAAACCATTTTTCCCCTTTTCCTCCTCTTTGGAAAATAATTTTCCATTTTCCTTTCTTAGCGGATGCCTACGTCATAACATCTACCTGCATGCCAAATTTTAGCCCGATCCGTCCAGTGGTTTGGGCTGTGCGTTGATAGATCACTATGTCAGTCAGTCAGTCAGTCACCTTTGAGTTATATATATATATATATATATAGGACTGGGACGGCGTTGCAAGGGATTTTGCCGTCAGTCAGCGCACATTAGCCGCTTAGATATCGCGGCATTCCAGCGCCTTGCCACGGCATGTCACACTGCCTCACTCCTTGTTGTAGTAGTCCTTGGCATGCCGTTGCCTACCGCAGTACACCATAGCATCCCGATGCGTGGAGGCCGTGGCGCGTCTTTCAATGCCGTGCAATGAAATCCCTTCCGATGATGCCACGGCATATAGATACGTTTGAATGTCCATTAGTAAAGTTTCCGTTACCAATCTGATTAAATTCCAACGTTCTCTTGTCAACCATAGACTGTAATTTTTCTTCTCTACCGACGCGCTCGCTAGTGTTCTCAGCTCTGCCTTTAACTTCTGTAAAATACTAACCTCTCATGACAGATAGTTCTATGGCAGCTCTCAGTTCGTCTTCGTCTGATCTGGTGCGAAGACACGACATAGCCTGAAAGAGGATGTTGTTATTAATATACAGCTTTACTCAACCAAAACACTGTCTACTAGCTATTAGGCTACTATTAACTCTTAGGTCTAAGCGTTGGGAAACTGCTGACTGTGCCACTGAGAAGATAATTGTTTTTTTTTCATTAATCAGCTATCTGGTTACCATAGTACAAGCTCTGTTTAATTTAGGGCTAGATATAGTGTTATTTGGATTGTTCACACTATATTTTATTTGTTTAATTTGCAAGGTTTATACCTGTGTGTGGTCCCTGCTGTTTCGACTACTCTGTCCCGCCACCGCCGCCGCGGTACTGTTGCGTTGTGCTCTCGATCCTACACAACACAACGATAACATCACTACACCATCTAAAGCCAAAGGCCTAAGAAAGACGGAAAAGACCTAAGATAGTACAATTAAAGAGATACATTTTGTATGAGTTTGACTTTTCCTTTGAAATGAAATAATTTATTTGCTTGAAGTATGGTAAGTACATTTTAGATCTTATACCTAATAGGCAAATATAGAATCACACACAAAAAAAAAGTTTTTTTTTTTTTTTTTAAAAGGCATTTGGTCTAAAGATGCAATGGGGAGTGTTATGAGGAACTGTTTGGTCTGGTGCCCGTGGCTGATTCCATCCTCACCACCTGGATGGCTGAAATTCCACAACTGCTCGTTTTTCGCGGTTTTTTTTTGCCGCGCACGAGTAAGTGTGGAATTAACTGTCTTCTGCGGTTTTCCCTCGGAGCTTGGACGTGGGGTCCTTCAAAAGGCGGGTCTATCTGTTATTTTAAGGCCAGCAGCGCATTAGCACCACCTCTGATGTTGTAGGTGTCTTGCCACGTCTGCCAGCTATGGCATATATATAAATAATAGTGTTACCTGGTCTAGGTGTGTGCGTGGCGCCATCACCCAGGTCTAACTGTAGCACCACTCCGCCATATTCTGTTCAAAATTAATTTCCATTGATTATTTTTTGTTCGCAGGATATAACACAATATTTTTTTTTATAATGTCCCATAAATTTAATAAATAATTTAACTGAAACAGATACATATTTTTCTTATTAATATTTATAAGATAAATATTTATCTTTGTATAATAGATGTAGATGACCACTTCAAGGCACGAGTACCTGTAGTTCCACCAATCACATTTGGAGAAATCGATTTTACAAGCCTACCTCAGGCTCGAAAGCGGCTCGTAGACTTGCCATATTTTCAATGCAATTTGTGGCCGGCAACTATTGGTGTCCCTCTTTTACACACATGTTAGACAGAGAGGGTTTGTCGGCCACATATATTGCAGTGAAAATATGGCCCGTCTACGAGCCGCTTAACAAAGAAGGATCACAAACATTTTCTTAAGAGTAAATATGAGTAGTTACTAGTACCCCAAGGCGGCGGATGTCGGAAGTAGTCTCGATGCGTGAGTAGATGCGTGTTGGCATTAGGTGCCATGGCGACGTCTGGTACTGCGGCGGACAAGCCTCGATCACGCGCCGCCGCGCCGCCCCATGAACCCGACGCACGCCGCGTGCTTTCACCGCGTCCCACGCCACGCCGCTCGCAACTCCCGCTCCGAGATATATCTGCAAATATTATACTCTGCATAACCACTTTATATTAGCTTCTCTTTCTTTAGATAAATAGTGCCGCGTCTAAATGATAAGCAGCACCACAGAATACAGTAGAAAGTGGGGCAGTCCTGTAGCAATCCAGACTTGGCACAAAATCGCATTCCACGATTTTGGTCCCGCCTTCGGTTAAGTTAGGTTAGGTGCTCGAAGGACCATTGTGTCTGGGACATCAATGATAAGATGATGGTACATGCTTTATATATTACACTAGCGGCCACCCGCGGCATCGCTCGCCTTGTACCCGTTACTTACATCCGTTCTCCGTTATAAAATCTGTATAAGCGATATTATTGTAGATTCATTAAAACCAAGAAGAAATCTTTTCAAGAAGGGCGTTTTAAAACTGAAACTATTACACGGGTATTTATCGCGTTAATTACCTTATTGATAAATACCCGTGTAATAGTTTCAGTATGTGTTATGATCGCGAAAGTTTAAAAAGTACTGGCGTTTTAAAATATTTAAAGGGTCAGCAACGCGCGAGTGATGCCTCTGGTGTTGCAAGCGTCCATAGGCTACGGTAACCGCTTTCCATCAGGTGGGCCGTATGCTTGTTTGCTATCTTTGTTGTATAAAAAAAAAAAAACATTCCGTTTTTACGAGAAAGAGTAACAAACTTCCACCCTATGTGTTATTCTGATTTAAATACATACATTCTTAATACCCAGATAAAGAACAAATTAAACGAAAATAAAGGTTGAGAAACCCACAACTTACAGCGAAGTAAGTAGAGCTACTACCAACTGTGACGTCTTTATTACAATAGTCCCAGCAGTGGGACAACTTACCTAAAGGTATGTGAAGCATGGGCGCCGACCGGAGACTGCTAGCGGACGCGCAGCGGATAGAGCCGCTACTGTTCAGCGTCCTACGACAATACAATATAAAAATCTATATAAATATATAAAAATGAATTGCTGTTCGTTAGTCTCGCTAAAACTCGAGAACGGCTGGACCGATTTGGCTGATTTTGGTCTTGAATGATTTGTGGAGGTCCAGAGAAGGTTTAAAAGGTGAATAATTATGTTTTTTTTCAACGGGAACGGTAACAGGGCGAGCGAAGCTGCGGGCGGCCGCTAGTAAATAAATAAATATTGTGGACAATCCACACAACACTATCTGGCCTCAAATTAGAATTTGTGCTATGGGAACCAGATAGCTGATATACTTTAATACTTTTTTTTTTGTAAATACATACTTAGAATGCAGTTTAACACCCAGACAGAGAAAAAACATCTGCGTTCACCACACAAATATTTGTTCTCGGTGGGAATCGAAACCACGACCTACGGCGCAGAAGGCAGATCTACCAACTGAGCTGCGAGGCCATTGGAATGAGGCGTGATTTTTTGTATGTAAAGTGATCATTTTGGTTTACAAACCGTATGTATACGATGGACTCACCTACAACAGGACTCGTCTCGATTCCACTGCAGTTCTGCACTATCTCTAGCGCCCGCCGTCGATCCCTCCCAATCTGAGGTATTCTGTTCACTAAGGAAAAAAATAACGTATAAAAAACACTTTTTCTTTAATAACATGAAAGAGCATTAGAGTACTCCTTAAAACGAAGTAAGTACGGTTGTAGGCAATAAATATTGCACATCAGCTTTTATGTTTTCGTAGAGCGCTATCTCTTTCTGACGCACACTACGCTCTATGAAGCCGAAATGAGCCGATGTGCAATATTTGTTGGCTACTACTATACGGTTGAACGCACCTATCATTGTCATTGTCATCATCATGCAGCAGTATGTCGGCGCATGCGTCCGGGAGACCCATTTCTCGCACCGCGCGTAACGCTATCTGTGGATTATAATTGGAAGTTATTATAGATGCTCGCGCAAAGCTAATACCATCTTCATGCAATTCCTTTTTTTTATACAACTGGCTTTTGGATCAAGCATAATGACCTACCTGAATTAAATGGTAACCATCGCCTATAACCAAGCATTATCTCGTAGGTAACGCACGTCAGGAACTTGCCATACGAAGCACTTCCCTGCGTCCATCAATTTGAGGCACACGCGGCCTCGCGTGCCAGTAATATCACCGGCACCCACACCCTTCAAACCGACACACCGCAATGCTGCTTTACGGCAGAAAGAGGCATGGTGGTGGTACTTACCCGGAGTCACACACAAAGAGCTCTACTACTGCTAGAAAATGGTTACCTGTCGGCGCGGGGGGCCAGCCGCGCGCACGCGCCCCGAAGCGATAATGTACATCATATTATTGTACACCCCGTTATTACGATGCCAGTTAAGCTACATGCATACTGGAGCAATTCAAACATGGATTTTTGTTTTTTCTTCTCCGCGCCCGCGCCGCGACCCGGCGGGGAGGGGGCAGTGCGGCCGGGCTGTAGGTTACCTGTCGGTGCGAGTGCGCGTGGTGCGCGTGGTGCGCGGCGGGCAGCGCGCGCAGCTCGCGTGCGCGGGCGCGCAGGGCGTGCACGGTGCGGGGGGCCAGCCACGCGCCCGCACCCGCGCCGCGACCCGGCGGGGAGGGGGGCACCGCTTCAGGGTTGCGCGCCGCTGCCACCTGGACCAACAACCATTGCATTAGACCAGGGGTCCCCAACCTTTTTTTATCATAGACCGCTTTCAAAATTTTGCTGGTTCCGGTGGACTCCTTGCCTTACAGCTACATTTTCTCAATATTCCCAGTTGACAAAAATCGGTTCTCTGTAAAGTCGATAGTTGAACGTGACAACGTCCGCATCGCTCACTCAAGTAGGAGAGAGACAGATGTCGAACAATGCTGAACGCGGAGGCCGATTGTGCCTCTTTGTCGGTCGTTCTGCGCTCTCGCTTGCACTTCAAGCCTTAAATGGAACGCCTCAGAGCGAGGTAACGCCGCATGAGTCATGTTTTTTCGTGCATGCAGGCGGATCCATCGAATTATAAGACGTCGTCACGTCAAAATGCAGGTTTTGCAATATCGACAATAATACTTTCACTTTTTACTAGCATCCCAGAGTATCATTCTATACCTAAAGCAAGAGTATGCATGAGCAAAATACGCCGAAAGTGCAGTTTTTGTTGTTTTGATGGGTCAGATGTAAACAAAATCTACTCACCATGTACAATGTGTCCGGTATCCGGTGCAAGTACCTCGCTCGTCTCGCTCTGGCTAGCTCCACTTCCGGTACAGCTTGGTCCTCTAACAACGCCTGTCAAAACGATTTATGCATGAATATAATGTGTTTTCCTTTCCTGTTTCATAAACTTTTAAGATATATATAAATATTTATATTTATGTTGTTTTTTTTCTAATTATTATGTAAGAAACAGGTATTTATCGCGATTATCTTTATTATTTCCCGACATTTCAACCGTGTTACAACAGCCGTAGTCGCTGGCAGACACATATAATTACACACATAACGATAGCGTTAATTTATAAAGTGCCATGGTTCTTTATTATTACCTCTTATAATTATATTCAGTCACTAACCATCAGATCGCAGAACCATGAGAAGTGATCAAACTATTTTTCATTACTCATGCTCTGAAAGTAGGTCTGAAGTTGCCTGAGGGGCCTAATTGAAAGTAAAACTTTCAGCCCTAGGGAGAATCGCTTTCTACTGACAGCTGTAAATTATAAAAAAAAACAAGTTCTATTTTATTCAACCATGTTCCAACTTTCTAAAGTCTTTCTAACTACAAGAAGGTTGTTAAACCAAATTTTAACTTTTTATTCAGCAAGTAGGTTGGAAACCCATTACAACGGTAAGAAGTTTAAAAAGTCTAATTATATTAGAGCGCAATGTAAAATTTAAATTTTAATAACATAAAGATAGTATTAAATAAATAATATATCTTCTAAATTACTTGATTAATATATAGCTTCAACTATTTATTAAAAATAACATAGATTTGAGCAAACAATTTACCAATTTTTAAATTATGAAAATGAAAATAATGGCTGAATAATTCTGGCGAGCCGTAGCCGAAGGCCCGCCAGAGAAAAAGAAAAAAAAAACCGGGAAGGCGGCAATTCAATCTTCATTTTCACTAATTTTTCTTTCATGTTTTTATTTTTACTATCCTTGTATTCGTAATGAAAAGCACAGTGTTTACCTCGGGTGAAAGTCTTTTAAGTCCCTCAAGCTCCATTGGCGCCCTCGCTACGCTCTGGCGCCAAACCCGTCTCGGGACTCAAAAAACGTGACTTTCAACACTCAGGTAACAATGTACTATTAAAACTAAGAGAAAAAAAACTGCAAAAGAATGTGTACCTTAATTTCATCTAGATAGGGTAGAAAGCACCGCGCCGGGCGGTATGAGCCGCGGCCGAGCCACGCATGCGCCGTGGAGCCCTCTTCCGCTGACGGCGGCGGCGGGGAGGGGATTATACCGCGACGCACCAACTGAAATTCAACACTTTATATTTAAAATTACACTTTCATGGTCTCTCTCTACACATCGATGTATTATAAACCGGATTGAACGTTTTAAAAAGCCGAAGTTCCAATGTAACAACAAAAAATGCAACCGAATTGAGAACTCCAGCCCTGTGCATCATTTATGTATGTTGCACAGAATTAGTGCTGAGCCTACTCCTATTGCCAAACTGTAAATTTATTTAATGTGTTTTCTTTTTATGTGTATCTTTGGCAATAAACTTTTTTGTATTTGTTTGTATTTGTAACTCCCTTTTTTTCGTCGTTTCGAAGTCGGTAAAAAAACAGCGTTCATGAAGATGATTTTTTATTATTCAAGATGCTTAATGTAATACCTGATGCAGCATATCGCTGTCGTGCGGCAAATGTTCCGTGCGCACAAGCGGCACGAGCGAAGCTAGCGACTCACGGAGCGCCGCGTCACTGCCGGAACGCCGCCGGGCCCCGCGCCGAGACACCGAGTGCGCCGTGTGCCATACCACGTTTGGCTCTGAACAACATTCAAGAGAAATGCTTCATTTCATTCTAGCTACAAGTACATTTTCAAAAAGTTAAAGTTAGAGGTGAAAAATATCCTTAGAACATGGATTGCCTCCACCTACTGCTAGATGCCTGAAACCTATGATCATTGCCTAACACCACTGCTGGTTGCTTCAGCCCACTGCTCGTTCCTTCATTGCTCTGCTGGTTGCTTCAGCCTATGCCCACACTGCTCATTGCATCACCCCACTGCGTGTTGCCTCACTCACTGCTTTTTGCCTCATCCCGCTGCTAGGTGCCTCACTCCACTGCTAGGTGCCTTACTCCACTGCTTGTTGCATCATCACACTGCTCGTCATCTTAACACACTGCTGGATGCCTCAGCCCACAGATAGGTGCCTCAACCCACTGCTCGTGGTCTCACCGCACTGCTCGTTGCCTCACCCCACTGCTCGGCTCACCTCGTTGCGGCGGCTGGTCCGCGCTCCACTTGAGCAGCGCCCGCAGTATCTGCTGCTCGGATGCCTGCAGATGGTCGCTGGCGAGCGCTTGTGTAAGCGCCGCTCGAGGGATGCGCCCAGCAGCCGAGTGAGACATTATCACTGTGAACTCGTCTCGGAGGTAGCGCATCGCTTGTCTGAAAAAAAAACATACACTTACCAAACATTATTCAGTAGAATCATAAAGATCACGTTGAAACTTCTCATAAACGAGTGGGCTTTGAAACCACGAACATACCCTTGATACGGGGATGCGCTAAAAAACTGCACCATCGGATTCTATTCTCACTCGGCGAGTAACTCTATAGTCAAAGTCAAATATGTATTTATTCAATGGCCTCACAAGGATTACTTTGAAACGTCTTAAAGCCTAGGTGTCAGTTCCACGCGACCAAGTCTAGAAGGACAGGCAACAAACTACACCTATACGGTTCGGTATACAGTACTGACGACCATGGCTCCATCCGCTGGTCTGGTTTTCAGATAATATAAACCCTTTGAAAGTTCTCTAGGTTTGGGTTAAGACTATAGAACGAATAAATAAGTAATAATGTATGTACCGATGCACCCAATGGCTGGCATGCGGCGCGGCTGCCCACCGCAACACGTGCGGCAGAGTTTCCGGCGCCAACGCTTCCACAATGGCGTCCTCGCAGCCTTGCACCACTATCGGCATCTCTAGGAACCTACGCACACAACCATCTATTATTATAAAAAAATCGTATTAGTTACACTATTTATAACTAAAGAACGGCCGAACCGAAATGATTTTAGTTCCGATATCAGGGCCTCCTCAGTCGAACGAGGCCTAATAAGAAACTATTAAATCTCAGCATACGTAACGGGATAAAAACTCAAGACGTCTCGTTTAAGTGACGTTCATAGAGTAAACAGTCGTACAGTAGACATAAGTTACATAGAGTGCCGTCCCGACTCGTCTGTTTTCTCGCCACATTAGTTATATCAAGATACCGTTGCCCTTTCCGTCCACCACGACAAAAAACACTTTACGTATACTAAGGCCCGTGTTCCGAAACAGCTTGAGTCTAAGTAGAGACTCAATCATAGATTAAATGACAGTTCTCGATTGAAAAGTGTTAAAACTGTGCTTGAGGCTCGACTCAGACTCAAGCGCTGTTTCGGCGCTGCGCTGGTGAATACACAACAAAGGTTTTATCAATCATTCCTTTATCCATTATTTGTGCTAACATTACAAATGGCGTAGTAACCTTGCAATCTCGTACAGCTGAAAAGCATCGTCCAACATCGCGGTGGTAGTAGGTCGAGACGCACCGCCGTTACTTCTCCCCACTCCTGTCCACGCCTGAAAATACGATTAACCCTTGAAATAAAATCATCATCATCAGCCTGAAGAAGTCCACTGCTGGACATAGGCCTCTCCTACACATTTCCAGGAAGAACGATTCTGAGCCCTTTCCATCCATCGACTTCCCGCGATCTTAGCAATGTCGTCGGTCCATCTGGTGGCCTACGCTTCGTCTTCCGGTTCGTGGTCGCCATTCGAGAACCTTTATTCCCCAACGGTTGTCGGTTCTTCGAGCTATATGACTTGCCCATTGCCACTTCAACTTACTAACTCTACGAGCTATGTCGGTGACCTTGGTTCTTCTACGGACTGTTGTTGTTTGGTTGTTGAAATTAAAAAAATAAATAAATATTATAGACAATCCACACAACACTATCTAGCCCCAAACTAAACAGAGCTTGTACTATGGGAACTAGATAGCTGATATAATACTTATATCCTTTTTTTGTAAATACATTATAATACAATATAACACCCAGACAGAGAACAAATACCTGTGTTCATCACACAAATATTTGTTCTCGGTGGGGATCAAACCCACGACCTACGGCTCAGAAGGCAGCTTAGAGCTACTACGAACTGAGTTGAGAGGCCAGTCAAATACCTCGAAGAAGGAAAGAGAAGCCTTGAGTTTTATCAAGTTCTAGCTAGTGTTTCAAGCTTGTATGGAGTAAATCTGCCCAGATCTAGTGTTTTTGTTAGTTTTTTATAATTTGTGTTCGTGTGTCATGCGGGTTCTCAACACGCCCGATAGGGGCGATAATGACGTGAACAAAACCCGGATTCGCAATACAGTAGATATAATATACAAAGATGTATTGAGTTGACAGAAATATTAAGTACCTACTTACCGAGGTACTACCGCCATTTGTTGAAGGTGGCGAAGAAGTATTCCTTCCTATTAAACTGAGATCGACCTGTAATAGAAAAATAAGTAAAGTGATTGCAAGCGCCGGCAAAAAGCAGACAAAGTAGTCTTAAAGTAAGATAATCAATATATGTAATCGTAAAATCATCATCTCTTATGCTTACAAGAGTAAGCACTGTATTTCTTTTTTTAACCGACTTTAAATAAAAAAGGAGGAGGTTCTCCATTCGGTTGTGTTTTTTTTGCATATTTGCATGTCTGTCATTAAGATCAGCAGTTTGGCCATGAAGTCGGGTTTTCAAGTTTTTAAAACTTACACTACACAATACAAACAAATATATATAACTAGCGGCTTGTCTTGGCTTCGCACGGGTAGACATTTATTTTTTTAAACACATCAATATAATACTATGTTACTCAGGGTGAAAATAGCTTTCCAACGGTGCAAGAATTTTTGAAATCGGCACAGTAGTTATTGAGTTTATTCATTACAAACATACACACATAAAAAAAGTCCTCTTTATAATATTAGTTTAGACAATATATAGGTCGGTATAAGTCTAACCTGGTCGGTATAAGCGGCGTGCAGCAGAGCTCTTGCGTATCTCCTCGGAAGCACCTTCTCATCGACGCAGACAGCGCCGCCGCCCGCCGTCGAGTTACTGCGGCGAGCCATCACAGACCTAGAACCACGTGTCTCTTTGCAATGTCTGTACCTACTTTTTTCGTATCTTATTTTTATATAGGTACTGTGTAGTGTTAGCCGGTTTGGGAATAGGACATCTCTACTCGGACCGAGCGACGAGACACATCACGAGTCCAGAGAGAAGAAAGTTTTTTTTTTCCGCAATCTCACCTGCTGTTAAGTGATGATGCGGTCGACGGTGTAGCACGCTTACCTAGAAGATACCTGTTCACTCTACTCTTAATTTTTTTTTAAGAGTAGACTGAACATTTACTAATACTGTCCACGAGTAAAAGAAATGTACTATATGTACATTTCTTTTACTCATGGACTTCAGTTCAACCGTAATCATGGTGCATGCAACTGTCCCGAAAAATCGGATGTCAAAACTCAAAACGTAATCATGGTAAATATCCCGTTGTTTCTGTAAGTGTTGTCCAGTTACTCACTTGAAGAACCTCGACCTAGCGGCTAGTATGACGCGGTGACACGGCAGTTCTAGTGCGCTTCGGAAGCCGTATGCAGAGCCGCAACCATTCTCTAATCTAAACACCAGTCTTGTGTCTGCCATTTCACCTGAAAGTACAAGCTATGGTCAGTAAAGAGTTTATTTTACGTGTTTGATCTTACACTATGTATATATGCCAATCCTTTTCTAACACGTAGGGACTTTTCTAAAAATTCTCAATTTTGATAATAGAAAACCTAAACGTTCTTGAATGATCTTTAACAATCTGGAATACCCGGGCAACGCCGGGACTGCAGCCTAATTGGTTAATATTATGGCCCAGAGAACGTACGACATACGAGCCTCATGCCTGCCCAATCCTATTTGAGGTTTGCGGCGCATTTTTAATAATGTTTTTTTATTTACTGTATTGTGAAAGGAGTTTTATATAAGCTTAGCCACCGTTGTAAAGAGTGGACATACACTCATCAACATTGTTTAGGGATATTCCATTTCGAATTGAACATCAGATTTTTAGAGATTTTGTTCCTACTTTAACTTATTAATAAATAATATCAAACAGTTGAATTTTATTATTAACTAGTGGCCGCCCGCGGCTTCGCTCGCCCGTTCCCGTAATACCCCGTTCCCGTTGCTTTTTCGGGATAAAAAGTATCCTATGTCCTTCTCCCGGTTCTAAGCTACCTCCCCACTAATTTTCTGCCAAATCGGTTCCGCCGTTCCGGAGTTATAAATAGTGTAACTAACACGACCTTTTTTTATAAATATAGATAAACAACACAAAAATAAAACCTTACCGGAATCTAGTAGGTAATGCATGCTAGTATGGAGCGGGTCCCGGGATATAGCCAACGCGGCCACCATCCGCGGGGGAACACTATTGCTGCAGGTGCATGTATTGTTACGAGCTGAAAATAATAGTTATTTACTATCCACAAGGTCAAGGCATGTCCCACTTCATTAACAACATTTCGTCTACGAAATGTGGTTTTCGTTTCGCCTATTTGTCTCTCTCCATTGTATGGAGCAAAGATGAAACAGCAAAAACCATCAATCCGTACTTCAATGGTACAACTGACACTCAGGCTTAAAGATTTATAAATATAGCCTAATTTATATGGCTCTTATACTCACAATTGTTGTCAACATTTATAATGTCTAATTCAGCCTCTACGTTCTCGTTATCGTATTCTGTAATAAAAAAAATTGCTACTGTAAAAATGTAATAATATAAAAAATGAGTATAACGTTGGTATATCAAAGTACGAGTATTAAACTGCATGTACATTTGTGAAGGCTACATATTTATAGTGAGAGTCACCTATGCTTTGAGTGGTGAGTAGCATTGTGAGTGGTAACAGTCGTAAGTTTATTTTGTGCAATTAAGAGTTAAATAAATAAATAAGCCTTATAAATAGTACAGATGTAAGTTGTGTGTGGTACGTCCAATTATCAATTATGTGCGGTACGTACAGTTGTAAGTTATGTGTGGTACGTCCAGCAATCAGTTATGTGCGGTCCGTACAGTTGTAAGTTATGTGTGGTACGTCCAGTTATCAGTTATGTGCGGTCCGTACAGTTGTAAGTTATGTGTGGTACGTCCAGTTATCAGTTATGTGCGGTCCGTACAGTTGTGTGTGGTACGTCCAGTTATCAGTTATGTGCGGTCCGTACAGTTGTAAGTTATGTGTGGTACGTCCAGTAATCAGTTATGTGCGGTCCGTACAGTTGTAAGTTATGTGTGGTACGTCCAGTAATCAGTTATGTGCGGTCCGTAGAGTTGTAAGTTATGTGTGGTACGTCCAGTAATCAGTTATGTGCGGTCCGTACAGTTGTAAGTTATGTGTGGTACGTCCAGTAATCAGTTATGTGCGGTCCGTAGAGTTGTAAGTTATGTGTGGTACGTCCAGTAATCAGTTATGTGCGGTCCGTACAGTTGTAAGTTATGTGTGGTACGTCCAGTAATCAGTTATGTGCGGTCCGTACAGTTGTAAGTTATGTGTGGTACGTCCAGTAATCAGTTATGTGCGGTCCGTACAGTTGTAAGTTATGTGTGGTACGTCCAGTTATCAGTTATATGCGGTCCGTACAGTTGTAAGTTATGTGTGGTACGTCCAGTAATCAGTTATGTGCGGTCCGTACAGTTGTAAGTTATGTGTGGTACGTCCAGTTATCAGTTATGTGCGGTCCGTACAGTTGTAAGTTATGTGTGGTACGTACTATGCGAGTGTGGGCGATGGCGCGGTGCGTTCCCGGAGTAGAGTGCAGTGACGCAAGCTTCGCATTCCGCTCGGGTCATGCTGGCACACGGCCCTTCCAGAGGCACACGAATCATTGAACTGGAACAAACGTGGTTTTGTAACTTACACTGGTATAACTAGCGGCACGTAAGTCCAGCGCTGAGCGATACGCGGAGGGAATAGCTGCGCATGTGTACTGTCGCGCACGCTATACAATTATAACTGAATTAATAGCTAATTAACGATAATGACATTATTGTTATGTAATGTCAAATAGTAAAATGTCCAAAGATTTGTAGACATAATTTTTAACAAGTTTATGGGGAGCAGAAAAAGAAAAACATTATCTGTCAATAACATTACAACTGAGAACGCGACTGTATACTGGATGTGTGTGTGTCGTATCGGTGCGGGGAGGGGCATTTGACCGGAGAGCCAATCGGCGCTACGCACGCCCGCCATTCATCCCACGAGCCCTCCTCAGGTACCTTAATTTTGACTTCTGCGCAATAACGGTCAACGCTAAAGTTACGTCCGCTACTTATACTCTGCTTGAGAATTTTTTTTTTACTTTTTGTACAACTAGCTGATGTAACAAGCATAATATGGCTCACTTGATATAAGTTGGTAACCATAGCCTAAAACAAAGCATTGCCTCGTAGGTCACGCACGTCAGGAACGTGCTCTACGATCAACTTATTTGAACGATCGATTTCTTTCTGTGGCCTTTGGGACTTTGAGTCCAATTGCGGAAACAGGAGTCCCACACATACATACATACATACAATTCTGTGGCCAACAAAGATGTTTGTTCTCTGTCTGAGTGTTATTATTGTATCCTAAGCATGTATTTCCAAAAAAATATATAAGTATATTATATCGGCCATGTTTCCCATAGTACAAGCTTTGCCTAATTTGGGGCAAGATTAACATTTATATTAGGAAATTGAATACACTGACGGTGGATATCTCTGCAGCAAATCCCGGAAGTAGCCAGACCGAGCGGCGAGGATGCAGCGGTGCGCCCACACGGACCACGAACCCGCACCGCCGCCGCCGCCGCACAACTCCACGTCGCACCACCATCTAGCACAAACAAATACATTGTTAAAACAAAATAATGGTTATCAATATGGATGGGGACTAAGGTGGGGGACAAATGGGGATATCTATCACTATAAATGTAACCATTCATTATGTTATACCTCTTCTCATCCGTCGCGGAGTCTAGACAAGATACATTTTCTGTTTACATAGTATACGTTAAAGAAAAATTTCATTAACTCTTCGGGGGATCTTCGGCATGATGAGCAGAATAGCTTCTCAAATGCAGAAAATATGCTCACTTTAGTTACCTCGTGATAATTATTTTGTGTACAATAAAGTATTGATCTATCTATTTAATACACGTTCGTAGCCTCTCCGTGCGCCACGGGTGGCCCGCGCCTTAACAGCCGGGTGGGTTGCTATGCTCACCGCTCATCCCTCGCGGCCGGTAGCTGTGCGTGCAATGCGGGCGCCGGCTCACGCGCCAGGTCTGCCTGCGTGGCCAGGTCTCGCAGCGCAGCCCCGCCCTCCAGCTCCTCGCACAGCAGGAACACCTCCGCCAGCCTCCAGGACGACACCACAGACCGGATGAAGCGGGCGTGCTCGCAACCTGGGGGGTTATTCACGAAGGTCAATGCTTATACCATAGAGGTAAAGTTTACTAGTTTGTGATCGCTGGATAATCTCTGGATTATTCTGGAACCGCGTTATTTGTGTCATAGGTTATTTAATGACTCAAAAATGGAAAGACTTTCGTGGAAGTCGCCACCCAACGAAGTGGGCACGAGTCAGTTTTTTTCATCACGGGTGTTTTGTATTATTGCCTACGTCTTACTAAGTTGAGTTTCACCACACTGGAACTTCACTGCTTTTATTATTATTTTTGATTTGTAGAAGAATCATACATAAAAACGGTGGGAACCAAGCCGTAGTTTGTTCCCTGTTCTTCTAGGCTTGGTCGCGTGGAACTGGCACCTAGACGTTTAAGCTGAGTGAGCTACGCACGTAAGACGTTTCAAAGTGATCCTTGTGTTACTACTGAATAAAGACATCTTTGACTATGACTATACTGTAAAGTAGTGTAAAGAGATAAAGTTTGCGAGACTGCCGGGGATCCAAAAATGGAAAGACTTTCGTCTTACTTACTGAGTTTTAATTTAAAACCTCCTTGGGCATAAAAAAAAAGAAGTTAATGAAACTTTATACTAGTTAGCAGTTGAAGTAGTTACCTCGATCAGGCCGGTTGTCACGTGGCCTGCGCGCCGCGTTCGCAATCCGACGCCTCAGGGTACCCAGCCCAGCTCCACCCGCCTTCTTCTTGCGCTCCCTTCAACACATACACATTTCTTTATTTCCTAGTATTTATTGACACAAAAATTATCTTAAAACCATCCCAGGAATTAATAGCTGGTATACTTTTTATAGGATCTTGAATGGCGACCACGAACCGCAAGACGAAGCGTAGGGCGCCCAGCCACCAGATGGACCGACGACATTGTTAAGATCGCGGAAAGTCGATGGATGGAAAGGGCTCAGAATCGTTCTTCCTGGAAATGTGTAGGGGAGGCCTATGTCCAGCAGTGGACTTCTTCAGGCTGATGATGATGATTCTATTTAGATTTCATTGGTATAGATAAACCAGTCTAAAAATGCACGCCCCTCCACCACGTTTTCTTGACGTTGGCTCACAGCAAGGTACTTCAAAATGATCTTTGCAATGTAGGTAATAAAGAACAATTTACTTTGACTGACTGAAGTAGTTGGGCGTGTAGTTTAAGATTGGATGATCCCTACCAAGCTAGTTGTATAGTTTTAATTACACAACTAGCTGATGGAACAATCATAATATGGCCTGACGCCTGGTTTTAAGTGAAATGAAATGAAAAAAGTTTATTGAATGAACACAAATACAGAAATAACAAACAAGAACCTTAAATACAAACAAGGTATAGGTAACCATCGCCTGTAACAGAGCATTGCGTCGTAGGTCACGCACGTCAGAAACGTGCCCTACGATACACTTCCCTGCGTCCATCAACTTGAGACATACAGATGTTCAGCCTCACGTGCCAGTAATTTCACCGGCACCCACATCCTTCAAACCGAAACACAGCATTATATTAGTATGGATTGATTAATTAAACATTGCGTGTTTCACTATACACCACTATTTTGTAATTACCAAAAAAAAAGCCAATATTGGCTGCTGTTACTAAACACAAGCACAAAAAAAAAAATCTTTAAATAACCAC
The DNA here is from genome assembly GCA_939531255.2 of Thera britannica. NCBI lineage: Eukaryota > Metazoa > Arthropoda > Insecta > Lepidoptera > Geometridae > Thera > Thera britannica. The sequence continues at coordinate 17,971,735 of OW618037.2, forward strand.
AATTTTTAGTCAAATATTAAGAAATGATTCAACAAGCAAATATCATTTCATTCATAAACGCTAAATACCAAGCGGAACCGAACAGCGTAAATTTGTTTCTCTCTAGTACTACGTAACTAATATGTCCATAATTTAATGCAGGATTTCTGAAAATTTTAACATTTAATAACTTTGTCATTTTGTCGAAACTAAATATTCTGATTGCACATTCATAATGTTCTACCCCTTCTAGGTACATTACCCTTTTTCTTTGGTAGATACAAAATAGTGGTGTATAACGCTAGGCGTATGTAGGTTTAAGTTACCGTATGACATCCGCCATGGTGGGAGGCGCGACCGGCACGACGCCGTCGCTCGCCTCTCCCTCCTGGAAATAATAATAATAAGTCATTTATTCCTACAAACAAAAATTCGGCAAATTTTTATAATCCGCACTTGATGTGCGGGCTGGTTTTTCCGCAAGTAGGCCGCCGGCGGGCTCTTTTTGCGTGACCCTTGACACGGTCGTGTTGCTAAAACTTTTTTAGGTTCTACGACACGCCGGTTTCCTCACGATGTTTTCCTTTACCGTTTTGAGAGTACGGGCATAGTGCACATAAATTTTTTGATAGAAAACTCATTGGTACATTAGGTACGATAGGATTTGAACCCACGACCTTCGGATCGGAAGGCGGGGCCGCTACCACTAGACCACCAGTGCTCTCCGAACTACGGGGTCTAAATACATGGTTTTGTATAAATTATTTATAAGATGTCCCACAGTTTGGTGTGCCTCCTCTAGCACCTTCCACTGTGCTCAATCTCGTGCCATGCTTCTCCAAAAATGACCAGCTGTTGGAAATACCAGGGCTATAAAAGCCGGGCGTTCACATGTCCGCATCGTAAGGGTCGGACGCATAGTATCAATCATTTAATATACATTCGAGCGATCCGTACGGTGCGGATCAGTGGACGCACTTGTGTGATTTTCTATACAAAGATTACTACAATCTGTTTGTTACAATACGGACATGTGGACACTAGGCTTTAAACTATAACTGTTGGCTTGGCAGAAGCTAAAAAAAGCATAATATGGTGTCTCCACAAACACCACTTTATGGTTGCATTAACGAAGTTATTTAAAATAGAATGAAAATGAATAAATTCTTTTAACAGATGCTTACGCCAGGTATAGCATCATTTTCATATACATAGTTTTACGTCCCTGTAGGTGTTAAGGCTATTAATAAAAAATCTATTCAGTGAAAATTGTAGAGGCTAGCCCATTTTGTACTCTGTGAGCACCTCTCGGGCGCACTAAAAGTGAGCAATTTACTGCATTTGGGAGCTAAGCCGCTCATCATGATATTTGAGATAGAGATAAAATGTATTGGTGACTGATGTTTGGTTTTATACCTGCGGATGCGAGAGCGCGGCGCCCATGTCGCGTCGGCGCGCGCGCAGGCAGCACAGCAGCCGGCTCATGGGCGGGGGCCCGCCATCACCGCGTCACCACCGCCCACCCTGTCACAGTCAACACACAACATATTACTACTACTAGCAGTTGGTGAGCAGTTGGTTGGTGGTATTTTTTATTGTTAATTTTATTCTTAAAATTGTGTTTTTAAGAAATCTTAAGAGTCATATTATCTTTATTGGCTTCTTCTCACTGAACAACGCCATCTGCTGGATATGCAGTTTGTTGCTCACAATCGTCAATAGATGGCAGGAGCAGTCACATAAATTTATGTTAAATTATTGAACTGGGGGTGAAATAATCATTTTCTTAAAATGAATTTTAGCTAATTAATTTATCGCCCCCGAAAACCACTGTATACTAAATTTCGTGAAAATCGTTGGCGCAGTTTCCGAGATCCTAAATATATATATACAAGATTTTCTCGTTTAAAGGTATAAGATAAGATAAGATTATACCTAGGTGTTGTCAAACGAGTGTCACAAAATAGCATTTTAATTTTGTAAGATTTAATATTATCATGAGCTGTGGCTTCAAATCCCACATGGCAGCATTAAGATAGCATTTCAGCCAAGAACAATTAGCTGCCACAAAAAACATGCAGTCTCCATTAGGCTATCACGTCGGGGTCACCAGTGTAAAAATACTCTGTATCTTCAGAAAATAAATCAAACGACTTGCGTGAGCTCTTGGAAAAGAATAATCTTTTTTTATTTAAACCCAAACTTGACATAATTATTTATGACATTAATTAAAAAAAGTATAAAAATGTGGACAGCATCAAAACCCAACAAGGTTGTGGCTGCAGCATGAAGCTACACATATATTTGAATGAAAGGAAATACATTTCTTTGAACAAGTGTCACAGCTCAGTTGCCTTATTGTCTAATTCCCTGCAGCTTTATTGTCCGATTGTAACTGGTCGACCCAGCCAGAACTTTTTGGTATTGTCCAAGGTATCCGAAGTAAGGTGTAACTGAAGTTCATTTCGCCGTTACACAACTCCAAAATAAGAATTTCCATCAAGTTCCATTCATACTCCACCAGGATTTAATTTTGTTGATGTTTTTGATTTGTGGTGTTGCTTATGACAGATAGTTTTACAAAACAAAAGTGTCAGTTAAAGCCTAGGCTAGGTTTCAAATGTGAAAAATGATGCAGATATTGATTACGAGTTGACTTAGACAATAAGGCCATTGACCTCTTGCCCATCGAAAATTTGGGTTTGTGAGGGAGCCCATGTGCCCATCAAGCTGTAGTTTGTTGCCTGTTCTTCTAGGCTTAGTCGCGTGGAACTGGCACCTAGACTCACCTAACTTTAAGATGTTCCAAAATTATACTTGTTGTACAACTAAATAAAGATATTTTGAATTTAAAACTGAATCTAAGTGCCCTATGTAAGTTTCCGTAACATTAGCCAGGGAAACATTTAACTGTCAATCTTATTTAAGTTGGTCAGAATATATTCGCAAGTTTGTATTTATAAAGTTAGCCACCCTATTGAGGTCATATTAAAAGAGTTCAAAAAAGTACTAGGTACCTTCTTTTACACTGTCCTTCACAGATTGCATTTGAATTGCATTAATTTTGCCAAATTAAATAAAATGGATGAAAATTAAATAATTTATTTGGTAATAAATTTACTTATCAAAATTCATATACCATCATTCTATCTACTAATTTTCAGTTTACAACAAGTAGGTACATGGTTGATGGGGCTATAGCCATAGTCTAGTTTCTATACTTTCTAGCATAACATTTAAAATCAAATTCATGCAAATTTTCGAAAGTGAATGTTTTTGGGGTGCGCGCCCCCAATAGGGGTGGACATGACGTCACTGCGTGCGCAGTTGACCCCATACTGAATGACCCAGATTCTAGTTTGCGAAATAGCTCTTTTAAATGTCAACACTATTGCCTAAGGCAATATTAGCGAGTTATTGACTAATATGCCTACTGACCTACAAATAGGAATAACATAATGCTACCAATACTTCCAATAGTTGAATTGAATGACCTATTCAAGATTTCTTACGTCTGATTTTTCTGACGTAAACTTATAAAACCCTCAGTTTTCAGCTTTATATTAATAAACAGAACACTCACCAGCTACTCCGCTCATAACAGCACTGTATTCCAGTTTTATCGTAGAACAATTTCACATAAACATTATTTTAGCAAACGACGGCCATTCGACAACCGTGTTGTATCATTTGTAAGTAGCTCTTTTTCACTCCGATACACGGTGAATAGAATTATTTAAGTGCATGGTATATGAAGTGCAAACACTTCTTCAGGTTTAAAACCAACTAAGTCTCGAATTTAAGCTCGTACAGTGTAAAATTTAATAAACAGGAAACACAGCCCAACTCGTCTTCGTTCCTTTGCTATTTATTTTCTGTCACTGTTCGCGAATGCGCGATGAGCGCTGCGCGATGCTCAACAACCTGTGAATGCTATTGGTTTCAAGAAGATATTTTGAAGCTATTGGACAAATTGTTTGACACATTAACTTTTAACCAATCAAACGCTATAAAATCGGTTTTTGTTCTTCTCTGCAATACAAACCAATCAAGTTTTTTTTAAATTGTTCTGGCGCTGAATACTTGTCTTTCTGCCATTTTTCCATATTTTGCCTAAAATGAGTTTCAGAGCAGAGCATCCAGAGAGCATCGCATTCTGTTCTGTCAGACTGTCACAAAAAGCCTCACTCACTATAGAGGTTTACGGTAAACAGCACTAGATGTCACTGATTGTCGTTACAGGACAAATTATAAGAAAGCGTTTTCGTTGCTTTGGCGGTTTCGGCGTCAGATAGAGATTGCATTTTGTTTGACATAACCGTCCTTCCGGTAAGGCCCTTGTATTGTAATAATAAAAATATATAAGCCTCTTAATATAGTCCTACATAAGCAAGTAGGTTTAGTATTGGTTGGTAACCTATTGTAGGTATCTACCGTAATTGTGTATCCTCCAAGTCTCCTCCAAGTATCTACCAAACAAAAACCAAACCGATATGGTAAGTACCTACCTACCTATAGATAGTGCTTACATTGTCTTTACCTACCTAACTAACCACACGTGCGGCGACTACACAGTAGGTAGGTAGGTCACACACACTGTAGGTAGGTACATAGTATGTAGTATGCCTACATATAACTGAAATGTTATATCTGGAAGTCTGTGCACGTCTCATGGTTTTTAATACGCACTTAGATACCATTGAGATTGGTCTTAGATACCATATAGATTGGTCTCAGCCAAGGGCTCTCAAAGTGAGGAACGCGCGTGACCTAATGAGGGGGCGTGAAGACTCGTTATGGTTAAGGATAGGTAAGGATAAGGGTTCGAGCTAGTCCTAATAACACATGATATACCATGCGATAAGGTAGGTACCTAACCTACCTACACAAGTTTATCTGTTTCCTACTACATAATTGAATTCAATCCACAGAATTTAACCAGCGCGGAAAGTCTTGTAAACAACACAGTAGGTAGGTAGTACCATGTAGTACCTAGTGACAAGGGTAACTTTATAATCGTACCCTTTTAACCCTATGTTTATTTTAAAGAAGAAGAACCAAACCAATACAATATCTAGCCATAAAATCCTTGGTCTACCCACCCCCCACTCAAATTCTGATTATGAAAGGCTGCACTATCGTATCTTTATCGTATTAGGATACTCCTGTAAAGATAGGGCAATTGTTATAAATAAATAATAAATAAATAAATTACCACTCATATTAATTTTAGGTACAGCAATTAAACATATAGTTAGTGTCTAGCATAGACATAGTCTTAATACTGTCTTGCATGTTCTATAGTTATGTTTTTTCTGGGTGAGGTTGACAAGAATACAATGTTTGTGAAATGCTGAAAATGCTTTTACAGTAGGTAAATGAGAAAGAATGTCTTATTTATTTTTCATTCGGCCCGTATTCAGAAACAGTGCTTGAGTCTTAGCCGAGCCATAAGCATAGATTTTTGACATTTCTCAATGAAGAACTGTCAAAAAATCTATGCTTGAGCCTGCTTGACTATGCTTGAGATTGTAATGTATTCATAATAGGTGAGGGTACTCGCGGATAAGGTTTTCTCCAGCTACCGCAAACTGGCAATAAATCAGTCTCAATTCAATGGTGTTTTACTCCGCATCCTAAATATTACATTGGCGACGATTAATGGTATTTAGTCATGCCTTTCGGCAAATTACCCGAGTTTGAGCTAGAAGAAGGGAAGAACTGGACATCATACGTTCGATTAGTTCGGCAATTCATTTTGTTGAACGAAATCAAAACCGAACTACATGTGGCCACGTTGGTTACGCATATCGGCGCGCGGACATACCAGCTTATGTGCGACCTGTGCGCTCCCGATCATCCAGAAGACAATACCTTCGATAAGCTCGTCGAGCTCGTGACTAGCCACCTAGAACCCAAGCGATCTGAAATAGCGGAAAGACACACATTTCGTCAGCGACGCCAAGCGGTCGGCGAAACAGTTGTTGTGTTTCTACAAAGCTTTGCAAGCAACTTTGGTACGACACTGGAGGTGAATCTACGCGACCAGTTTGTCTCCGGGTTGCGCAGTGAGGACATGCGTTCGCGTCTGTTCGCCGAGTCGTCGCTAGACTACAAGAGAGCTGTGGAGCTGGCACTCGCGCTGGAGGCGGCGGAGCGGCATGCGGCGGAGGCCGCGGCTGGCGCTGCGCCCTCGGCGACCGTCAGCGACAGCGGCTTTGGACTCGGGCAGGGCGCCGCCGTGGCCGGGCTGCATCGGGTGGCGCAGGGGCCGCCGGCAGCGCGCGAGCCGAGGGGCGCTTGCTGGCGTTGTGGGAAGAGTCGTCACGCGCCTAATAAGTGTAGATATAAGTCGTATGTGTGCGACAAGTGCAGTGTCAAAGGTCATCTATCAGTGATGTGTTCCAAAAATAAAAAGGACCCGCCCAAATCCAGGTACCAGAACTTTATCAATAAAGAAGAAAATTCAAGCTCCGATTCAGATGCAAGCGATGGACTTTATCAAGTAGTTTCTATTAAGAGAGACTCTAAAGACGGTCCGTACCATCATAAACTGACGGTTGAAAATACAAAAGTGTTATTTGAAATAGATACAGGCAGCAGAATATCGGCGGTCAGTAAGTCTTTTTATGATAAACATTTGTCTCACCTATTGATTACTTCCGATAACAATAAATTTCATTCATACACAGGAGATGCCATCCTTCCACTAGGCCGGGTCGTAGTCAATGTACAAAATGGCAACGAAACGTTACCATTGCCTCTTTTCATAATTGACAACGGCGGTCCGCCTCTACTGGGCCGACGTTGGCTACGTAAACTAAAGTTAGATTCGATAAACTTGCACCACCTGTCTGAGGGGATTGACCCCAAGGTAGAACAATTGAAATTAGATTATCCGGATGTTTTTAAATCTGGCTTAGGTAGTTGTAAAACCAAACTTAAATTGCATTTGAAAGACGATACGCCCATATTCTGTAAAGCCCGCCCGCTCCCTCTCGCCTTGCGCGATCCTGTTGAACAGGAATTAGAACGCTTGCAGCGCGAACAGGTGATATTCAAGGTAGATCGCAGTGACTACGGAACACCCATTGTTCCCGTTATCAAGCGCGATGGATCCATACGGTTATGTGGTGATTACAAAATAACTGTAAACAAGGTTCTTAAAGATTTTCACTATCCACTACCAAGAATCGAGCAGCTGTTCGCCGCTCTGAGTGGAGGGCAGCACTATAGCAAAATAGATTTAAAACATGCGTATTTACAGTGTATTCTAGAGGAGAGCTCGCGACCACTTACTGCCATAACAACACATATAGGTACGTTTGTTTATAAAAGAGCACCTTTCGGATTAAAATGTCTACCTGAAATGTTTCAAAAGTTAATTGAGGAAACGCTCAATGGTCTAAATTGTGTGGCTTTCCAAGATGATATCTGTGTAACGGGGGCCTCGAAAGAAATTCATCTGGCAAATTTAAGGGCGGTTCTGTCACGGTTACAGGAGGCAGGACTTAGGGTTAAATTTGAAAAGTGTGAATTTTTTAAAGAAGAAGTTTGTTATCTTGGCTATAGGATCAATAAGCACGGTTTGCATACTGACAGTAGTAAGGTCGAGGCGATTGCGAGAGCTCCAAATCCACAAAACGTGTCACAATTGAGAGCCGCTTTAGGGCTTATAAATTACTACGCTCGGTTCATCCCTAATATGAGTACATTGTTGCAGCCGCTTTATTCTTTGCTCAAAAAAGGAACTAGTTGGCAATGGACGCGTGAGTGTGACGCCGCATTCCGCGCCATCAAGGAGGTGCTGACGCGCGAGCCGGCGCTGGCGCACTACGACCCGTCGCTGCCGCTGGTGCTGTCGGTGGACAGTAGCGCGTACGGGCTGGGCGCCGTGCTGTCGCACGCCTACCCCGACGGCTCCGAGCGCGTCGTGTGCTGCGCCTCGCGCACGCTCTCCGACACCGAGCGCAGGTACAGCCAGGTAGACAAGGAGGCGCTCGCCATCGTGTACGGAGTGAGCCGCCATCACCAGTACGTCTATGGGCGGCCGTTCATACTAAAGACTGATCACAAGGCGCTCAGCTATATTTTTGGTCCAAAAAAAGGTATACCGCAGACCGCCGCCAGCAGGCTACAAAGGTACGCCGTCAGGCTGGCCGCTTACGATTTTGATATAAAGTTCGTGCCGACGGAGCGAAACGGCAACGCCGATGCATTGTCGCGTCTGCCGCTGCAACATCACAAAGGTGAGTCCGACCGTGATGACGCCTCGTACCTACATTTCGTGGAAGACAGCTTCCCGATCGGTCACAGGGATGTGGCTAAAGAGACTAGGAATGATTTAATCTTGCGCAGGATCTACGGCTATCTAATGAGTGGGTGGCCGGAGGGTACGGAAATTGAAAACGAAAAACCGTACTTCCATAGAAAAGACAACTTACACATAGACCACGACTGCATCGTCTGGGGTTACAGGGTCGTCGTGCCTGCATCGCTGCGCGCGCGAATCCTGGATGAGATCCACTCCGGACACCCGGGGGTGGTACGCATGAAGCAGGTAGCGCGCCACTATGTGTGGTGGCCGCTGCTGGACGCAGACATCGAGGCGCGAGCGCGGGCCTGCGCCGCCTGCGCCGCCGTGCGGGACGCGCCGCCGCGCCAAGCGCCCGTGCCCTACCCAGCCATGGTCTAGACTTCATGCTGACTTTTTACATTTCCAAAGTAAGACTTACTTTTTGCTTATAGATTCGCACTCGAAATGGATAGAGGTGTTCGGGATGCCCACGGGCACCACAGCTGCAAAGGTCGTGACCGTGCTAAGGGAGTGCTTCGCTAGGTTTGGTCTTCCCAAACAGTTGGTAACCGACGGCGGCCCGCCGTTCACTTCGGCAGAATTCGAAAGGTTCCTACAATGCAACGCCGTCCAGCACGTCTTGGCAGCACCGTATCATCCTTCTAGTAACGGAGCTGCCGAGAATGCAGTCAAGACCGTCAAAAAGGCTATCAAGAAAGCCTTTCTCGAAGGAGATAACGTTGAGCGTGCATTGAGTAAGTTTCTTTTTCAGTATCGCAATACCGAGCACGCCAGCACTCAGCGCTCGCCCGCCGCCGCCATGCTGGGCCGCCGGCTGCGCTCGCGGCTCGACATGCTGCGCCCGCACACCGCCGACATCGTGCAGGTCGCGCAGCAGGCGCAGGTACGTAACGCAGGAGGCGTACTGCGGGATGTCAACGAAGGTGAACAAGTACTGGTCAAGGAGCTTCGCCCGAACAGTATCATCAAATGGAAGCCAGGTGTCGTCGAGGAACGCACCGGTGCGGTCACATATAAGGTACGTACCGAGGACGCCACCAAAACCAGACACATCGATCAGATAATGCCGATGCGTAGAAGCAATCGATTGTCGCTTGCTAGGAGCATTCAAGACACTACCAATGCTGCAGGTGAGCCGGAACCCGCCCCTGAACCTAAACCTGCTGAATCTACCGAAGCAGCATTCTATGACGCAGAGGTGTCTCCGTCGTCATTGGTGGTGACGTCACCTACGCCTACATTGCCATCTACTTCCCGACAGGCTGATGATGATGGTGGTGGCTCCATAAAAAAAAAAGCGAATTATCTTCGCCCTCGTACTACGAAACCTAATTATAAACTTTAATGTTTCAACTGTCACTATGCAAAAGTCACTACGTTTTTTTTTTACGACTAGGTAATTATCTATCCTACCTAAGTAGAAGTTAAGAAATAAGAACTATACCTAAGTACGTACTATGTTTTTTTTTTGTGTGAGGAAAAGTAGTTCAGAGCTAATTCTTGATTTAATGTTTTGCTGTGCAATTAGAATAAGAAATACAATGTCACAAAGTTGGTTTTGCCTGGCTGTTATTATATCCACTAACATAGATTTAGGTTTTAAGTTATAGCGCTATTGTGTAATTAACTAGCAGTTGTTCTGAATGGCATATTTATTAGTTTTTAAGTTTGATACCATAAGTAGTTCTAAGAGGGGAAAATTGTAATGTATTCATAATAGGTGAGGGTACTCGCGGATAAGGTTTTCTCCAGCTACCGCAAACTGGCAATAAATCAGTCTCAATTCAATGGTGTTTTACTCCGCATCCTAAATATTACAGAGATAATGTTGATTGACAATGCTTGATTTCTACCTACTCGTCGTATCATACAGCTGGATGATGATAAGTCACAAATATGGCGACAGACGTGATTGAATGATTGAATCAATTATCTCCTCTAAGAATAGAAATGAATTGTTGCTCGTTAGTCTCGCTAAAACTCGAGAACGGCTGGACCATTTTAGCTAATTGGTCTTGAATTCTTTGTGGAAGTTCAGAGAAGGTTTAAAAGGTGAATGAATAGGATTTTTGTAACGGGAACGAGAACAAGGCGAGCGTAGCCGCGGGCGCCGCTAGCTTGAAATGAAAATACCTAGTTTTTCGGTTTCAGAATATTTATTCACATAGTAAAAATTCAGTTACTTGGTCTAGCTAGGAGCTAGGTATACTTAGTCTAAAACTAACTAATTTATGGGCAACGTAGGTACATAGTACGTTCTTTATTTATTTATTTATTCATTTAAAAAATTACTTTACAGATTTAATCCAATGCGTTATCTAGGGCTTAAAACGAATAAATATCTTATGAACTATAAACCATCTAACTAAGTACTATTAATATTGCACTGCACGCACTAAGTAGGTATTTGTTTATTTAATATTAATTATCATTTACACATAGATACATATAACGTAACAGATACTTATGTAGTACATTATTACCTATTAGTAAAAACAATAAATTGTATTGAAAATATTTACAACAAAATACTTACTAAAAACACAATTGAACACTTAGAAAAACACCTAAAACTACTTTTGGTATATTTTATTTTTATATATTTAAAAACGGAGGTTTACAAACTTACAATTAATTATACTATGCATAAAACTTAAATAATTGGAAGTATAGAAAAGTAAATACCCACTTATCTTAATTGATAGTACACATAATCTTAAGCTTAAACTTTGAGCAGGTATTTACAAGTGTGAGGCATAAATACACTCTAAACTATTGCTGTGCAGAAAAAAATAAGGTAAGTCGGTAAACAAAGTCACTGTCCAGTCAAGTGTCACCCTCCGTACTAGTTTGCACCAGTAGGTACACAAGGATACGCATCAGACTATACACTGCTAGCTCTTATGTCCTTGCAGTAAGAGTCATTTTTCTTTGTTTTTAGGTAACTTGAGGTGTATCCCACTGTACACGCAAGGCCGTCTTATACTAGACTGGGGCCCTTGGGCACACTGGGAATTTTGGGCCCTTTTGGAAAGTAATAAAAACTAATTATAATATTTTTTTTTACTAAGCATAACCATTTATTATAGGTAATCAAGTACAGTAGGATATAATGGCGTAGTATTGTGAAAAAAATGTAATGTGCCCGAAAAAAATGTTTTGAGAATGAATGTGTTAGAGAAATTGTCGGTCCTTCGGGGCCCCCTGAGAATGGGGGCCCTGGGCACGGGCCCCGTGTGCCCTTATGGTAAAGACGGTATTGGCTGTACACGTAAATCACCTCAATGCGTAAATCTGATTTTGGGCTATTTAGCCCTAAAGCTATTCAAGACTAATGAGTATACTCTATCTCTATGCCAAATGTCATCCAGATCCATAAGTCGTTCTGGCGTTATTTAATAACAAACACCCATCCATCCAAACATTCACATTATGATATTAGTGGGATTACCTTATTTCGAGATTTTACGGATGACTGATAAACCCATCAAATATACCTCAAATTTTGTTGGTATTCAATCTTTTAAATATTTGCTCGGTTGATACACATTTTTTTATGTACATTTATTTACAATTAAACAAATATTTACAAAATGTACGAAATACACAAGAAACAGTTGAGTTATCTGCAGACCATTACAAACGATCTAGAGATAGCTCAACTGATGCAAATCAGTACCAGACGGAAGCGTCTCCAAGACGCTGGCCGCTACGCCGAATAGCAAAGCTAATGCCCTGCGCTAAATACCCGATCAGTCACAGACAACATTTTGAAGACAAATATAAAAATTTTAATATACTACTTACAATAAATGCCAACGACACCACATGCAAAGAACACACCTCTAAGCGAGCGTAGTTAGTAGCAATAACCAATACGAATTTAAGAAACTATAATAATAGTAGATTATGATACTGTTGAATAATAAGGGTTCTTATAACATGAGTTTTTTTATAACTAGTATCACACGAGTGTTATAAGACCAAGTTATGTACAGTGTCATACACTACTTTATCTACTCTCATACCATAATACGTAAAACAATATTGCAAATAAAACGCTGAATAAAGCAACAAATTTTCCATTCCATGAATTCATGGTAACATTTATTATAGTTGCTCCTAGATTTCGTCGGCAACCGGTTCATGGTCATGTTTGACGTAGCTTCCAGAATGTCTGGTGGTGTACAATCACCAGTATCCCCGCTTGTTGCAGTTCAGACATGTTTTTACACAAAAACTTAGGTATTTTACAAACAAAACCAAACTTAGTTTAAACATTGAAAACTTTTTTAAATGTCAAATGTTGGCGCCAAGGTGCAAACATCGATTGCGCATGCGTGTTGCGTCGTCGCAGACTCGTTCATTGAAACATTTTTTTTATAAGTAGAGGTTCAACCTCCTTGGTCCAGCTGGAGGTTGTATAGGTGTATCGTTATGATTAAAAAGTTATACAGGGTTATTCATTATTAGCTGCAAATACTCAGGAATTAGGTTCAACAAATAAAATAAAAAATATTTATGAAATGATTTTTTTTGAGTTTTGTTATGAAAATTCCGAGAAAATCGATAAAGAAATCATTGGTGCCTGACCTATTTTGACCTTTGATCCGCGCCCGCGCGCCGTGAGTGACACTCTGCGTTCAGTCACTGCCTGGGTGGGTCATCGTCCTGTTCTCCATGGCAATCATTATGCAATAGCCGCAAAGAAATTAATAAAAAAAAAAAATTATACAAAAACTTAAATCAAAATTAAACAAAAAATCATTACATAAATATTTTTTATTTTATTTGTTGATCCTAATTCCTGAGTATTTGCAGCTAATAATGAATAACCCTGTATTATGTTACAGGCTTGGAGGAATTAGAAAAAGTGTTACAGGTGTCCATTCAAGACCTGTATCGTAATTAAACTTTTTTTTTATTATTTTTGGCCTGTACGTAATGTTTGTCATAAGAATTTTGTTTTCAGTTTTAAATCTTTGTATTATAGTATCAGAGTAGATAAAAATATTTAGAAGAGATTTGAACTCCATAGGTACCCAACGAATGCATACATGCGGCAATACAATAGGCATGAAGACAGTAATCAAGTATCGCCAAAATATTTATCTGATCTAATGAAAAAGGATTCAAAGATTTTGAAATATTCTCGTAATAATGTCGAGATTAATAATTTATTTGTTAAAATAAATCTACAAAATACAACAATCCGCCATGATGGCTCAAACACCGGTCAGAGCGAATTACGTCACGTCTACGTAAACGTCATTCCGATTTAGTACAAAAGCACCAATGTTTACTGTTGATAGACATACCCGTGACGTAATAACAGACGCCATGACACCAGCGAGCGTTTTGGCGTGAATTTGAAAATTTAAACTTAAATGTACTTTCATGCACAAAAACCTTAATTCTCTACAGAAATATGATATATTTTAGACATAATAGATACTTCTGAATATGATAGAAGAGATTTTGAAAATTAGTCGTCATGCCTATTCCACCATTCTACCATTATGCTAAACTGCGAAATTATCGAACGCAAACCGTATGTAAATATAGTAGGTATGCATGTGCAAGTGTCGAGTTTGTTTTATACAACTAACTGATGGAACAAGCATATGGCCCACCTGATGCTATGTGGTAACCGTCACATAAAACAAAACATTTCCTCATAGGTCACGCATGTTCTTCCTTGGCCAAGGTCCAGCCTCGGTTGAATAGGCAGACTTTGATTTCTACGGAGAATTTGTAAGATAAAAGGGGAAAAAAACCTTCTTATAGCTCTAATAGGTCCTACTAAAACTACATTGTGGGTTTAGACACATGTTCACGGTTCGTTCACGGATATTTACGTTAAGAACGCCCAGTTTCTCATCGTTATCACTGAATCGTCATTTTATAGAATAAGCGGAATTCGTTTTAAAACATTTAAATGCAAAGACTAGAAATGAAAACAATAAGAACCTTAGTTTGGCTTTGGCATAAGTGGCACCATCTCACGAGAAAAGGGATGCCGGTCGAGACGTTCAACCTTATTGTGTTCCTGATTATAGTTGTTAATACAGTTTGATGCGTTCATCGTTTGAACCTGTTTGTTCCCCACCACGTCGGTAGCCTCTTTGGCCAGGATCCTCACCGCATTTGCTGTCAACTGTCGTCTTCTGACGTCTTCCGCCTTGATCTTGTTTTTGGGCAGAGCGTATCGCAGTCTTTCCCAGAACAGGCTATCACCCCACTTGATATACGTGTTTATTTGCAAGTGTGTCTTGATAGTATCTGGTGCCGCGTCACAATTCACTTCTCCATACAGGATGATAACAGCGCGTGGGATCTTGTCCACGTCCGTCTGTGTCTGTGCAGCGCGGAATTCCTCAATCGCCCAGGAATTTGACTCCAGAAACGAATTTGAAAGCACTATCAACGTTCGCCGAGATTCTGCCACCGATCTGTAGATCTGCTCTACGATGCTGTCTCCAACAATCCAGTCCCGCGTGTGAACGCACACTTCGTAGTTCTTATCTAGTTCCGGGAGGAGATAGTTTAAAACGAATTCCTCGTCCTCGTGAACGAATGAAAGGAAAATGTCATATTTCTTGTTTGCGTCTATACTTTCTTCCTTGACGAGAAAGGTCCAGCCCCGGTTGAATAGGTAGACTTTAATTTCAACGGAGAATTTGTAAGAAATAATGAATAAGCAGCATATAAATATGCCGCAGATCGCTATCGAGATACCGTACGTCGCTGCGATAATTTTTGAGCACAGTTCAGCATTTTCATTGAGAGTTTTTCCATTTGAAAACATCAAGCTTTCGTAATCATTTATCTTCAACTTATTATCTTTGATATTCTTGATGTCTTCCGTGTTCCAGCAGCTGTATTCCAGCGGGTTTCCTCCGAGCTCCAGAGTGTTGTTTCGCTGCAGAATCTCAAGTGGCACTCTGCCCAGTTTGTTACCTCTCAGATCCACATGCTCGACGCTCTCTGGAAATTCCGGAACCGTCTCCAATTTTAGATTGGATATATTTACCTCCTTGACAAAGCGCTGAATCTTCTCAAGGTTTTCCGCCGATTGCGTGAGCGTGAGCAGCATTTCATGCACCATCATATCGTTGTTAGCTGGATGAGGCAGTATTTTGTTTTTTAAGTTCCGACAAACACATTCTGTTCTGTCCATTTCGGGACGCACGAGGCATTGGCAATCCGTGGGAGGTTTCAGCAGAGGGCAGGTGATGTTAACTAGGGATATAGAGCTTGTTCGCTTGCCGTTGGCAATTGAAGTTAACTTCACACCCTCTAGTGACTTAGGTAAATGGCAATATGCGTCTTCGACGTGGTAAGGCGGATTGTCAGATTTCAACAGTTTGAGCATTATGTATAGTTGACAATCGCAATGGAAAGGGTTTCCTCCAAGTTGAAGAGATGGTAAGTTCGTCATATAAGTCACATTAGTAGGAGGCTTGACGCTGGTTATGCTGTTGTTTCTCAAATTTACGTTGATGCCGTGGCTGTTGAAGTTAACGTTCCCTTCCTGTAATGCAAATAAATTATTTAATTTAACGCTAATGAAAATCGTATGTCAGCGTTAAATAGAATGTCATGTTAAATAGTATATTTTTTTAACACACTTAAATTCGAATTAATCTCAAATGTATAGTCTACAATTAGTCCTTTTGCGATTTTTAAAATTTCACTTAGTTATTTAGTTATGAATTTTTTTAAAACGCATCTCAAATTTTCGCACGACCCGCTCTTAAGGCCAACCTGGTTACTTAGTTCTAGTCGGTAATGTTTGATATGATATAATTATAAAAATTACCTCCAGTTTAGTCAAGCTGTTGTAAGAAAGGTCTAGGTTCTTCAGAGAAAACATTTTATGTAGCCAGTCGTCGCACACAGTAGTAATGTAGTTGTGACTGAGGTCTAGGCGTTCCAGTTGTTTCATCGTGTATAGAGGGGATTCCAGGTCTGCAAAAATATATAGCTTTAAAACTAAAACTTACCAAAATATTGCGTGTAAATGGCACCTAGTAGACTCAACTAGCTAGAGTCCCTCTTTTGGTTTTTTTTGATCAATGTTATCAATATTTGGTCACGTTTAAAAATTAAACCAAATAAAATTGAAATCTCATGTAAATGTAGTAAATTTTGATACAAGTGTGCGATGTTGATGGTTACACCCGGGGTGGTATTATTCGTGTAAAATATAATATATTATATCTATATTATAAAACAAATACATACTTCTATGGCACCCCGACAGAGAACAAACATATCTGTGTTCACCACACAAATATTTATGTACGGTGGGGATTGAACCCACAACCTACGGCGCAGAAGGCAGAGCTACTAAGTACCAACTGAGCTGAGAGGCCAGTCAAGAAAAACAAGTTAAATGATATTTAAAAATTTCATTTTATACACTACCTACGTACTTAATACTCTGTCTAAAGTGGGGGATCCATTGGCAAACTAAAACCACGGGACGTCACAAGGTATAAACCGCCAATTAGCGAAACGGTGGTTATAATCCGACAAGCCTGCGAGCTAAAGGTATATACGCTTAGCTCGCAGGCTTGTCGGTTTTAGCTCGCCAATGGATCACCCACTTTATAGAATAGGCTTGCCCAGGCAGAGCGCACCAATACCAGTCCCTCAGCTTAGTTGGCTCAATCCACAGGAAAAGCATGGTCAATAGGTACGTATTATATATATGAAGCTGACCGCGGGTTTCTACACAAAGTTTTCCTTCATCGTTTGAGAGCATTTTGTACAAAAAAAATCGAATAATATAATCATTAGGATTTGAGGATTATTTGAAGATTTAAGGCGAGGTTAGGGAGGTACTACCACTAGACCACGTGCGGTCCTTTTGACCGACTAAAGTCGTATATAAGACTCACAAGTTTCTAGTAGTTTTCCATCTTCCAAATTGAAAACTTTGGTGAAGCAGTCCCACGTTAGATTGTTGTTTGAGAGGATGAGATTCCGTGCCGCGGCACCTAGGAACGCGGTGGTATTGAGAGCCTCGCTGAGATGGTTGTGTGAGATCGACAACGTAACCAGAGCCGACAACGGCGAGAACACCTTACTGGGAATAAACACGTAAAATCAGTCAAAAGTAATATAAGTACATTTTATAAAATGTTGCGTGTGTAATCACATAAAATCAGATAAATAAATAATAAATAAACATTATGGACAATTCACACAACATTATCAAAGCCCCAAACTAAGCAGAGCTTGTATGATGGGAACCAGCTGATATGTATATATTTTTTTGCAAATACATATTTAGAATATAATACAACACCCAGACAGAGAATAAACATCTATGCTCACCACACAAATATTTGTTCTCGGTGGGGATCGAACCCACGGCCTACGGCGCAGAAGGCAGGCAGGGTACCTACTACCAACTGAGCTGCTATATATATATATATATCATTCAGGTAAAAATTTTGGTCCGTCGTATCTTGGGGTATCCGAATCACCCCCATGTATGTTCTGCGATTTTGTATTGTTTTCGAGTTATGAATTTTTTTGGGAAATTGCGACCTGACCAACTTAAAAAATTCTAAAAAGTTTTTACATTATCATTTTTGTTTAATTAACAATACCACTTCTTACTTAAACTTTTCTTACCAAACCTCTGAAGCTATTTGTTCGTGTATTTGTTTGTGTATCTTGCGGAAAACAATTTCTATCTCCCGACAAGTAAAGTGTCTCGTTGCCCCTATGATGGTAAATAGGTACTTACTCAGGTAAATAGTGTAATTGGTTCCCGTCTAGACGTAGCTCCTTTAATTGAGAAAGGGATTTAAAGTTAGCCTTGGTTACAGCCTCCAGCAGATTGTTCCTGAGATCCAATAGCTCTAGTTTCTTCAGACCAGAAAATACCGAGTCCGGGAGGTTCCTGTAATGTTTTGTTGTATTATCATTATGTGCAAAGTAAAAACAAACACCATTAGGAAGCCGATAAAACTAAGGTTTTTAAGTGGTCCTTATGATTTTATTGAATAAAAACAGTATAATTCCACTTACACTCTAGAATCAAGAAAGTGTGGCAGCATTGCAAAGGCCACGGGACAAAAACAAAATATACACATAAAACCCTACTTGAATGAAAGGTACACAAGGATACGCATCAGACTATACACTGCTAGTTCTTATGTCCAGGCAGTAAGCGTCATTTTTCTTTGTTTTTAGGTAACTTGAGCTGTATCCTACTGTACGCATTGTAGTAAGTTTACTACATGAAAGTAGATCTCATTTGGCACCCGTGCGAGCGCAGCTCGCAAAGGGCGCTAATGGATCGAGTACACCCGAAATATTTAGACGAAGGCGAATATAGTTCGAGGGTGCAATAGCTACTTACAACGGTGGTATGCATTCTATATCATTCATGCGAGGTATTTTTTTTTATACATTTAAGGCTTGCTCACACCTAGTTCGCTGGCGGTAGCGATCAGTGAAACGCTGTCAAATATCGCTGTCAGATTTGAGATTTGACAGCGATATTTGATTGATAGCGTTTCACTGATCGCTACCGCCAGCGAACCAGGTGTGCGCAGGCCTTTATCTGATGGAAAAAGCATTATGGCCACAGCTGTGTTGCTACTATATTTTTTCAGTAAAAAAGTTTCCTATTATTTTATCAGCAAAGAGATTGTTTCACCAAGGAGGTTGGTATAGCTTGTAGCTTGATATTTTATGAACTTATGATAAGTATATCAAACATTACAATGGAGAGGAAATGTCATCGGTTTGAATAGGATGCATACGTCTTTACCATAAGGGCACACGGGGCCCGTGCCCAGGGCCCCCATTCTCTGGGGGCCCCGAAGGACCAACAATTTCTCTAACACATTTATTCTCAAAAAAAAATTGTCGGGCACACTACATTTTTTTCACAATACAAGGCATATACTACGCCATTATATCCTACTGTATTTGATTACCTATAAATGGTAAAGTATAACACTTAGAAAATAAATGTTATATTTGCTGTTATTACTTTCCAAAAGGGCCCAAAATTCTTGTGTGCCCAAGGGCCCCAGCCTAGTTTAAGACGGCCTTGTGCGTGCCAAATTTATTGATGTGCGATTCCATAGGTTTTTGATACTAAGTGCCTGAACAATAAAGCCGTTAAAACTATGATAGGCTCATGGCATGAGCTCATAATCTCATTAGTATGTTCAACACATAAATTTAATTGCTTCGATGTAGTTTATATCAAATAGAGTCGGGCAGGACACATTGCTACGGTGGTGATGACAGCGGGAGTAATAGGACAACTACCGAATGGTGGCCAAGAACCGGCTACAGAAGCTTATGGCGCTCTGCAGCAAGATGGATGGACGACATAATCAAATTTGGGGTGTGAAATGGGTAAGACTGGCACAGAAGCGAGGTAGATGCCGCAAACTAAGGGAGCCCTATACCCAGCAGTGGGTGAAATCGGACTGTGGATGATGATGATGAGTTTATATCATGGCATCATCACATTTCACGAATTTGTTCGATTTTTAAAACAAACGATTATCAAAACTTGACTGGCCTCAGCTCAGTTGGTAGTAGCTCTGCCTAAAGGTCGATTTATATCTACAGACATTGAGCGTGGCAGACACGTGCCGTGGCAGACAAAATGATATTCTTCCATACAGTAACTATTAACGTATTTATATCTATCGTAACACGGCCGTACAGACACTTACAGACACGTGTGTAGTTACTGTATGGAAGAATATCATTTTGTCTGCCACGGCACGTGTCTGCCACGCTCAATGTCTGTAGATATAAATCGACATTTATGCGCTGTAGGTCGTGCGGGTTCGATCCCAACCAAGAACAAATATTTGTGTGGTGAACAAAGATGCAGGTTCTCTGTCCAGGTGTTATAGTGTATTATAAGTATGTGGGTATTTCTAAAAAAAATTATATAAGTATTATAATTTACTAGCTGTGCCCGCGACTTCGTCCGCATGGAATAGTGTCTATGGGTAGCATTTTTAATTTGCAGCGGAAGAAAACAGTAATTAAATAACAACGTCATATTCGCGTGCACGTGACACAGTCGTCTGCCCTCTTACGAAACTTAGACATATGGCGTCGTATTACGCCACACTTTCTTCCCCCCCGCATTCCTCTCCAAACTCCCCCCACACTCCCCCCACTCTCCTCAACACCCCCCCACATTCCCCCCGCACTCCCCCCAGACTCCCCTCCACAATCCCCCTGTACTCCCCCTTTGCACTCCCCACCAAAATCCTCCGCACTTTTCTCCACACTCCCTTGTGCACTCCCCCCACATCCCCCCTCGCACCTCCCCTCCACACTCCCCCTCACACCTCCCCCCACACCTCACCCCACACCTCCCTTCCACACTACCCCCGCACCTCCCCTCCACACTCCCCCTCTCACCTCACCCCGCACCTCCTCTCCACACTCCCCCCTGTACTCCCCTCCACACTCCCCGCGCCCCTCCCCCTCATCTCCCCTCCACACTCCCCCCTGTAATACCCTCCACACTCCCCCCGCACCACCCCTACACACTCCCCCCTGTACTCCCTTCCACACTCCCCCCGCATCCCCCCTCGCACCTCCCCTCCACACCCCCTGTACTCCCCTCCACACTCCCACCACACCTCCCCTCCACACTCCCCCCACATCACCCCGCGCACCTTCCGTCCACACTCCCCCCGCATCACCCCCCGCACCTCCCGTCACACTCCCCCCTGTACTCCCCTCCACACTCCCCCCTGTACTCCCCTCCCTCTACCCCCCCCCAGCACAAACTTTGAATGTCATATTTTTTTATATCAAATCAACAGACTAAAAAATTAGTTTCAAGTTTCTAGCTCTAAAAATGACGATACTTCCATACAACTTTCAATCCCTATTTTCAACTCCTAACCTTTTTTTCGCAATAAAAAGTATAAAAGTAAGCTTATGTCCTTCCTCAGGCTCTCAACTATCTGTGCACCAAATTTCATTTCAATCGGTTCAGTAGTTTTGGCGTGAAAGCCGGACAGACAGACAGAGTTACAAACGCATTTATAATATTAATAAGGATTTATTAAAACACCTACATAGGTATAGGTATTATATTATGAACTAGGTTCTACTTAGTTAAATATTGTCGTATTTATTTCAGATTTGTAACTGACGACGACTGTACAATTTATGTCACGTGGTTTGCGGTCTGAGTCGCCGGAAGTAAAATAATAAAATTTAATCTATCCGGCGACTGAGACCGCGGTCCGAGTACCTAACGGTCCGAATTGACGGAAGCCTCGGTTTTCCGTTTACTTACTTAAGTCTGTTATTTTTCAATATTAAATTAACAATGGCGGTGGTGTTTAAGAACAGATCAGCGTGCAGCTCCGTGATGTTACAACCTGACATCGTCAGGTTCTGCAGCGAGGGCAAATTGGAGAGAGACATTGGACCCAGTTGCAACTCCGTCGAGTCGGCCCCCAGCTGCAAGGTATAGACCTCATTTTAATAGGTAGGTTCTTCTTGTGACTTGTTCTTACGAGCCAGTAGTGTGGTAATAACACATTGCTGCCCTATAGGGGTGAAAGTAACCTGAGACGCTGGCGAGGGTGCCAATAGTTCGAGGGAAAATTTTTGCCATTTAAAAATATTTGCCATTTTTTTTCAATGATCTAAAAATAAAACATAATGGCTGAATAGCTGGCCGGCCACAGGAAAAACAAACAAAATTAATTTATTAGTTTAGTTAAGTAGATAAGATTTTTTATTACACTTTATTGTTTAAACTATGGTTTAACTTATGGTTGTCAAACATGGGCATTAACAGAAAAATATATGAACAAAATAAAAGTATGCCAAAACGGAATAGAGAGAAGTGTAATCGGAGTAAAAAGAATTGATAAAATAAGGCTAAACAAAATAAAAAATGCAACAAAATCTAAGGACGCGAGTAAAATATGCAAAGTACTGAATTGGAAATGGACAGGTCATATGATGAGGGAGAAAAATGAGAAATGGACAAAATGAATATCCGAATGGTACCCTAGAGATGGCAAAAGGAGTCAAGGCAAACAAACAAAACGCTGGGAAGACGACCTAAAAAGTCTAGCCGGCCCGGAATGGACAAGAATGGCAAAGGATAGAGAAAGATGGAGGACTTTAGGGGAGGCCTTTGTCGAAGGACAAGCTGTTTCCTTTATCGATCGTCAGTGAAATATTTAATTTAGTTAGTAACATTATTGTAAACAGTATTGTAAACATAAAGGAGTTTTTTATTTTTATTTATTTTATTAATTAAATTAAGTATAGTCTAAAATATCATAGTTTATAAGGTTGTAAATAAAGGCTAATTGAAATTGAATAGATACCGTGCCCAGATGACGGAGTCCTGAGATTGTCCCCGCCTCTATCCGCAGTAGTCGCGTGTTACTTTCTATCGATCGTCAGTGAAATATTTAATTTAGTTAGTAACATTATTGTAAACATTATTGTAAACATAAAGGGGTTTTTTTATTTTTATTTATTTTATTAATTAAATTAAGTATAGTCTAAAATATCATAGTTTATAAGGTTGTAAATAAAGGCTAATTGAAATTGAATAGATACCGTGCCCAGATGACGGAGTCCTGAGATTGTCCCCGCCTCTATCCGCAGTAGTCGCGTGTTACTTTGTATATCCAGTTTTTTTAGTAAGGGTGCCCTGTGAAATAGCCCCACTGGTAGGTCAATAATGCTGTTTTCATCAAGATCCACGCTTTTTAAAAAGTCCAATCCTGGAAAATTTAAAGAGGTAAATACAAAAACTTCTTACACGTCATATTCTTGGTCTCACATTAAGTAATAGGGGTCTAGTTGCACTATTAATTCTTGTATAATATATAGGTATTTATAGTGTATCCAACCATATTATCATAATAACGGTATGTCTGAGACACTGTGAGAAAGAATGATGCAAAAAAGGTTGAGTTATACGAGTACATTTGACATTTATTTAGTACTAGTGGCCGCCCGCGGCTTCGCTCGCCCGTTCCCGTAACGCCTCGTTCCCGTTGCTTTTTCGGGATAAAAAGTATCCTATGTCCTTCTCCCGGTTCTAAGCTACCTCCCCACAAATTTTCTGCCAAATCGGTTCAGCCGTTCTTAAGTTATAAATAGTGTAACTAACACGACTTTCTTTTATAAATATAGATTTTATGTAGGTTATTTTATATTATTGTATGCTGAGTTTTAATTTGAATTTTCATTTTTTTTTTGTCATTTTCTGTAATATTTAGTATATATTTTTTCTATGAATTAGTGCAAGTGGTCGCAATGTCGAAACCGTTCTAACTAATTAAATAAATTACATAATTACATCATCATCATCAGATTCATTTATTGCAAATTAATAGACATAGACATAGACATAGACATTTATTTATTTGCTGCTTCAGCACACACACTATTAAAATAAGAAAAAAAAAAAAAAATACGGGTTGCACTCCGGGAGTGCCGGCAGAAGTGAAAACTTGAAAAATGTAAATGTAAATGTAATGTAATGTAATGTAATTGTAATGTTTTAATAAATGTATTTTTACCTCTAAACGCATTGACATCAATCTTTTCAATGTTATTTTTGGAGAGACACAGGTATGTTAGATTCCTCAGGCCATAGAACGTATCTGCGGGTAGTTCAGTGATGTTGTTCGGGGATATCTCTAAAAAATCCAACGTTGCTGAGACTCCTGTTTGGTTGAATGCGAATGGGGTAAGAGTAGTAACTCCTTCTTGCTCCATTCGGAGCATTTTTAGATTTGGGAGCTGTTTTATTACTTCCATCGGAACAGTTGTGTAGACATGGTTTGGGGTTTCTGCAATCAGTTTAATAAACAACAATTATGGAAAAAGATGGCCGCTGCTTCTTGACTGGTCCCTTGGAACGAAATATGGCGACTAATCATACACTTAAAGGTAGCCCGTATACACACAACAATAGTGTCAATAAATGCATAAATTGCTATAAATAACTGTTAAATATTTGCCTCCTGTGATCAGAAGGTCTAAGTAGCTAAATGACCAACAGAGCAGGTCAAATGAGCAGTAAGTCTAATTAGCAAAATGTCCATGTAGCAAAACGTCCAACTATCAGATGGTCTGTCTAGCATAACGTCTTAACAAAACGTCATTTTAAAAATGTGTACAATCATGATTGATCGGTTGGTTTATCCGTAATCGGCTTCATGTCTGAGAACCAAGGAATTTATAAACTATACGTAAGTAAATAAAATCCTTAGACAAACTTTGTTCCCAAGTGGTTTCTCGTTCTACGTCATGTGGAGCATCCTGGAACTGTCTTTGTTGTACAGATTGGACGGCTTGTCTTCAGCGCCTTCTATAATGCTATATAAGTATTGCCAATTGCCAAATATTCGATAACTCTACCCAAGGCACAAACAAGGTCTCTAAATGTTCTAGTGATCCTAACTGTTGTGCTGCGGGTTGGCATTTCACTTAAAAATATGAAAAAGACATAAAATAGAGATATGTACCCGAGTTAATAATTAAAGTTTGAATCTGCATCGTATCTAATCCACGAATAGTTTCTACTGTGATCGGCGTGCTGACTGATCTAAGATGCAGCGTCCGAACGCCTGTTATGTTCAATGAGGATAGCACGCACTCCAGCGAAGAGGGCACTGCGCAGTGCTCGATCGTAAGTCGCTGGAGTATACTTTCAAAGTGCTCATGTGGCAGGTTCGAGCAGTTGAGCAGCTGATCCTGAAAATTGAGTTTCAATCAGGCTTTATACCATTGTAGCGGCCACTACTAATATAGTGAAATGAGCGGCCCTAGATCATTTCACTATGTTTATCTCACTCGCACTTGTGAGTCTGAACCACATAGTGATGTGTGTAAGTTGGTTATAGGCGCATATCGATAAGAATAAAATCAGATAGAAACATAGTAGATAGTACTGTGGCCCTGAAAAGGGCCGATTGACGACTCAGTTGGTAACGCGGTGACTATAGTAATTGAAAAGCAAAGGTTATTATTGGGCACTAGTGCAATATGTGCACGAACCAAGAATCTACTAATAGGTATAATCAAGGGTTTGGATGCACCTATCACTACCTCTCTTAGGTTTATGTATCAATGTTTTGGGAATCACTACTATATATGGAAGCGCTTCAGCAGGGCTACCACGAGCTCCATATTGTTATGGCTATGGCTGTCAAATTGTGTATAGATATAGGCTGACCCACACATTCATTTTCTTCTTGTGTTTGAATGTGTTGACACAATTTCGACAGCCATAACCATAACCATATGAAGCTCATGGCATAGACTAAGGAAAACAACTGTTTTCCTTAGTCTATGCTCATGGTAGGCCAGCTGGGACCGGGCAAAGAGATACATGACTAGTGGGGGAGAAAAAAATGGCGTCGTAATGCGTAGATTATTATTTCCGTGCTACACAGAGTAGTAACTGTATTAAATGGCCAGTTTTTGTTTTATTAGTACTATGAACATTTTTGAAGACATTCAAATAGTGAAGAACAAAGACATCACAAGGAGTGGGTTTCCAAAACTAGGCGGCTAGTAAAAATATGAATGGTTGGATTATATTTTAACCGGAAATCAAAACCGCCTGTATTGATAGAGCAAAATAACGGTGGTTGCATTGCTAATATTAATTTTTAATTGCTCATACTCTGAAAGTAGGTCTGAAGTTGCCTGAGGGGCCTAATTGAAAGTAATACTTTCAGCCCTAGGGAGAATCGCTTTCTACTGACAGCTGTCAAATTATAAAAAAAACAAGTTCCAACTTTCTAAAGTCTTTCTAACTGCAAGGAGGTTGTTGAACCAAATTCCAACTTTTTATTCAGCAAGTAGGTTGGAAACCCATTACAACGGTAAGAAGTTTAAAAAGTCTAAATAGAGCACAATGTAAAATTTAAATTTAAATAACTTAAAGATAGTATTCAATAAATAATATATCTTCTAAATTACTTCATGAATATATAAATAGCTTCAACTATTTCTTTAAAATAACATAGATTTGAGCAAACAATTTACCATTTTTTAAATTATGTAAATGAAAATAATGGCTGAATAATGCTGGCGAGCCGAAGCCGAAGGCCCGCCAGAGAAAAAGAAAAAAAAAACCGGGAAGGCGGCAATTCAATCTTCATTTTCACTAATTTTTCTTTCATGTTTTTATTTTTACTTTCCTTGTATTCGTAATGAAAAGCACTGTTTACCTCGGGTGAAAGTCTTTTAAGTCCCTCAAGCTCCATTGGCGCCCTCGCTACGCTCTGGCGCCAAACCCGTCTCGGGACTCAAAAAACGTGACTTTCAACACTCAGGTAACAATGTACTATTTCAGCTCACCGGGTGGAAAGTGGCAACTTTCGGCCCGCCGCACGAACCGAGCCTCCGTTCACATGTTAGTCAACTTCGTCTTCGCCTCGGTAAATATTACATGTGATGTGATCTGAGACATTTCTTATTTTACTTCCCTGGGTATGTAATAAACTATTTATTATTTATTTATATACTTACTGCACAGTTGATATTCACATAATTTCTATGATCGATAACCACAGTTAGTTTATGCGGACAGTGGTGTATTGTTTCGAGGGATTCCATATGGAAGGTACAGTGTGTTATTCCAACTTTCCCCTCGGCCAAGGAGACCAGCGCCAATGTGGATAGCACTGTGAGGAACGTGCCATGCCTGAAACCGAGAGTTCTTTATGAAGTGACAGTGCATTATTGTAGTTTGATTGGTCGGAGAGAGAGAGAGAAACATAGGGTTTTATCACATTTTATAATCCTGTTCATGTATAGGCTTAGATTTTCCACTTGAGTAGTTGATAATAATATACCTAAGTTTAAAAAAGCAGCCAAGTGCGAGTCGGACTCGCCCATGAAGGGTTCCGTAGCATCAATTAACATAATATAAAGGTTTTTGTAGTTCGTCGAAAGGTAAATTGCGGTTTACGATTTATGACGTATAAAAAAAAAACTACCGACTAGATCTCGTTCAAACTAAATATCGTTGGAAGTTTACATAGTAATGTACAACATATATTTTTTTTGGATTTATCATTCTCTTATTTTAGAAGTTAGAGGGGGGGGGACCAACTTTTTTCTACTTTGGAAGTGTCTCTCGCGCAAACTATTCAGTTTAGAAAAAAACGATATTAGAAACCTCAACATCATTTTTGAAGACCTATCCATAGATACCCCACACGTATGGGTTTGATGAAAAATAATTTTTTGAGTTTCAGTTTCAAGTATGGGGACCCCCAAAGTTTATAGATTTTTTTCTATTTTTGTGTAAAAACCTTAATGCGGTTCACAGAATACATCTACTCACCAAGTTTCATCAGTCTAGCTTTTATGGTTTCGGAGAAAAATGGCTGTGACACGGCCGGACAGACAGACAGACAGACAGACATGACGAATCTATAAGGGTTCCGTTTTTGCCATTTGGCTACGGAACCCTAAAAACTTGAGAAACCGACATGCTTAACCGATTTTGATGGAATTTCTATGAGACCAATCACATTCAAAAACATACATCTGAACTGAGAACCTCGTTCTTTTTTATTTGAAGTCGGTTAAAAATTAAATCTCGCGGATTATTTAGTGTAATTACTATGTCTCTATTTATTCATCTTTGTCGAGAGTTGTAGTGAACTATTTGTGCCTCAAAATGTTTTATAAGATTTATTATTGCATTAGAAATGTCCTGACAGAGAGTAACTACCTATTTATAAAACATTCTAAATGCATAAGATAATGTGTAGCCAAATATTTAATAAAGTGCATAGTGACGTAAAAAAATCCCAAACAGATTTGCATTTGTATTTGTATTTATTGATTTACTTTAATTAAGTAAAACGGTTGACACCAATTACAATAATTAAAGACATAATAGACAGACAGAAAAATAAATAGAGCATAAACAGTTTTGGTCAAATTTAGGTAAATACAATGTCAATAGTAAAAAATATAATGCTATGTTTCCATGCGTGCCGTGCAGCCCGGCAGGCTGCCTGGCGGGCTGCGTGGCATGCAGCCCGTCCCGGGCCGGCGAACATTCAAGCTGTTTACATGCATGCCGTGCAGCCCGGCGAGCTGCCTGGCGAGCTGCGCGGCATACAACCAGTGTTACCAGGTACACGGTAATTACCGTAGATGCACGGTATTTTTGGCTTAAACACGGTATACGGTAATGTTTCACTACCGTGTCATTTTCTACGGTATTTTTAATTATGAATTACCTTGACAGTCAATATGTAAATAATTACGAAGTAGGTATTCCCCGATCATCAAAATACGTCTAAATGTAAAAGTATGCCCTTTGCCCTGCCCACTAGTTAAACAATTAGTGTATATGAAAATTGCTTACTAATTTAACTTACTAATTTACTAATAGTATTATCAAAAGTGGATCTAAATGAATATTTTTTGCCTTTATTATGTTTAAAGATGTTCATCTTATCATAGACTAAATCAGATTCCAAAAATCTGTATAAAAGTAGGGTAAAATCTGTAATCTGTAATACTACCCTAAATTCTGTATAAATACAGATAAATCTGTATAATTGGCAACACCAATTTGGCCCGCGCGCGTGTAAACAGTCACCGGGCGCGCCCGCACATTCATCAAAAAACCGACACTCGCCCGGTTCGCGGCATTTACGTTCACGGGCGCGTTTACGGGCTCGGGCGTACCGTTTCCACGCGCGTGAATGTGAATGTGCACGTTGAATGTCGAGTTGAACGCACGCGTGGAAACGTGGCATAAAACAAAATGTCAGGACAATGGTCACGAGTAGGGTCCAATGAGTAGGGTCATTAAAATGTACCTACCTACCACATACCAACTAATCTCAAAAGTTGAAAAAAATTATTTTTCATCCCACCAGCTCTGAAAGTGTGTTTTTGCTGTTTAATTTCTGACTGGAAAAGCCGTTTTTATCCGCTAGAGGATAAAGTAAATTTGAATTTAGAATATCGTGTTCAATAAGTTTGTGAATACACAACCTATTTACTTCTACCTCCATGGTGCCGAACTTATCATACAACCTTTTTTATTTTGTTTAAAACTCGCACTCGTAACCTTCTTGGTGTATTTGTGAATTCAAAACACCATTAAACCTATGTACTTCTACCTGCATGGTGCCGAATTTATCATACAACCTTTTTAAATTTGTTAATAACTCATACTCGGAACCTTCTTGGTGTGTTTAGTTTTAGTCGCGCCATGTTCTTTTTTGCATTTAGTCATTTCCTCGCTGAGGTGGGATGAAAAGTTACGTGTTGCACTCGAATGCAAAGATTTTTCACCTTGTGCTCTTTTGATTCTATCGCCAACGCTTAGGATTCTAACTTTTAAACCACTCGCTACGCTCGTGGTTAAACTTTAAAATCCTGCGCTTACTCAGTCATCAAAATTGAGCACGCGGTTAAAAAGCAGCTTTGCACTCTTGTATAACAAATAACTATTTTATTAACCAAATAACAACGAACTCCGCTTTACCGCCAATTTTTTATTTTATTTTACAGATTGTGCCGAAAGGTAAACGCATCTGTGGCTATACAGCCACGAGAACGCAATGTGTACGATAGATGAAAGAGTTCTAAATTCAAACAGCACACCGTTTCATACAACATTGCCGGAGCGAGAACGCGCCGGGAAGTGATTTTGGTTTTTTAGTCTACGTAAACATGATACTTCGCGTGTTCTATATTCAAAAATTAATGAAAATATTTCCGCGCGTGTATATTATTCAGGTTTTCCCCAAACATTTCCCGGAAGCCAAATGTATAAATACTCAACCTACCTACTAATCTTCAATTCATTCCTGGAAGGCGAAGCCATCAATGCAATGCGTCATACACATTTAAGTAGGTTCTCGATAGCTGTTTTTTAAAACGGCTAGCTCTCTGCATTAGTTGCGTTGGCACCGGCACAGAAAAAAAAAGCATTTTATTATCTTTTCTGTGGGCAACCGGTCTGGCATGACATGCCATCGCATCGTCCTTCAGACTTCAAGGCCTGCGCACACACCTAGGCCGCTAGCGAACGCGATCAGTGAAACGCTGTCAAATCTCAAATCTGACAGCGATATTTGACAGCGTTTCACTGATCGCGTTCGCCAGCGAACTAGGTGTGCGCAGGCCTTCAGAGTTCAGTAATATGATACAAATATAACCTAACCTACCTAAATACAAATCTTTCCTCATAATATGATATGATGGCGAACTATTTTGTGGGTTACTGTATTAGGTAGGTCCGCAGTTATTTATAATTAATGTGGCATTGTATTAATTATTTTTGAAGTTTTCCGTGTTGTGCCTACCTAAGTACGATAATGAACGGTATTAATACTCGTATCGTAGCTCAATGTAGGTATGCATCTAGGTAAACAAAACACTCGCAGAATAAAAATAGCGTCATAAAACGCCATTTTTATTCTCATAAATTCTGGTTCACATACAATAAGTAGGTTAGTAGAGGGCTTAGTGATAGCGGCCCCGCCTTCCGATCCTAAGGTCGTGGGTTCAAATCCAGTTATATACCAATTACTTTTTCTGTCTATGTAAAAATGTATGTGCACTATGCCAGTACTCTCAAACGGTGAAGGAAAACATCATGAGGAAACCGGCGTTCCGAAAGGAGCCTCTCCGCACTTGAAATCCTTTCACCACACTGGTTTGGACGAACAAGTGCCACGATAAGAAGAAGAAAAAAAGGACAATTATTTGAGGATGTCCAAGAGAGATAGTCGAAGGTAGGTAGGTATACACTTACTTACTACGCACAAATATTACATTTGGCACATAGAAGGCACTTATAGGTGACCTATCTCATAAGAAGTGACAGATTAGAATACTAAATGTTTTTCTTCACCGATGAGAGCATTCGCAAGACGTTATCATTGTACACACCCTGGGACCCTCAACCTTGCCACCCAGGGAAATTCCGCAGTACAAAAATTAACATACCTAATAATCGGTATCATTGTTACGATTTAGGCGTTGTGTAGGTACAATAGAGATATTAATATTATGTACTGCGTACAAGAGAAGCTATTCGGAACAAGAATTTCCATTTTTAACAAATTATAACTTAGACTTGATAGGCCTGCGCACACCTAGTTCGCTGGCAGTAGCGATCAGTGAAACGCTGTCAAATCTCAAATCTGACAGCGATATTTGACAGCGTTTCACTGATCGCTACCGCCAGCGAACTAGGTGTGTTCGAGCCTTTACGTGGTTAGATCGTTTAACCAAGCTAAATATATGCAGCATTAGATTGCTTCTAATGGCTTTCGTTTTACTCAAGTTTTTACTGACAAAAGCGCGTGCTGTCACATCGAGTGCCTAGCTTCGAGTGAGTTCCAGTATTATAAATGTACTCTGTGGAGTGAATGAGAGTACGCCACTTGACCTACCCGCTGTGTTCGACTATGCCTACATTCTCGAGAGAATGTCATGAGCACGCGAGAAATACGCGAGAAGTAAGGCTCCCCATTCATGTTCTCGCGGTTTTCTCATGTTCTCGCAAGTTTCTCGCGAGAATGTGGAGCGGGCTTTAGAGATGTGCCGTCTATACATTAAATTTAAATGTCGATGGTTGTGTATGCAGAGGCGTATTTAAAGATTTGGCGCCCCGGGCCTAAAAGATATGCCGCCCCATAAATTTTCGGAAAAAAAGTTTTTTTTTTACGTACCTACTACCTAAATAGGTTCGCGTTTGAGCACACCCTGCCAATATTTAATATTTTATTTATAAAATATAATTTTAATATAATATATTATTTTAATTTAAATATAATTTAATTTATGAATTATAAAATGCAGGGCTGGGGCTGATTATTTTGGTGAACGAGTTTTTTATTTTATATTCACGATTTACATTTAATAGTATGAGTAGCGGCACGTAACTTTAGCGCTGACCGTTATTCTTATGTCCCCCGGGCGCCATCTTCGATATAGGCGTGCAAACACTTTTTTCGCGATATCTCGGAAACTATGTGTCCTACAAAAAATTAATCAAGGAATAATTTGTAGCAAATCGCTTTGCTAAAAATATGTTCATAGAACTTTTTGCCTTAAATTTAAAATTAAAGCAGTTATAAGCAAAGAGGGGAGAAATTTTGTCTAGAAATTTCCTCACTTTTTTGCTTATAGCTTCTTTAATAATAATAATAGTCGTAGCAGGTAGATGTTAATTTGTCCCCAAACGGTAACCCGCACCTTTTCTACCTGCCTAACATTATCGAAAATGTACACTCCTCTTAGAAATTACTACAAGAAACAATAATTTGAAAAGTTCTATAAGTAAGGAAAAGAGTTAGCAATGAAAAAATGTAAAGCTTATGTAACATTTCAATTGACTGAATAATTATTTAAAGTTATAATTGTATTGCGTGCGCGACAGTACACATTCGCAGCTATCCCCTCCGCGTATCGCTCAGTGCTAGACTTACGTGCCGCTAGCCGCTAGTCCACCCGCGACCGCGCCGCCCCGGCTGCTTTACAACACGAGAAACGAAAGTCGAAGCATCCCGACTAGTCCCGAGTCACTCACGAGCGACGGAGTACGCCTCGCCCCGCTCTCGCCCGCGCCCGTTGACCGGCCGCCGGCCGGCCGCCCGCCCCGTTAAAATTAACGTTCTTTTTATGATTTTCTTCTTTTGTTCGTTCGTTCGACGAACGAGGTTAGTTGGCTTTTTAAAATTGCTTCAGGGATGTAAAGTCAGATATATTTAGGGTCGTGGGGCGGCAATGGCTTAGACTGGCACAGGATCGAGGTAGATGGCACAAACTAAGAGAGGCCTATACCCAGCAGTGGGTGAAGTCGGGCTGTGGATGATGATGATGATGATGAAAAGTAAAAAAAGGCGCACGAATCTGAATGAGGGGCGGCTTGCGCCGCCCCTCGCAGCCTGCCGCCCCGGGCCATGGCCCTCTTGGCCTAAGGGTAAATACGCCCCTGTGTGTATGGCGTTGTGTATTGTTACATTTCTAACTGCAGAAGTAAGTACTAGTAGGCAAACTGTTCCACGCGTCCGGTCGGTCGGCGCTTATCAACTTATCAACAAATATAATTTTAGGTACCTACTAAATGTAGGTACTTAGTTCATTTTGAACACTGAGATCCCGTTGTGATCACTCCTTTATATTAATAAGCAGAGCTTGTACCATGGAAACTAGATAGTTGATAATAATGATAATACTTATAAGTATAATATTTTTATTAGGTAGGTATACTTTTTAACTGCAGTGGGACTAAAACGGCTGAAGAATAATAAATAAATAATAATACTTTTTAAGTATACTTAATAAACATTGGTGGTAATAAATTGGTATTAGAATATTACAATACAACACCCAGACAGAGAACAAACATCTGTATTCACCACACAAATTCTCCTCATCAAGTGGGGTTCGTGATAGCATAAGCACAAACCTTAGTGATTTTTAATGCTATCTTCTACAAGATCATGTATTTATATATAAATGGTAAATAAATAAAATAAAAATACGGGTTGCACTCCGGGAGTGCCGGCAGAAGTGAAAACTTGATTATTAACGTTGAGCATGTTTGATATTTTGGAATGGTTAGGGGGGGCTTGTTTGTTATTTGGCACGCTGTAACATACACGAACATTCGCGCAAGCGCCCTGCGCTGCCTAAACGAAACAGTAGGCCCAGGCATACATTTTCGCCGCGCCGTAGAGAGGGGATAGCTGTCTACTCTCCATCCGTCTTACGCTTTTTCGATCAGGTCACGTGTCCTGACGCGCTGACGCGAGTTTAAGATTTTATACCCATTACAGAAAAAGTGCTCAACGCCGCTAAAGAAGTTTTCACTTCAAAAAAAAAAACCCACGACCTACGGCGCAGAAGGCAGAGCTACTACCAACTGAGCTGAGTGGATGTTAAAGCCCAGTTTCACGGATAACTAACTGCCGCCGCCAGCGTCTTGGGAACGCTTCCGTCTGGTACTGATTTAGATCAGATGAGCTACCTCTAGATCGTTTTTAACGGTCTGCAGATAGCTCAACTGTTTCTTGTGTATTTTGTACATTTTGTAAAGATACTTTGTGTAAATATCTAACTAAATCATATACAGAGTTTCGCTAGACAGAACTTGGCTCCATCATCATGTTTAGTTTGTAGCCTGAGTTAGGTCCGTGTTCAAGGACCGATCAAATATTTGACAGCGCTTATCAATTTTTTTTTATTTATACAGCTACAACATAAAAATAGTAATTTGTTATACAAGAGTGCAAAGCTGCTTTTTAACCACGTGCTCAATTTTGATGACTGAGCAAGCGCAGGATTCTAAAGTTTAACCACGAGCGTAGCGAGGGGTTTAAAAGTTAGAATCCTAAGCGTTGGCGAAGGAATCAAAAGAGCACAAGGTGAAAAATCTTTGCACTCGAGTGCAACACGTAACTTTTCATCCCACCTCAGCGAGGAAATGACTAAATGCAAAAAAGAACAAGGCGCGACTAAAAGTAACACACCAAGAAGGTTCCGAGTATGAGTTATTAACAAATTTAAAAAGGTTGTATGATAAATTCGGCACCATGCAGGTAGAAGTAAATAGGTTTAATGGTGTTTTGAATTCACAAATACACCAAGAAGGTTACGAGTGCGAGTTTTTAACAAAATAAAAAAGGTTGTATGATAAGTTCGGCACCATGTAGGTAGAAGTAAATAGGTTGTGTATTCACAAACTTATTGAACACGATAATCTAAATTCAAATTTACTTTATCCTCTAGCGGATAAAAACGGCTTTTCCAGTCAGAAATTATACCTACAGCAAAAACACACTTTCAGAGCTGGTGGGATGAAAATAATATTAAAGTACGTATAAACCTACCTACTTGACTAATAATACCCACTGCGTTATCCTCATGTTAAATTGATTGAATTATATATAATTGTGAGGCATTAATAAATATGTATTCTATACATTTGAGTAAAATTTAAAAACATTTATGTACGCAATGCTATTGCTCTCAAACGGGGAAGGAAAAATTCGTGATGAAACCCATGGCTTAGTCAGTTCTGCACGTATTGACCATGATTGTCTTCCTGTGGACTAGGCCGACTAAGCTGTCAGGATGGTATAGGTGCTGGGCAAGCCTATATTCCATCTAAAATCATGTCCCAGTCACTAAAGCGTCGTGCAAGTACCAAGTACGGCTTGTGTAATCACCAGTAGACCTACCATAAGCCCAGACTCTGCTCAGTCTCTGGCTCTGGTTTTGAGTCTGTGTGAGTGTTGACTAAATAAATCCTACGTCGAAACGTCATAAATGCAGTAAAATACACTGGTGAGCACTCACACAGAGACAGACGACAAAGACAGAGTATGTGGTAGGTCTACAGTTGTCCCTGACGCTATATTAAATCATTTACAATACTATAACTACTTACTTACTACTACTAATACTACTTTACTTACTACGTTACTTATGTATATTTCCATTCTGAGCATGCGAAAATGATAATATTTATAATAGATTTATGCGACTCAAACATTTGACGCATGTACCAAGTTACTATGGTAGGGGTGAATCAGAGGCAAGTCCAAACAGTCTGTAAGTCTGGCGTAAACATGCCGATATCTCAGTTCGCAGCGATCCAATAGACATTTTCAGGAATATTACGTAGTTTATTTATGATTAATAGTCTTATATTTTATAGGTTCGACCTAATACTACCTACTCACCTCATATTCAAAAATATCACAGTTTGCACTAAAACTCTTCACATCATTATAATCGATAAACTAAATCACTGTTTATCTGACCTTTTTTACGAATACATGTGCACATGTTCATGAAAAAAAAAAGATTATTCTGATTCATATAGAATGAGTTATTCCCTGTTCGCACGACCACGGGTGACTATGACTAATGTAAGAATGATTCATTTCGTTCACGATCAGTTAGCCAGGCAGGGCTGCCAAACATAATTTTTGTGTAGGCCTTTCTGTAAGAAATCCGGCAGCGCTTTAAATATCTTCAGACGATCACCAGCATTTAGTCCATTCGGATAAAAAAAAAGCTAAGAAGTTGTGTCTGATAAGAATTTAGTCCCACTGGCAATTTTTGTAATATAACCATACATAAAAGGAACCTACAATATATTTTTCGTATGTAAAGGGCATACTAATATATTAAATATTGTTTTGTGAACCCCTTATGTACCTATAACGTTATTTAATGTGTAAGTTACGATGTTTGAATTTTTGTGCCTCGATCACGCCTCAACTAAACCGATTTGGATGAAATTATAATACAATCATAGGTAAGTACTTATAAATGTTACTTAAATTTATTAATTGCTTAAAGTCACTGTTTGTCATCATCATCCATGGCAAAAGATAGTAATAAACGTTTGAAAGGTTTTGACCCTCGATGTGTTATTGATATGACACATGGAGGGATAAGTACCTTGAATGTAGATGGACCATTTTACTGAAAGAAGACGAACCGGGAATCGAACCCGTTGCACGAGAAAAATAATCACCCTGTAGCTTTATCATAAAGATTATTTTTTTGCTAAATAACATAATGTCAGAAATAAAAGGATGACCATGAATGTTAACATTTTTAAGACAAAATTAATCAATTATTTATCAAATGCTCAAAATGAGAAAAAAACTATGAATGCAGTTTAAATAGTTTTTTCATTACTCATACTCTGAAAGTAGGTCTGAAGTTGCCTGAGGGGCCTAATTGAAAGTAAAACTTTCAGCCCTAGGGAGAATCGCTTTCTACTGACAGCTGTCAAATTATAAAAAAAAACAAGTTTTTTTTTATTCAACCATGTTCCAACTTTATAAAGTCTTTCTAACTGCAAGGAGGTCGTTGAACCAAATTCCAACTTTTTATTCAGCAAGTAGGTTGGAAACCCATTACAACGGTAAGAAGTTTAAAAAGTCTAATTAGAGCGCAATGTAAAATTTAAATAACATAAAAATACTGTTAAAATTATTATTATTTAGCTTCAACTATTTATTTAAAATAACATAGATTTGAGCAAACAATTTACAATTTTTTAAATTATGAAAATGAAAATAATGGCTGAATAATGCTGGCGAGCCGAAGCCGAAGGCCCGCCAGAGAAAAAGAAAAAAAAAACCGGGAAGGCGGCAATTCAATCTTCATTTTCACAAATTTTTCTTTCATGTTTTTATTTTTACTTTCCTTGTATTCGTAATGAAAAGCACAGTGTTTACCTCGGATGAAAGTCTTTTAAGTCCCTCAAGCTCCATTGGCGCCCTCGCTACGCTCTGGCGCCAAACCCGTCTCGGGACTCAAAAAACGTGACTTTCAACACTCAGGTAACAATGTACTATTAAATTCAAATAATGTCTTCTTTCAGTAAAATGTTCCATCTACAATATTCAAGGTACTTTTCCTCAATGTGGCATATTCTTGGGACGCCCTGTGTATATAAACCTAGATAATAGCGCTGCATATATACATAAATACAGCGAGAAAAAATGTCACGAGTTTACTACTTTATACAAATACTGGGGCCTAATTCTCGGGCCGATCTCGATCATTTTGAAATTTTATTTTATTGCTTCTTTTCACAACCCCGCACATTTTCTTACGTATATCGTAGATGTCGAGGCTTCTACGATGAGGTCGTTGATGAAATGCCAAAAAGGAAATCTGCCATTCTCTCTTCGAAAAGAAGCAATAAAATAAAATTGCAAAATGATCGAGATCGGCCCGAGAATTAGGCCCCTGTTCATCGAAAGAAAGAGAGTCCTTCTGAAACCTACTGTTTCAGCCTTTAAAATTAGCCAAATTATACAATTCTCAGTATTTAGCATTATTACGGTTATTTAGCACGTCT
Source organism: Thera britannica (assembly GCA_939531255.2). Taxonomy (NCBI): domain Eukaryota; kingdom Metazoa; phylum Arthropoda; class Insecta; order Lepidoptera; family Geometridae; genus Thera; species Thera britannica. The sequence continues at coordinate 18,009,927 of OW618037.2, forward strand.
GCACGTAGGCTGCGGGTGAACCATACAAAACTCTATTATGACCACACGTACATTTGTGCTCTTTTCATTTTTAAGGCCGGGACTTTTAATCTTGTTTTATTAGGTACATCAATCCTTCTACAGATATTTATCAGTAAGGCCATTAGTTTGTAACCTTGAACCTGGGTTTGCATAGAAATAGGTTTATATTTAACCCGAAAATTGAATGGGAACGTGCAAACTACGCGCAAACGTGCAAACCACGCGCACAAAGCAGCTCAGTAAAATGTTCCATCTATACAATATTCAAGGTACTTTTCCTCCATGTGGCATATTCGTGGGACACCCTGTATATATACAACATAATTTTGTTGTATTCGATTTCAATATTTATGGTGAAGTTAAGATTAATTTTGCTACTAGCTATCAACCATGGTGACGCAACACTTCACGGTTATCTTATAGGTAAACTTATCTTTCATGTAATTCTGAATTCTGCACATAATATTACCTGACATATTTCAATAATAGATTATGATAAAATGATAAAATGTTTCTATCAAAAAGTAAGAGGAATCGACTAAAACCAATGAATTTTATAGTTACTTGCTATTGTTACTTTATTTACAACAGTAGACCTACCATGAGCTCTGTCTGGCTCTGTCTCTGGTTCTGGTTTTGAGTATATGTGTGAATGTTGATTAAATAAATCCTACGTCAAAACGTCACACACATACAGTATAATGCACTGGTGAGCACTCACACAGACTCAAAACCAGAGCCTGAGACAGAGCCAGATAAAGCTCATGGTAGGGCCGACTGGTACTTATACACAAACCTCGAACTCGAACTGGTTACCAATTCAAATGTGCTGAGTACGACAGTATTGATGAGTCTCATAGTAAACAGAATTGGTCTTTCTTAGTGGATCAGAGTGATACTAAATCATAAATAAAACATTTTTCATCCCACCAGCTCGGAAAGTGTGTTTTTGCTGTTCAATATATCTAACTGCAAAAGCCGTTTTTATCCGCTAGAGGTAAAAACGATATTCTAAATTTGAATTTAGAATATCGTGTTCACTAAGTTTGTGAACCTATTTACTTCTACCTCCATGGTGTCGAATTTATCATACAACCTTTTTTAATTTGTTTAAAACTCGCACTCGTAACCTTCTTGGTGTATGTGTGAATTCAAAACACTTCTACACACATTCATAATTAAATTCATACATCATAAATAATATTAAAATAGTAGTAGATAGTGCAATCTTTTAAACCTCATTCCGCAGTTCAAGCCTACCACAAGTTCTGTCAGACTCTGTCTCTGGCTTTGGTTTTGAGTCTACGCACTTTTATATAGCACTAGCGGCCGCCCGCGGCTTCGCTAGCCGTTACCGTTCCCGTTGAAAAAAAAAAAAAAACCTTTTAAACCTTCTCTGGACCTCCCTCCACAACTCATTCAAGACCAAAATCAGCCAAGTCGGTCCAGCCGTTATCGAGTTATAGCATCAGGAAGGAAAACCCGACTTATTTTTATATAGTAGAGATCATAAATGAGTCTGTGGCGATGAGGATAATGGGGACCCGATATGGGGTGACGTGACATTAGACGAATAAGTATATCAGTAGACCTACCTCAAGCTCTATCTGGCTCTGGTTTCGTGTCTGTGTGATTGTTGATTAAATAAATCCTACGTCGAAACGTCACACACACAGTATAACCACACAACACTCACACAGACTCAAAACCAGAACCAGAGACAGAGCCAGATAGAGCTTGTGGTAGGCCTCCAGCTATCTTATCTGGGGGCACGACATTGTATAAACACGGTATTTTCAATTTCAAATATTCAATAGGTATACTATACTATCTACACTAATATTATAAAGCTGACTAGTTTGATAGTTTGTTTGATTGAACGCGCTAATCTCGGGAACTGCTGGTCTGAATTGATAAAATATTTTTGTGTTGGATATTCCTGTATAGGGGAAGGCTAGGCTAGTATAAGATCACGCTATTTTCTAGAAGTGACCCGTGCGAAGCTGGGGTGGGGTCATATAATAAAGCTGAAGAGTTTCATTGTTTGTTTGCTTGGTTGAACGCGCTAATCTCGGGAACTGCTGGTCTGAATTGATAAAATATTTTTGTGTTGGATAGTCCATTTAACCAGGAAGGCTATATACAGGGTGTCCCAGAAAGTATGGTCAAGCGAAATTCCAGAGATAGAACACCCTTTGGGGTACCCGAATCACCCCCATGTATGTTCCGCGATTTCTTATAGTTTTCGAGTTAAGATTTTTTTTCCGAATTTTAGAAAATTTTCCACTTGAACAACTTAAAAAATTCTTTAAAAAAAAGTAGAAAACTTTCTTAAGATTTTTTTTTTGCCACTGAATACTGATGAGTGTTTCTTTTTCGCATAAAATAATTGGCGACGCAACTTTGATAAAAACTATGAATATGTTGGTGTAAAGTCAGAAAATTACATTCGATGAATTATGACTTCAATTTTCAACTTTAAATTAAAAATCTTAGCAAGTGATTCCATGGTTTTAAAATAAGTTTAAAAACTTTTACAAACTCCCAGCTTTCATAATCATTAAAAAAAAATAGTGCTTAATAGGCTACTTTGGCTAAAATCAGCCTTCAAAGACGGCGAGGTGGAAAATTCCTAAAATTAGCTATCTGATTAGAAAATAGATTTAGACCATTTTATCATTCCTAGGCTTAATTTGTTTGTTAACTAACCAAAAAAACTGCAAAAAAAGTTATATTTAATTAATATTTGAAGATATGAGTAATATTTATTAACAAAAAAAATCTTAACGTCGACCTTCTAGGTCGATACAAATCCTACGCCGTCATAAAAAGTTTTCCTTTAATCGTTTGAAAAATATTCTATTTGCCTTATTTTTTTCTTGTTAATAAATGTTACTCATATCTTCAAATATTAATTAAATATTACTTTTTTCGCAGTCAATTTTGGTTAGTTAACAAACAAATTAAGCCTAGGAATGATAAAATGGTCTAAATCTATTTTCTAATCAGATAGCTAATTATAAGAATTTTCCACCTCGCCGTCTTTGAAGGCTGATTTTAGCAAAAGTAGCCTATTAAGCACAATTTTTTTTTAATGATTATGAAAGCTGGGAGTTCGTAAAAGTTTTTAAACTTATTTTAAAACCATGGAATCACTTATTAAGATTTTTAATTTAAAGTTGAAAATTGAAGTCATAATTCACCGAATGTAATTTTCTGACTTTACACCAACATATTCATAGTTTTTATCAAAGTTACTTCGCCAATTATTTTATGCGTAAAAGAAACACTCATCAGTATTCAGTGGTAAAAAAAAAATCTTAAGAAAGTTTTCTACTTTTTTTTTTAGAATTTTTTAAGTTGTTCAAGTGGAAAATTTTCTAAAATTCGGAAAAAAATTCATAACTCGAAAACTATAAGAAATCGCGGAACATACATGGGGGTGATTCGGGTACCCCAAAGGGTGTTCTATCTATGGAATTTCGCTTGACCATACTTTCTGGGACACCCTGTATAGGCTATATAACATCAAAATCTTGTAATAATAGGGGTTAAATATTCGTAAACGGCTAAAATTATGTACGACGGAATTGTTTTTCTAAAAATGCCACCGACAGAGTATGTCGTATCTTTTAAGATCGACTCACCATAACTTTCTTTATGGTAATCAAATTCGTTCTAAAATAAGGCATTATATTGGTTTTTTTTTTTTTCTACTAGTGACCGGTGTGAATCTGGGGCGGATAGCTAGTTTATTATAAGGAATAATTATAAAACGATGGGGATCGAACCCACGGCCTACGGCGTAGAGCAGGTCCGCCAACTGACTTGTGAAGCCAGCCAAATTGGATATCATTTGGTATCCCTCCCATTCCCTATCAGTTTGTCTTTTAGTGTACCTACTTACCTACATATAAAAAAATGAGACGCATATTGATTTTTTTCATATAGTTTTATTAATTATAAAAAGTACAAATAGGCTTTGATAATAAATGGTAATTTCATACTTAAATTGTATAAAGTACAGCTGACTAGCACCCGTTAGGTTAACCAAACTATCTATATTCTTGGCTAGGTTACTACTGTAGGCCTACCAAAAGCTCTGTCTGTATCTGTCTCTGTCTCTGTCGTTCCTATATTTCAGTGGTTCCTAACATGGCGACAATTACCCCGTGGGTGTAAATCAACGTTTTTGTGGGGGTAACGAAGAATCTAATAATTAATAAAATTTTAAGGTTGGTGTAAAATCAATTTTCCTGAGCATAGGGGTAACTAATTATAAGTTTAAAAAACTTGAGAAACCGACTTCATTGCCAAACGGCTAAACCGATTTTAATGAAATTTGTTTGGGACAGTCTGGACGTAAAAATAACCTTCCAAATAAAAAAACAATTTTCTAAATCGGTTCATAAATGACGGAAGCATGCAGTTACAAACATTAAAAAAAATATTTAAAAAAAAATGGCAACACAGATTTTCATAAAATTAAAATGGGACCAATCAGATAAAAAAATAATTTTTCAAATCGGCTCACAAATGACGAAGTTATGCGGTAACAAAAGGTTAGGAACCACTGCTACATTTGGTATCTAAGGCAGGGTTCCAAAATTTTAAGTGCATCTATAGTTCAATAATGTCTTAAATTCCAATGAAATGAGAGATCATAACAACAGAGTTGTGCTATTGACGGCCGGTCGTTATTGTGTGTACTATAAATTAGACTAAACTGACCGAACCTGTAGGCAGACTCAAACCCAGAGCAAGAGACAGAGCCAGACAGAACTTGTGGTAGGCCTACAGGTTCGGTCAGTTTAGTCTAATTTATAGTAAGTACACACATAGTTACATCTGCACTAAAATTATAAAGAGCAATGTTTTATTATGTACAAAATTGCAAGGCTTTGTATGTAACGAATAATAAGCTCAAAAACTACTGGATCGATTTTTAAATTACTTCACCTTTTCTAGCGACACGCCCCGGCTTCGAATGGGATCATTTTTACACCCGAGTGAAGCTGGGGCGGATCGGTAGTTGCAAATAAAATAAAACAATAGTAACATTACCTATATACAAACTTAAATCTAAAAGTCATCATCATCATCGTCAGCCTGAGAAGTCATTATATAAAAACATTATTTATATTTCAACATCCTTTACTTTAAAGGCGGAATAAATAAAATGGTTGTGATGCGCCGTCACGGTGTGTGGTAAGAGCGATCGCTCTTACCACATATTCTCGTATTAACCTACCTAAGAGCTAGCCAAAAAATTAAAGCTATATCAAATAATGTACAAAGTATATTATTTTCAATATTTTTGTATAAAATCACCAACATGGCATAATACAAACATAAAATAAACAAATAATGTACGTGAACAGATCATTGTCTAGCAGATCAAAAAATGAAAGTTCTATTCGCATGCTGTAGGCCTCTATACCACAAGCTCTGTAAACTCTGGTTTTGAGTCTTGTAAGTGTTGACTAAAAAAAACCTACGTCAAAACGCCACACACACAGTATAATGCACTGGTGAGGGCTCGCACAGACTCAAAACCTGAGCCAGAGAGACAGCCAGACAGAGCTCATGGTAGGCCTACTAGCATAGTAAAAACATAAAATTAATAAATAATGTGCGTGAACGTAGCAGATCATTGTCCAGCAGATCATAAAAACATGAGAGTTCTAGTCGCATGCAGAAATAGTAGATTGTGTCATAAGGGACCAAAGTAATATATTTAGGGCGAGAGCGGTTTTTTGAATCCTGAACGTAGCGAGGGATTCATAGTACGTCGCTCGAGGTTAAATAATTTTGGTACCGTGTGGCACACTCTGCTTTTCATCCCCCTCAATGAGAAAATTAAATAAGACACAGACAACATAGACAATAATAGACAATAGTAGACAATAATAGACAATAATAGACAAGAATATACAAGAATATACAAGAATATACAGAAATATACAAGAATAGACAAGAAAATACAATAAAGTACATTAATATACAAGAATAGACAAGATTATATAAGAATAGACAAAATATACAAGATTATACAAGAAAATACAAGAATATACACGAATATACAAGAATAGACAAGATTATACAAGAATATACACGAATATTTAGGGAACCAACCGCCTCTTTTTGAATAGATGGGATGAAAAAATACATGCTTAGCTTTGCACACAAAAGCCGTCATGTCTGCACGCTCAGATTACAGAAACATAATAATTATGTACCATAAACAACTACATACATATAATAATGCTCAATGTCAACTCGTCTCTCTGAGATAAAACTCCTGCCTAATAATAACATTATTACTGCCCAATTCACAGATCAGCCAAAAAGAGAGATAAGTATTATACATAATTATAAACTATGTTGGTACTCGGATAGCGGATATTTATTGCTTTGTTGAACAGTTACTTACGTATTATTTACAAATATAAAAAAAGCAGCCAAGTGCGAGTCGGACTCGCCCATGAAGGGTTCCGTAGCATCAATTAACATAATATGTATAAAGGTTTTTGTACGAGTAGTTCGTCGAAAGGTAAATTGCGGTTGACGATTTATGACGTATAAAAAAAAAACTACTGACTAGATCTCGTTCAAACCAAATATCGTTGGAAGTTTGCATAGTAATGTACAACATATATTTTTTTTGGATTTATCATTCTCTTATTTTAGAAGTTAGAGGGGGGGGACCAACTTTTTTCCACTTTGGAAGTGTCTCTCGCGCAAACTATTCAGTTTAGAAAAAAACGATATTAGAAACTTCAATATCATTTTTGAAGACCTATCCATAGATACCCCACACGTATGGGTTCGATGAAAAAAAAAATTTTGAGTTTCAGTTTCATGTATTAAAAAAAAAACTACTGACTAGATCTCGTTCAAACTAAATATCGTTGGAAGTTTGCATAGTAATGTACAACATATATTTTTTTTGGATTTATCATTCTCTTATTTTAGAAGTTAGAGGGGGGGGGACCAACTTTTTTCCACTTTGGAAGTGTCTCTCGCGCAAACTATTCAGTTTAGAAAAAAACGATATTTGAAACCTCAATATCATTTTTGAAGACCTATCCATAGATACCCCACACGTATGGGTTCGATGAAAAAAAAATTTTGAGTTTCAGTTTCATGTATGGGGACCCCAAAATTAATAGTTTTTTTTCTCTTTTTGTGTAAAAACCTTAATGCGGTTCACAAAATACATCTACTCACCAAGTTTCATCAGTCTAGCTCTTATGGTTTCGGAGAAAAATGGCTGTGACACGGCCGGACAGACAGACAGACAGACAGACAGACAGACATGACGAATCTATAAGGGTTCCGTTTTTGCCATTTGGCTACGGAACCCTAAAAATATTTAAAAATAAAAAAAAAATTCAATACAAAAAGTTTATTGTCACATATATTTATGTATATGATATATTATGCATATAGACACAATAATACCTTGAAGAATCGCCCATTGTGCTTTATTAAATTACGCTTAGTTACTGTGATGTATACTTGTGTATAAGTGTTATCTATCTATCAAATATATTTAACGGTTGCTTGCGAATACACAGTTTCTTTTATGCTAAAAACTAAACTTAACTAACTTGAATACGTAAATATGGCTCAATTATTGCATTGATTTGTGCCTGGCTCTTTAAAAATTACTTCGAGTTACATCTAGCCAAAACACGCATGGTTCCTATATTTCAGTGTTTCCGAACCTGGCGATAATTACCCCGTGGGTGTAAATTAACGTTTTTGTGTGGGTAACGAAGAATCTAATATTTAATAACATTTTAAGGTCGGTGTAAAATCAATTTTCCTGAGCATAGGGGTAACAATATAGAAAAGGTTAGGAACCACTACTATATTTGATATCTAAGGCAGAGTTCCAAAATTTAAAGTGCATCTATAGGTCAATAATGTCTTAAATTCCAATGTGATGTGAGATCATAAGTGGAGAGTTGTGCTATTGCCGGCCGGTCGCTAATTGAGGGCAGATCAAGGGTCATCAAGCCTACTCAATTGATTTTATTGATAGTTTGATGTTCAAATGAGATTCTTAAGCTTCTCTACAAGCTTGTCGCAACGATTATTCTTATTTAAAAGAAAGTGTGATTTCATCACTCACCTTCATTTCCGATCAGACCGACATAAGGATCCAGCTATAACTTACCATTCAATTGGTTAATTTGAATTATTTTATCGTTTAGATTATTTTCCTTCTTGTAGTTATTGCTATAGTTTGAAGCGTTCACCATTTGACCGTTTTTATTTACCACCACGTCGATAGCCCCTTTGGCCAGGATCTTAACCGCCTTTGTTGTCAATTCTCGTCTTCTGACGTCTTCCGCCTTGATCTTGTTCTTGGGCAGGGCGTATCGCAGTCTTTCCCAGAACAGGCTATCACCCCACTTGATATACGTGTTTATTTGCAAGTGTGTCTTGATAGTATCTGGCGCCGCGTCACAATTCACTTCTCCATACAGGATGATAACAGCGCGTGGGATCTTGTCCACGTCCGTCTGTGTCTGTGCAGCGCGGAATTCCTCAATCGCCCAGGAATTTGACTCCAGAAACGAATTTGAAAGCACTAATAATGTCCGCCGAGATTCTGCCACCGATCTGTAGATTTGCTCCACGATACTGTCTCCAACAATCCAGTCCCGCGTGTGAACGCACACTTTGTAGTCCTTATCCAGTTCCGGGAGGAGATAGTTCAAAACGAATTCCTCGTCCTCGTGGACGAATGAAAGGAAAAGATCATATTTTTTATTAGCATCTATAGTTTCTTCCTTGACGAGAAAGGTCCAGCCTTGGTTGAATAGGTAGACTTTGATTTCTAAAGAGAATTTGTAAAATATAATGAGTAAGAAACATACAAATATGCCGCTGATAGCTATCGTGATTCCGTACGTCGCTGCGATAGTTTTTGAGCACAATTCAGCATTTTCATTGAGAGTTTTTCCATTTGAAAACTTCAAGCTTTCGTAATCATTTATCTTAAATTTATTATCTTTGATATTCTTGATGTCTTCCGTGTTCCAGCAGTTATATTCCAGCGGGTTTCCTCCGAGCTCCAGCGTGATATTTCGCTGCAGAATCTTAAATGGCACTCTGCCCAGTTTATTGCGTCTCAGATCCATATGCGTTACGCTCTCCGGAAAGTCCGGAACCGTCTCCAAATTTAGATTGGACAGATCCACCTCCTTGACAAAGTTCGGAATCTTCTCAAGGTTTTCCACAGATCGTGTGAGCGTGAGCAGCATTTTATCCACCGTGGGGCCGTTGTTAGCTGGGTCAGGCAGTGCTTCGTTTTTTAAGTCAAGACAAACGCATTCTGTTCTGTTCAATTCGGGGCGCACGAGGCATTGGCAATCAGAGGGAGGCTTTACCAGAGGGCAGGTGATGTTAACTAGGGATATGCAGCTGGTTGGCTTTCCGTTGGCAACTGAGGTTAAGCTCATACCCTCTAACGACTGAGGTAGGTGGCAATATGCGCCTTCGACGTCATAAGGTAGATTCCTTAACTGTTTGAGCATTATGTATAGGTGGCAATCGCAATGGAAAGGGTTTCCTCCGAGCTGAAGAGATGGTAAGTTCTTCATATAAGTAGGAGGCTTGACGCTGGTTATGCTGTTGTTTCTCAAGTTTACTTTGATGTCGTAGCTGCTGAAGTTTACGTCCGGCTCCTGTAATGCAAACGGTAAAGTTAGTACAACCTAGTTACTGAGGTATAAGGCCGGATATGACAGCTTTATATCGAACCTTGTGTAGCAGAGACGCTCAGATGAAAGGGACATAATAATTATGAAAGGCAAATGCAAAAAAAAAGCGGATAAACTATTTTAATCTAATTAGGTATCTGGCAGTCCTAATTGTCTATATGTTTTTTATTTTTGTATTGTTTTGTTGGAAGAAAGAAATCGTAGATTGCTACACAATTGAATAAGTGAGCTATCGCAGAACTATTGCTAGGTCGTCTGCCGATGTTGGGAGCCCATTCTGTTGTTATTTTGGCCCAAAGATCGTTTGACTGTCAATCGAGTGCAAACTTTACTGACCAGGTTTGTGCGCCGAACGTAAGGATGGAGAGAATGTATGTTGTATGTACCACCGTAGCTATCATATAAATATTTGGTGTTAAGTACTTTACCTCCAGTTTAGTCAAGTTGTTGTAAGACAGGTCCAGCACCTTCAGAGAGAGCATAACATGTAGCCAGTCGTCGCACACAGTAGTAATGTAGTTGTGACTGAGGTCTAGGCGTTCCAGTTGTTTCATCGTGTACAGAGGGGATTGCAGTGCTGTGAAAATACGTAAATTTTATTTAAATTCCAAATTATTGGAATTGACTGGCCTCTCAGCTCAGTTGGTAGTAGCTCTTCCTTCTGCGCCGTAGGTCGTGGTTTCGATTCTCACCGAGAACAAATATTTGTGTGCTGAATGCAGATGTTTGTTCTCTGTCTGGGTGTGATATTGTATTCTATGTACTTAAGTATTTACAAAAAAAAAGTATGCTATCTGGTTCCCATAGAACAAGCTCTGTTTGTTTGGGCTAGCTAGTTAGTTTGGGGCAAGATGTAAATTGACCGCATTATTTATTTATATTTAGATTAGACTCACAATTTTGTATGTTGTAAGATTGACCATCTTTTATAATCATTGTATTTGGGCCGTGGCAGTCCCACTTTAGTTGATTGTGTGCGAGGTTAAGGTTCGTTGCCGCAGCGCCTCGAAACGCGTGGTCGTGGAGCTTGCTGAGACGGTTGTGTGAAATCGACACCGTAGTCAGAGCTGGCAACGGCGAGAATACCACTCTGAGAATAAATAATTATAAGTTTAAAAAACTTGAGAAACCGACTTCATTGTCAAACGGCTGAACCGATTTTAATCTTTGTTTGGGACAATCTGGACGTAAGAATAACCTTCCAAATAAAAAAATAATTTTCTAAATCGCTTCATAAATGACGAAGGCATGCAGTTAAAAACATTAAAAAGTTATTAATAAAAAAAATGCCAACACCGATTTTAATAAAATTAAAATGGGACCAATCTGGAAGCAGTACCTTTCAGATAAAAAAATATTTTTTCAATCGGCTCACAAATGACGAAGTTATGCGGTAACAAACATTTAAAAAAAAAACAACTGAATTGAGAGCCTCCTCTTTTTTGATTGGAAGTCGGTTAAAAAAAGAAAATTAATCACACCTGTATACTATAAGCTCTGTCTGGCTCTGGTTTTGAGACTGATTTGAGTCTGGTTTGAGTCAGTATGCCTATCCTTCATCTTCTGCCAGCCTTCTCTGTCCTGCTCTTCTCTTGTCCAGTAAGCCTACCACAAGCTGTGCTCACCAGTATATTAAACTGTGTGTGTGACGTTTCGACGTAGGATTTATTTAGTCAACACTCATACAGACTCAAAACCAGAGCCAGAGACAGAGCTAGACAGAGCTACTAGTAACTAACTACGGTTTGGTTCCTACCGTTTTTTTGTCAGAGCAAGTAGGTTAGTTCAACGATGATAAATACCTACTTTATGTTACATTGGTAGGTACTCTTGGTACTTACTCAGGTAAATACTTTAATAGGTTCCCGTCCAGACGTAACTCCTTCAATTCATAAAGAAATTTGAAGTTGGCCTTCGTAACATTCTCCAGCAGATTGTTCCTGAGATCCAGTAACTGTAGATTTTCCAGACCAGAAAATACCGTGTCCGGGAGGTTCCTGTAATATTATTTTATTATTTGTATCTATAAAAGATGTTCAAGTTCAATAAAATTTATTCAATTTTGATACATTTTGTACACTCGGAAAAGTCACATCAATTATACAAATTCAGATCAAATTCAGAGAACTTTCAAATAAAAATAAGTAATTAAAAATAAAAATAAAGTTGGTACTTAACGTACATAGGATGATAGAGATGATGATAGGATGATCTTTTCATCATCATCATAGGTGATGATGATGAAAAGATCATCATAATGCCGTTATGAAAGAATCACTACGATCACATAAACACTAGCCAAATCTTTTAGCTAGTGTGTAAAGCCTTGCGCACATCTAAGCGATCTACGATGGCGATCAGTGAAACGCTTTCAACTATAATGACATTTATGACAGCGATATTTGACAGCGCTTTAGTGATCGCCATCGCCTCGATGCGTTATGATCTTAGTGGTTTTATTTGTAAAAAAAACTAACATTTTTTTGTATTTGATATAAAAAAATAATGTCCATAAAATAAGGTACTCGTAGTTTACACGTTTACTTACTTTAGTTTGTTATTGTTCAATATTAAGTTGACAACGGCGGTGGAGTTTAGCAAGAGGTCTGCGTGCAGTTCCTTGATGCCGCAACCTGGCATTGTCAGCTTCTGTAGTGCGGGCAGACGGGAGAGAGACATTGGACCTAGTTGCATCTCCGTGGAGTCTGTAAGCGTTAGCTGCAAGGAAGACAAGAGTAAGTTCATAGTAGTACGGTAAGCACATAGTCCAAACTCAAAAACTCAATCAAAATTTATTCATTTCAATTCCAAGCATCAGTTTGAAACGTCTTAAAGCTAGGTGAGTCTAGGTGCCAGTTCCACGCGACCACATCCTATGTAATAGTCTTCGAAAAAGGATGAGGTTTTCAACTGTAATACAGGTTCTTACGAACACCCGGTCACTCTACCTATCGAAAGCCAACAGTCATGACAATTTTCAATGTCTGTACCTACTATTTTCGTATCTTATTTTATTATTACTTTGAAGCGTAGTAGAGTAGTCTTCGAAACTTTGGCTTTTGTATTATTGCAAACGTCTCACTAAGTGAAGTGGCACCACACTGGAACTTTACTGCTATTATTTTAGATTACTTTTGATTTGTAAAAGGATCATATAAAAAAACGGTAGGAACCAAGCCGTAGTTTGTTGCCTGTTCTTCTACGATTGGTCGTGTGGAACTGGCACCTAGACTCACCTAGCTTTAAGACGTTTCAAAGTGATCCTTGCGATTCTTCTGAATAAATGCACTTTTGATTTTGATTTTATATTAGGTACCTCTTCTAGATGACTAAGTCCAGAGATTGTTCCTGCCTCTATTCGCAGTCGTTGTTTATTCCTCGGTATCAACAGTTTTCGCAGTAACGGTGCACCATGGAACAACCCCACTGGCAGGTCACTGATCCTGTTTCCATCAAGATCCAGAGTTTCTAATGAGTCTAACCCTAAAAAAAAATAGATAAATACATGAACTTCTATTATATTTTTGGCCTCGCACACTAAGTATTAGATTTCTAGTAGCACCATCTAATCATTCCTCAATACTTATTCTAAATCGCACCTCTGATCCTTTGCCCCTTTTTAATCCACACTTTCCCCATTCCCCATTCCATCATGACTGCACCGATTTGTTTGGCCGAAATGGCATACGTTATGCTATTTCAGTTCACAATCTATTATATAAAAACAGGCCTTTGCATCTATTGTAGATGATTTCAGAAACGTCAGGGGCAACTGGTGATTACTCATGCCTCTACTTACGGGACGCTATAGTGCCTGGGACAGGATTTTAGATGGAATAAGCTTGCCTAGCACCTGTAGCATCCTGGCAGCTTATTCAGCCTAACCCACAGGAAATACATGCTGGTCAATACGTGTAGAGCTGGCTAAGCCGCGGGTTTCCTCACGATGCTTTCCTTCACCGTTTGAGAGCTCTAGCACACACATGTGTTATATATAGCATTTATTTTTCGACCAAAAAACACCATACGACTGGATACTACTGGACTGGACTGGAAACCCATAACCATATATAGGATCGGAAGGCGGGCTACTACTACTAGCCCACCAGTGCTCAATGCAGGATAGGTATGTAACCAAAATTAAGCTTAATCATTAATAAACATCTGTTTGTCGGATGGTAATGTCTTCAATTATATATCTTAAGTTTCTGCGCCGTAGGTCGTGGGTTCGTTCCCCACCGAGAACAAATATTTGTGTGGTGAAAATAAATGTTTGTTCTCTGTTTGGGTGTTATATTGTATTCTAAGTATGTATTTACAAAAAAAAAATGTATTCAAGTATTATATCAGCTATCTGGTTCCCATATTACAAGCTCTGCTTAGTTTGGGGCTGGGTAGTGTTGTGTGAATTGTCCAGAATATTTATTTATTTTATTTATTTATCTTACCAGAAAATGTATTAACATCGATCTTTTCAATGTTATTTTTGAAGAGAGACAGCGTGACAAGTTTCTTCAAGCCATAGAACGTATTTGCGGGTAGTTCAGTGATGTTGTTCAGGGATATCTCTAAAAAAGCCAACGTTGCCGAGACTCCTGTTTGGTTGAATGCGAATGGGGTAAGAGCAGTTACTCCTTCTTGGTTCATTCGGAGCATAGCAAGATTTGGAAGCTGTTTTATTACTTCGATCGGAACAGTTGTGTAGACGCCGTTTGGGGTTTCTGAAAATAGTTTAATAAATATAACAATTAGTGAAAATAAATGGGCCGGTGTAAGTGGTTTTGAGTCTGTGTGAGTGCTCACCAGTGTATTATACTGTGTGTGTGACGTTTCGACGTAGGATTTATTTAGTCAACACTCACACAGACTCAAAACCAGAGCCAGACAGAACTTGTGGCAGGCCTACTGGTGCCTCCTAGGTTTTTTTAATACAAATAGCTGATGGACCAAGCATACAGCCCACCATGCAAATGGTTTACAAATGACCTTTATTGCCTTTTTTACTTCGTCTTCCAGTTCTTGGCCGAGAACCATTATTCGCAGTGGTTGATGGTTCTACGTTTTTAGGACTTATAAACAACTTCTAATGAATGAAAATTATTTCACGGCTGTAATTCCAGGCTTGGAAGACACCTTCTTACATACCTAGACCAGTAGGTATGTATACGTTGTCCTACTCAAGGTCTCTTTTTCTAGTGATTTCATTTATTAAAATAGTTCTTAGTGGGTAGCCATTTAAATCTCTCTCTCTCTCTTTCTCTCATCTCTCACCATTTGAATATAGTGTGGTAAAAATATGAAGATAGATTATACAAAAGAAATACCCGAATTGATTATCATATGAAGATACATAGAATAGGCAAAAAACATACCCGAATTGATGATCAAAGTCTTCATCATATCTAGTCCACGTATTGTCTCTGCTGTGATCGGCGTGCTGACTGATGTAAGCTGCAGCGTCCGAACGCCGCCCGTTATGTTCAGTGAGGATAGCACGCACTCCAGCGAGGAAGGAACTGCACAACGCTCGATCTTAAGCCGCTGGAGAGACATGCTGTCAAACTGTTCGTGTGGCAGGTTCGAGCAGTTGAGCAGCTGATCCTGGAAATTTAGTTCAGATTTTTATTAGACGGAAATTTTATTAGACGCCAATCACATTTTGCTCATCGCTGTGCAAGCCGTCTTTAGGACAAGCTAAGAGCATTAGGTATGTGCATGGGCACTGCATGCACTAAGATTCTCAACACAGAAACGTGTTCGGCCGTGCAATGTATGACAACTCTTTTTAGATAGTCTTAGGTTTCGGCAGGTACTTTAATCACGAAGACATTCGAGCGGGTTTCAAAGATGAGTGATCACCAAGTTACTTAAGGCCTGCGCACATCTAGTGCGATGGCAATGGTGATCAAATAGAAATAGAAATAGAAATATTTATTTAACGTCACAAAACATCATGGTACACACAAAAAATATACAACAAGCAATAAGTGACGAAAAAAAAAGCATTTGCCGTAAAAGCGCAAGTGGTTTTCAGTGGTGCCGAGAAATCAGTGAAACGATGTTAAATATCGCTGTCATATTTGATAGCGTTTCACTGATCGCCATCGCCATCGCGCTAGATGTGCGCAAGGCTGTAGGTATTTGTGGATAAGACCACCCGCTTGGGTCTGCCCGCGACAATGGCTGTTGTAACACGGTCGAAACGTCGGGATATAATAAAGGTAGTCCCGATAAATACCCGTTTCTTCCATAAACCTAATGATAAGACCGGTTTCTGCGGTTTCAAACCATACTTCTAACAAAATGAACTGCTTGCTCCAAAATGAAGGCCACTTAGTTAATTATTGTATTCAATACTTACTTTACAATTGATTTCCACATGGTTATCACCGATAACCAAATTCAGCAAAGGACAGTAGTATTCCCTCACGGTGGATTCGAAGACAGGAGTACAGGTTGGTCCAGCTTCCGGTTGCGGCACGAGTATCTCGCCGCTTGGGTCCCCTTTCTCCTGAGCCGAGGAGACCAGCGCCAATGTGAATAGCACTGCGAAGAACGTTCCATGCCTGAAACCAAGAGTAAATATATCTACAAGGTGTATCTAAATATGTGTACTATGCGAAGGTGGGGGGTTTCAGACCACAATGGTGATCAGTTGTGGAGGGGAGATAATTAAAAATTCCTATTTTCAGTTTCCCATACAAAAATATTTAATTTCATAATGCCTAAATAAATTGACAACCCTATCCTTGTAACCCCTTGACCCCTTGACCTATTACCTCTGTAGGTTTACTACTACTACCTACTACCTCTGTAGCTGAGTTTAGGGTTGTCACTTTGTATAAAGTCAGCTGTTAATGTTGAAACTTCGTTGCAGTTTTTTTCAGAGATACCAATCGAAGTTCGAAAAGTCGTTGAACAAAAGTTGTTCCCCGGGGGGTGGAAATTCACCCCCCTTCAGGATAGTACACATATTTTGATATACGTTGTATACTTCATAGTTATTACAAAATCCCCGAAAAAATATAATGCCAAAACCCTAGTAAGCTGTCGTGTCAGGGAACCAGATTATTTAACAGAAAGGCCTATGAACCTATTTGACCAAATAATTGTCTACTTTAATAGTTTTTCTAATTTTCATTCATAAATGTGTATAAATAAAAATAGTTATAATAATATAGTAAATGGACTCGTTATAAGGCCCCATTTAACTTCCTTTCGGCTTTACGGGTACTTTTGTAACACCCTGTATAGTAAACAGGTCTTTGCTTAAATTGTAGATGATTTATATTATAGCGTCAGGGAAAACTGGTGATTACCCACTTGCTATATATAGTTCTATAAAAATATAGAATTATGTTGCTAAGCGAGACGCCATAACAAAAAAAAAACAATACAGGATAAAATCAAACAACATAATTAAGCCTTCATTGCGTACTGTAGGCCTACCATGAGCTCTGTCTGGCTGTCTCTGGTTCTGGTTTTGTGTCTGTGTGAGTGTTGACCTAAATAAATCCAACGTCAAAACGTCACAAACACAGTATAATGCACTGGTGAGCACTCACACAGACTCAGTAGACTATAATACATGCAAAAGCCTGTTTACTATTATTATTAGTTAAATTTAATTAAGGTAATCCTACCAGCTATAACGAAGTGGTATACCTACCTACTCGTATTTATTCATATTTAATTTTGGTATACGCTACAACGCACACGCCGCAGTAAAATGAATATGTCCCTTCTATGCATAATTTACCTCAAAAACTTCGTGTGTACAAAATACTTACCTACATACATTTTTTTTGTAAATACATGCATAAAATGCCATATAACACCCAGACAGCGAACAAACATCTGTGTTCACCACACAAATATTTGTTCTTGGTCGGGATCGAACCCACGACCTACGCAGAGTGCAGAAGTACTATATACCAAATGAGCTGAGAGGCGTCACATTCAGTCAAGTTATAGTAACATTCGATAATGTAAGTAACATTATCCATTGATAAGAATGTTTGTTGTCAGAATGTGGGCGGCACGCAAAGTATTAAATATCTGGATGATAATATTAATAAAACCAGAATAAAACTCTTTAAAAATGAATTTTGCATTGGATACGGTGATTACAGAATGGTTGCCGAGAGACGCACAGCGACCAAGAGACAGACCACCCGCCCGTTGGTCGGATGACATTGGCGTTGGCGGAGTAATTGGGCAGCAATGGAGACTGGCACAGGACCGAAGAGAGTGGCGTATTTGGGAGGAGGCCTATACCCAGCAGTGGGTGCACACAGGCTAAATAGATTGTGCATCTAATGCCGCCTTCCCACTGGTGCGTGATATCGCGCACCAGCCCGCACCAGCACGCACGACACACCATGGGAACGAACGGTCTCGTGCGCCGAGGTGCGCGGTAGCACATGAGCATTTTCTGTGTGCGTTGCCGTGCGTCGTCGTGCGCGGTGCGGGCTGGTACGTGATATCACGCACCGTATGAAGGCGGCATAAGAGTCCGCGCAAGATAACTTTGTGCGTGACAGGTGGAGAAAAGATTAAAAAAAACTGACTTGGAATAAACTCCCAATCACAAATTTGAACTTTTATAATTAGGTATACTTAGGTGTTGTTTTAGCAGTAGTTCACGAATTGAACTAATGTTTCTAAAAGCTTGAAACAAAACGCTTTTGAAATAGGTATAGATTAAGATGGATGGCCTGCCCACATCTAGGCGATGGCAATGGATCAGTAGTCCTATCACAAGCTCTGTCTAGCTTTGTCTCTGACTCTGGTTTTGAGTCTGTGAGTGTTGACTAAATAAATCCTACGCCGAAACGTCACACATACAGTATAATACACTGGTGAGCACTCACACAGGCTCAAAACCAGAGCCAGAGACAGACTGAGCTTGTGGTAGGCCTACATCTGAAACGCTGTCAAATATCGCTGTCATATTTGACAGCGTTTCAGCTAATAATCGCCATCGCCTCTATACATATACCTAGATGTGCGCAGCGATCTTTCAAAACAGATTTTGTTGTACCACTGCCAATAAAAATTGTTTTTCAGGATTTTCCCCAAAGAATTCTCGGAAGACATAAAAGATCTGCTTCATAAAAATGTATTAGTTACGAGTACTTATATAGGTATTTATTTGAGACTAGCGGCCGCCCGCGGCTTCGCTCGTCCCGTTCCCGTTCCTGTTGAAAAAAAACATATTTATTCACCTTTTGAACCTTCTCTGGACCTCCACAAATGATTCAAGACCAAAATCAGCCAAATCGGTCCAGCCGTTCTCGAGTTTTAGCGAGACTAACGAACAGCAATTCATTTGATGTAAGTATCTGTTTATTATTAGGATGTCTGAACTCTAAACTACTCGATAGGTAGTTTGTTTGATGTATTAAAACATTTATTGACATACTTTTCAAATTTACAGTCTGCCTCACAGCTTAGTTGGTAGTAGCTCTGCCTTCTGCGCTGGAGAGCGTGGGTTCGATCCTCACCGAGAACAAATATTGTTGTGTGTGGTGACACCATAGATTTTTGTTCCATGTCTAGGTGTTATATTATTCTAAGTATTTATTATAAAAATAATACCTGCTTAATATTTATTATATCAGCTATCTGGTTTCCATCGTACAAGCTCTGCTTAGTTTGGGGCTTTTTTATTTATTTATTATTATTTTCAAATGACCACAAAACACAGAAAAATAAGTAAAATAATACTTCAGAATAAAGACAAAATTATACCTACGCGTCAGCGTCGCTTATTGAGGTTTGACCTTTTCATATTTATAAATATTAATTATGTGGGTGGTCAGAAAAACCCAATTTATACAAATATAATTATTTTACTCAATAGTCCCATGGTCACTTTCATCAAGCCATGTCTTGCCACATGTACACGGCTGCCGCGACCTTGCAAACACAGAAATTGCAGTTGGTGGTCACTAAACGGAACTAATGCAACTGTTTACAGACTTTTTACCGCGAAACCAAAATGCGAAAGAATTATAATGAAAACTATGATCATAAATAATGTTGTAAAGATTTGTTTAATTGTAAGTTTAATTGTGTAAATAAATAAATAATAATAGGAATAAAATTTAACTTTTATAGTACCTAGCAGATATATCTGTCAGTCAGTAGATAAAACCAATAAAGTATGTAGCGGATCTGGTAAGTCCAAATAAAAAGGTTCAGTCAACATCAAAAGTAGATTGTCGTTTCTGGTTTGTTACGTTCAAATATTTATTAAACCACTTTAGATTGAAAATACCGATGCTGCCATATTTTTGACAAATCCAGAGAAAAGGGGAAGTTAGTAATTGAAATCGCCAATGTACTTTTGATGTTTACTGTACCGGATAGTAAAACCAACAAAACATACGCTTCGTACTTTATTTTGTTGAAATTATGTCCTTGAATCCCATATTTTATCAGCTGCGTGCACGATTGAGTTCAAAATTGAAATTAATATTTTTATCGTTTTCAGCAGTTTTCAGCCGTTTGTTTTCGTTTATTGTTATCAGTCAAACATAAACATAAACTAACACAACATTACATAACCTACCTACTTGGTAGAACCCGAAGTTCTACAATTTTTCGAATTCAATGTGCTAGAAGTAACTTTTCACATGCATACGTTTGCATATTATACGCTAAACGGCTCTTTGGGTGAGATAGAACTGAACGCACGTCCCGCCAATACGTCGCGCCCCGCCCGCGCCGCCACCGCGTCCCAAGAGCGGGGCGCAGTGCACGGTGTCGGTGGCAATGCAATGCCAATACCGACCTCAATGGACAACGTTCAAAACAAAACAAAAATGATACGCAATTTCCAACTTATTTCCAAGAACATTTAATGCTAGTAGGTCACCAGTAACATCTGGCCACCAACTTTATTACTTAATTAACAAGACGCCATTTTATCCTTAACCAAATTCGCAGAAACTATCCAAGATGTTGTGATCAAACATTACTTACAGCTTCGACCTAAAACTCTTACCTCATATTTTTATACCAAAAGGTCACAGGTTTCACTTAAACACTTTATACATACATCACTAATACACTATTATTTTGAGTAAATCACGGTCCAAATGAACTTATTTACGTATCTATTCATAAAACTTTTGTTATATCCTCTTCGTACGTCACTGTGTGTGCAATGTCCACGCAAGACTGGTTTCTGGTTTGGTTGGTTGGCTGGCTAGTTTGATGAGGCTGGGCTGCCAGCGTACAAATCAGAGATAGTAAGGTATAGTAACTCAGAGAAACCCAGTCAGTTTTTTCCCGTTATCAAACAAAACATTGATAGGTGCGGAAGTTGTGGGATGATGCGAAGTATCTAGTACTTAATAGTACCTAATGGGAAACGACGGAATAATAAATAACCGGCCAAGTGCGAGACGGATTCGGAATGGTTCCGTACTATTTATCTATAAAAACGGCAAATAATCATGTCTGCTTTATGTAAGCCCCCTTATTTATTTTATTCTGTTTTTAGTATTGGTAAAAAATACACCATCTGTAAATTCTGAATTCCAACTGTGTAACTATCAAGATTAATGAGATACAGCTTGATGACGGACAGCAAAATATTAGCAATTTACCCCATTACTAAGGACGCTAAGGACGTCCATTGGTAACCTACCGGTAGGTATAACAATTTTTTGCTGAGTCCTATTCAGTTTAAAGTCTCCTCAGAACTCGGTAGAATTTCAAACCGTTCTCTTTTGCACGCACAGTTGCACACTGTCACAAATACCCATCTCCTTCGCACCCAAGACGTAGATAAATAAGCTTCTTCGAGTAAGGCGTTTGGTACTGATTGAGTAGTCTTTGTATGTTGTATAGTCTTACTTTGTATCTTTATGGGTTTTTGTATTTTTGTAGCGTAGTAATCTGGTCATGGTAGGTACTTACATAAGATTGATTATTGGATGTGTGTTTTTGTAGTGAAAACTTCTTTATGAGCGATGGGAGTTTTTGGGATGGGAAAAAGTAGTAGTAGAGCTCATCCGGGGAAGTACTACCACCATGCCTATTCATATGCCGCGAAGCAACATTACTGTGTTTCGGTTTTAAACGTGAGGTTGAACATCTATTCTGTAAGCCTCAAGTTTATGGACACAGGGTAGTGCGTTGTAGGTCACGTTCCTGACGAGCGTGACCTTCGCAGCAATGTTTGGTTATATTATAGGCGATGGTTACCTCTTAACATCAGGTGGGCTAAATGATTTTTCCATCATCTATATTAAAAAAAAAATATCATCTCATCATTGTGAGAAGTATATTATTAAACATAAACGGTACCCAAATAGCGTTAGTTCTACGAAATAAAAACAAAACTAATAAAGTATAGGTACATTCAACACACGAGACTCCACACACGTACTACCCAAAAGTATGTGAGTAGGCTAGCTAACAATAAGAAGTCTCATCTGGAATTTTGTAGATATACGTCACTGGTATTTTGTTCGCGCATACCAACCATACTATTTAAACAGCTATCATTCATGGTAATTACTGACAACCGGCGAACATGACAAATTACAACAAGTACACAATTTCCCTCTTTCATGGACATAATTCAAAGAACTACTCATAGTAGGTTCGGTATAGGTTATAGGCAACCTACATATACCAAAACTTAAACATGCAGAAAGTGTTTTAGGTCTAATTAATTAAAAACTATTTATAACAGATAATATTATGATGATGATTATAATAACATGTTTGACTGAGCCCACCCGACTTCAATCTAAAGCCGACTCAAAACTAGACTACAATATTATCTAATTAAGCTATTCCTGGAAGAATTCGCTCCTGGAAGTTACGCTTAGTTATCCATCTATATTAATAATAATATAGACCAAAACTTATACATGCAGAAAGTGTTTTAGGCCTAATTAATAAAAAACTATTTATAACAGATAATATTATGATGATGATTATAATAACATGTTTGACTGAGCCCACCCGACTTCAATCTAAGGCCGACTCAAAACTAGACTACAATATTATCGAATACGCGGAAGTTACGCTTAGTTATCCATCTATATTAATAATAATATAGATGGATAACTAAGCGTAACTTCCAGGAGCGAATTCTTCCCGGAATTATTGTAGCCTAGTTTTGAGTCGGCCTTAGATTGAAGTCGGGTGGAAATGAGGGAATAACAATAAACAAAATTGGTTCGATTGACTAATTAATTATTAATTTGAAATTAATTATTAATTTGAAATTAATAATTAATTTGAAATTAATAATTAATTTCAAATTAATAATTAATTATTAATTAGAAAAAAAAACCTGTAAAAATACGTAATTTTTAAAAACCAAATTAAAAAAATACAAAATACAATTCCTAAAAATTTACTAATTTAAACAATTTTTAAACAAATAAATAAAAAAATATTGCGGGCAATCCACACAACACTATCTAGCCCCAAACTAAGCAGAGCTTGTACTATTAACCAGCGCTGCCTCGTCCCCTTTTTGGAGGCGAAGCAGCATTTAAGCTGAGTGAGGACCATTTTGGCTCATAAGCACATACTTACCTTACCTAATTGGATACTGTCGGCACCCTTTTTTCAGAAATAGAACTAGGAATATGTGTGTAGGTACTTATTTCTTTCTATGTGTTTCTGTATGTGTTCTATGTTTTCTTTTTCTCTTATTATGTTTTTTTATTGTGTAGCCGTTCTTTTACTCAATGTTCTGTTCTTCTCTTTCTGTTGTTTAATTTTATTTATAGGTAAGCTGTGTTTGTTTTTTTTGAGCCAAATAAAAAAAGTTATCTATCTATCTATCTATCTATCTATTAGTTGTATGTTAGTAGTAGGAGAGCTCTTTGTGATGGGCTCGTCCGGGGAAGTACTACCACCATGCCTATTTCTGCCGTGAAGCAGCATTGCTGTGTTTCGGTTTGAAGGGTGTGGGTACCGGTGAAATTACTGGCACGTGAGGCTGAATATCTGTATGCCTCCAGTTGATGGACGCAGGGCAGTGCATCGTAGGGCGCGTTCCTGACGTGCGTGACCTACGAGGCATTGCTTTGTTATAGGCGATGGTTACCACTTAACATCAGGTGGGCCATATGCTTGTTCCATCAACTAGTTACATAAAAAAAAAAAAAACTATGGGAACCAGATAGCTGATATAATACTTACTTAATTACTTTTTTTTTACATAAATTACATAGAACGAACGACTTCTTGTGAAGGGTCGTTTGGCGAAGTAGTCAAGCAGCATTGCCGACAATTGTGTAGTGCGCGGTTGGTGCCGGGGTCATTACAGGGATAACTTAACTTAATACATACCTGCTAAACTCGATATATGTGGGTTGTGCATCATAGGGCACGTTCTCAAACTTAAGTAAGTAGGTAATTAAACCGTCTGTTTGTATTGATTCTCCACAATATTTATTTATTTAGATAAATAGATAGATTAATACTTTATTGTACACATAAGAAACATATTATAACAGAAACATTACAAATATAGGTACAATGGGCGGCCTTATCGCTAAAAGCGATCTCTTCCAGACAACCTTTGGATGGAGAGATTTAACGAAAACAGAAAAACGGTGGTGTACAAAAGTAAAATCCCGATATTGCTAAAATTATATACCTACTAATAACCTAATAAAACACAAATTAAATTCAAATAAACCACAAAATGAATCCTATTACCTATAATACATACTTATCAATATAATAAATAATATTTATTATTTATCTAAACCTACCATAGAATCTATCAAATAAATAAAAAACCTAGTAACCGATGGGATTCATGTATTTGTCACACGCCGTTTAGACTACAACCGTGTGCATGCAGTGCATGTGCAAAGGCTTTTCTACTCGACAACCCGACAAATATTGCACATCGGCTAATTTCGGCTTCATAGAGCGTAGTGTGCGTCGGAAAGAGATAGCGCTCTACGATATCAGAAAAGCCAATGTGCAATATGTATTGCCTTCGACTGTACGTAGTCATGCCTTCTTTTAAAAATTATATTACGTATTGACGTAATTCCACGTCCAACAATGGATATTCTTCCTAAATTCTAACAAAATCGCAATAAGTTTTGGTTAAAGATGGTAAAGGAAAGCGAAAATAACCATTTAGTTCCAACTAGATTATAATCATTTATGCATACTTAATTATAATGGTTTTTTCATCCATTCATTATATGTTGTGTGCTAGGAAGCAAATAAATGATTGTCTATGCCTATATCTAGGTATTTTTTTTTGCTTATAATGTACATTCCTCCACCGTTTGATAGTACAAAAGTGTAGGTTAGGTAGACAGGTAGGTACCTACTTACTAATTCAGGCAACTACGAATGCATAGGCGTCGCCAGCCCCCTGTGCCCTTTCGGGAGTAACTTCAATATTTTACGTAGCTCTGGCGTAGGGCACAGTGTAACTGACTAAGTAAACCTCTATCGATTTTCTTAATTCGAATGCTAAAAAGACTTACGGCCCGTTGATGATAAGCGGTCACCGTTGCCCATAGACGCCAACAACACCAAGGGTGCTGTCGCTGTATCTACACTGACAAATCTTTTTAAAATTTTCTTGATTTATTTATTTTTTTCTTGATTCCTTAGTATGCAAATATGAGCATACTAGCTGTGCCCGCGACTTCGTCCGCGTGGTATAGTGTCTATGGGTAGCATTTTTTATTTGCAGCGGAAGAAAACAGTAATTAAATAACAACGTCATATTCGCGTGCACGTGACACAGTCGTCTGCCCTCTTACTAAACTTAGACATATGGCGTCGTACTACGCCACACTTTCATCCCCCCCGCATTCCTCTCCGAACTCCCCCCACTCTCCTCAACACCCCCCCACATTCCCCCCGCACTCCCCCCTGTACTCCCCTCCACACTCCCCTCCACACTCCCCCCTGTACTCCCCTCCACACTCCTCCTGTACTCCCCCCGCATCCCCCCTCGCTCCTTCCCTCCACACTCCCCCCTATACTCCCCTCCACACTCCCCCCGCACCTTCCCTCCACACTCCCCCCGCACCACCCCTCCACACTCCCCCCTGTACTCCCCTCCACACTCCCCCCGCACCTCCCCTCCACACTCCCCCTGTACTCCCCTCCACACTCCCCCCGCACCTCCCCTCCAACTCCCCCCTGTACTCCCCTCCACACTCCCCTCCACACTCCATCCGCACCTCCCCTCCACACTCCCCCTGTACTCCCCTCCACACTCCCCCCTGTACTCCCCTCCCTCTACCCCCCCAGCACAAACTTTGAATGTCATATTTTTTTATATCAAATCAACAGACTAAAAAATAAGTTTTAAGTTTCTAGCTCTAAAAATGACGATACTTCCATACAACTTTCAACCCCTATTTTCAACCCCTTACAACCCCTTTTTCGCAATAAAAAGTAGCCTATGTCCTTCCCCAGGCCCTCAACTATCTGTGTACCAAATTTCATTTCAATCGGTTCAGTAGTTTTGGCGTGAAAGCCAGACAGGAAGACAGACAGACAGACAGACAGAGTTACAAACGCATTTATAATATTAGTATGGATTGACTGTGCACATAAAGACAAGCCTAGGATTTTAATGGAGGGGGAGGTGAGGGGAGAGGAGTTTATACAAATTGTTGACTGAACAAGCATATGGCCCCTGGATGTCAAGCGGTAGCCATAGCCTATACTGGCACCTAGACTCACCTAGCTTTAAGACGTTTCAAAGTGATTCTTGTATCGTATTGAATAAACGCTTATTGAATCTTGAATCTATAACAAAGCAATGCCTCGTAGGTCACACATGTCAGGAACGTGCCTTACGATGATCTGCGTGGCGCTCCAGGACCAGCAATTTGTTTTTTGTGCATTATTGTCGAATTTTGTTTCAAAACGTAGCACGTAGAAGAACAAACTATACTTCATCAGATATTAACATGGCCTACTGCTAAAGCTATTCTACATCATCAACATCCATGGCTCGATGGGCATGCTTGGTTAAAGGCCCGCCTTGGGGCGTGTCCCACCCCTGTCAGGCCACGCCCCTTACCACCCCTAATGCAGTCAGTCGTGAACATACCCTCAACTGGAACTTTCACGTTCCAGTGGTAAAAAAAAACCTTGTAAATTAGATTTTTACATGGTCTGACGTAAACGACGCGAAGGACGTGACAGTGACGTAACGAAAGAGTTTTCCATTGATAGGTATTATTATTTGTGAACCTCGACATGCATTTAGTTTATTGAAAAGTGATAACAACTGCGTGGTGTTGAGTGAAACCTCCTTGTGGTAGTGTAGTGGCCCATTTGACAGGAGCATTTTAAATTTGTAAGTTTTTTTCTTTTGATTCCTCCTCAGAATAAAGACATTAGCAGATTTCTCTTCCCTGGTTTTTCTTCTCTAGCTCAGAAAGGCCTGCGCATATCTAGGCGATGGCGATGGCGATCAGTGAAACGCTGTCAAAAGTAATAAAAAAGTTTACTGATCACCACCGCAGAACGCTTAGATGTGCGGACGGCTTTACTTAGTATTTCATACCAAAACACTGAGCATAAAATTGGAACAATTTACAGCCATACTTAAAAACTCAGTTCAAATTTAATCATTGAAATGAAATTTGTATTTAGGCTAACGTCAGTTACATACTCGTAGTAGATAGCAGTGAAATGTCTATCTCAGTTCTCTCAGTCAGTCTTCTTAGTTGGTAGTAGCTCTGCCTTCTGCGCCGAGGTCGTGGGTTCGATCCCCACCGAGAACAAAGATTTGTGTGAGATTTGTGTGGTGAACTTAGATGTTTGTTCTTTGTCTGGGTGTTATATTGTATTCTACAAAAAAACGTATATAAGTATTATATCAGTTATCTGGTTCCCAAAGTACAAGATCTGCTTAGTTTGGGGCCAGTCAGTATTGTATTTGATATTGTCCACAATATTATTTTTAATAAAAAAAATATAGGTACCTACCTAATAGGTAGAATTAGCTAGCCCGTCACTGCTTGTACGTTACCCGTGGTAATAGTGTTAACTTCTAGTTATCATTTTACACATTTTTATGAGTAGCCATAAATGATATGAATGATAAGAAAATACAAAAAAAAATTGACCAAAAAGTACAAAAATAATCATGTTGACCTTTACAGCCCAGATAAAGAATACCGGTAAAGTGCGAGTTGGCTCGCTAAACGAGAGGGTTCCATACATTACTTTTTAATCATTGAAATTGGACATCCTATTCAAAAGATGTTACGAATTAAAAAAATACTACGTCCCGTCGTATGCGTGGAAAAATTCAATGGCACCGTTTCACATTTTATACTTTTTTTTGTAGTTTTTAGCTAGTTTTTACTAAAATCGCAGAATAAAATAATGTCATCACAACTCATCAAAGAGTTTGATTGAAGTCTCTTCCTTTACCTGAGGATGTCTCTGACTTTTGATTACTTGTCAAACTCATTTGACGTTCCAACCTGTTTCCTTTCAAACCATAATCGTTTTAATATTGACGGCTCTATCTCGTGTCTAAACTAATTCTCAACCATATTTCTATGACTTTAAGATCAAATTTGCAATCCGTTTGGGTAAGTTTTGTAGCAAAGCGTACAAGCGATTTTGATCTTTTTCTGTAAGGAAATAGCTTAGGAAATGGTGTGTTCGTGAAGGGATAGATGGTGAATGTAATGAGAAGACCACAGGTTCTACGACATTTTTGATTCGAGCGCAGCGGGATGTCTTTTTTGTGTGTAGTTTATGCTCAAAAAATATTTTTGCTAGATTTTTTTGCTGCCTGATGATAACTATTTTGTTTTATCTATATAATCCCATAGAAATTTCATCAAATTTGGTTACGCAGTTGGTTATGAAGTCAGCTTTTCAATTTTTTTAAACCCTTTTTGGTTTTGAAATAAACAAACAACCAAAAAATTCTTATAGTCTGTATTTCCGGAACGCTATAATATAGGATTTTTTAAGACAAGAATGAACAGGTGTATTATGGCTAAGCATGCTCCATCTTAGGTTGCATCCTCACTTACCGGCAGCCAAATGCTTAGCTATCTACATAAAAAAATAGGTATATGCGTATGTATTGTATGTGTAACTTAGCAATGCTACTTTACGGCAGAAATAGTAAATACATGTGTCACAAGCACGTAGTGACAGCTCAGCCTATTTATACCTCAATGCGATGCTCAATGAATAAATCACATTGTTATAGTCTTTTAAATTTTGTTCTCCTAGCTACAATTATAATATAGGAATAAAAATATTTACAATGCAAGTGCATCATCAGGGACGGAAACCAGTTACTTAGTATTCCAGCAGCGAACGTCATGGGCCGCCATTCACATCAGTAGGCCTACCATGAGCTCTGCTTGGCTCTGTCTCTGGCTGGTTTTGAGTCTGTGTGAGTGCTCACCAGTGCATTATACCACGGAATTAAGCGTGTTTGCTGCTCTGTGCATTATACTGTGTGTGTGACGTTTTGACGTACGATTTATTTAGTCAACACTCACACAAACTCAAAACCAGAACCAGGGACAGAGCCAGACAGAGCTCATTGTAAGCCTACAGTGCAGACCGCAGACAGTGTAAAAAGTATGTTTAGAAAAAGTATTGACCTCGTTGGCTTATTATCAAGGATTTAAAATAACTTGAGAAACCTACTTGATGGCCAAACGGCTACACTGATTTTGATAAAAATTCTATGGGACAAATTTAAAAGAATAACCGTTCAGATAAAAAATATATTTCAAATCGGTTCATAAATGACGAAGTTATGCTATAACACAAAAAAAAATTTAATCGCCTTTTTTATTTGAAGTCGGTTAAAAAGTAAAGACATTGTCATCATCTTTAGACTAAAATTTTTGAAGTAGTGGTATAAAAGATCGAGATTAAGATATTTAGCATACAAATCAATTTCAAAATTATTGATTTAACTATATAGGTCTATCACACGTGTATGTGATAGACCAAGTTTGAGTTTCACACATTTTTTTATGGAAACACGAATAATTGAACACGGAACGAGTTACACGTAGTTCTTTACACGCGTGTAAAGTGCCAGAAAAGCTTAGCCGTCGGTTAGTGTGGAGGGTCCATGTGATACCTACTTACACCTAAAAACTATGTATGTACAAACTTAACCATGTGTAAAGCAATAAATATATTGAGTATTGAGTACACGTAGTTCTTTACACGCGTGTAAAGTGCCAGAAAAGCTTAGCCGTCGGTTAGTGTGGAGTGTGGATGTTATTTCACTCGAATAAGTAGCCTGTTGTTCACCTGCGGAGGGCGGACACCCCTCAATTAGCTAATGTCATCGTATTTGCTGACAAAGCTGTACTGTTGTACCGACTCTTTTCTTTTGTACAAGTTTCTGATTAGCTCCATGTCTGTTGAAGGCTATTGTTCTGAGTTTCTATAGTTTTTAGTTTTATCCCACTATTTGGGCACAATGTCACGCCTTCGCGCACGTGGCGTTGTATGACGTCAGCGGATTATGCTACAGTACGAAGCACAAAAAGTCAAAGAGTTCATCAGAAGAAGTACATGCCTCTTTAGTAGAGTAAATGACATATTATTTGACACTGCCTCTCAGCTCAGTTGGTAGTAGCTCTGCCTTCGTAGGTTGTGGGTTCGATCCCCATCGAGCACAATTATTTGTGTGGTGAACGCAGGCGTTTGTTGTCTGTCTGGGTGTTATATTGTATTCTAAAGGGCTACGCTCATCTAGGCGACGGCGATCAGTGAAACGCTGTCAAATATCGCTGTCATATTTCGCAGCATTTCACTGAACGCCATAACAGAACGCTTAGTTGTGCGCAAGGCTTAAGTATGTATTTACAAACAAAATTGTATATAAGTATCATCACTAATCCTCATTCAAAACCCGTCTGAAAATTCCGTTCCTCCGCTATTGGTCTTGCTTTGTAAACAAAAACTTTCACATGAAATCATCCCTTCTATTAATATTGATAACGGAAATGCTACGAAATTACTTTATCCGCTCCCCTCTCGACTGCTAAATGCCCCGTGTTTGGAGAACAATCAGAAATCAACCCTTTATTAAATACCTACTTAGTTATAGTTCTGGAGCCAACGCAAATAGCGAACTTTAACCTATTAGATGCATCATCGACGTATATTCACACAGATCAGTTTCTGTGTCAAAATATCGGAAGTCAACTCAAAACTTAATCATGGGAAATATCCTGTTGTTTCATAAAAATAATGTTAAAAACCATGATAGTTTCAAAAGTTAAACCTTCTAGATAAATTGAAATTGCTGTGTCAGCATGCAAGCTGCATCCGGTAAAAGTTAATTACTGGCGTGTTTAAGAACCATCTTTTACTTGAAACATGGCAACCAAGGAGGTAATTATCAAAAGTTTTATTTAAATTTCGATCTGGCTTGCAAAAATAAATACTGCTTGTTGAAAAAAAAAACAATTTAACACTTCAGCGCCACAAATTAGTGTTGTTCGTTGTTTTTCATAATTGTATTTAAAAAAAATGAGTTGATTTTTTTATAACACGTTTCATTATTATGAATTACTCCAGGAGATAAACCTGGGTTTTATCCTGGGCTTCTACAGGATTGGCATTTATTTGATTTTAGAACAGAAGTACTTTAACAATTTCATTTGTTCCTCTTTCGTAGAGAAGTACCATACCGTCTCCTGCACTATTAACCCTTCAATGTTAATTATTTATTAGGTAAGAGGCCATCACATTGCACTGCTCACTTACTAATTTGTAATGTAAACGCAGCTTAAGAGCTTTTCATTAAAACCAATGAATTTAAAAAATATTCATTTCAAAACGGTAGGGATTCAAACAGGAAATGTATTCTATTACTTTGCCTGTGTTTGGTCTAATCGAACAAAAAGAAACATTCGGCAGTCGAAAACGGAAGTTGACAGTTCTAGTTTTGTATTTTTTCTTTCGCGGTATAGTAAACCTGAGAGAGACATTTGGAAGAATTTTGAATTTTTATGGTTACTTACCAAAATTTTGAAACAGAACCAAGGTGTGACTTCGGCCGTCTATCCTGCTACGGCTAAATATACCAGTTACTCCAACCAGCATAAATAAAAATAAGCACAACAGTAAGTACTTAATCCAAATCTCTAACATTACCCTTCCCGCGGGGCCGACCATCCCCTGGGGCGAGCAAAACGGGCAGGGCGAGTAGCCCCTAGGGTAGAGTACGTAAGGTAAACGAGCCTATTCGTTTTGCAAACATTTTGATGGAGAGAAAATCTGTTTGCGCTGTTCATTATTAATAGTTCAGATGAGGGTTCTAAGCTAAGAGCCATGACATGTGAAATGTTTTTATTTGTCCGGTAAAAGTGCAAATAAATAAATAAATAAATATTGTAGAGCCTTAAATTAAGCAGAGCTTGAACTACGGGAACGAGATAGCTAATATAATACTTATGTTTATTTTTTTTGTAAATGCTTATACTTATTAGAATACTATGTACTATGTACTGTGTATGTGATACTGACTTACACCTAAGAACTATGTATGTACCTAAACTAAACCATGTTTATGCAATAAATGTATTGAGTATTGAATACTAATAACACCCAGACAGAGCACAAACATCTGCGTTCTCCACACAAATATTTGTTCTCGTTAGGGATCGAATCCACGACCTACGGCGCAGAAGGCAGATCTACTAACATCTGAGCTGAGAGGCCAGTCAAAATCTAACAAACAAACAAAAAATAGTGGGTGAAGTGAAGCTCAAAAGATTGATTGCCTAAAGCCGTTAAAAGCAAAACTCACTCGTATTGTGACTTCTTTAGTTTTCAAATGCTGTGAATAATAAAAAAAATATTTCAGACAACATGCTCGTATATGACCATAGTTCCATACACAATACACATTACATACACATAAGTTTAAACAAAACCAAAACAATTTAGATCTAGGTATTTGGCTGTAATAGTTTCTACCCGCACCTGTGACAGTATAGGATAGGACGTAATACTCGTAATATACTATTGTGACTGCCTCTCATTTTGGCCATCAGAGAAGCTATTCTGTGATATAAGGCTTCTTTTTTAGGGTTCCGTAGCCAAATGGCAAAAACGGAACCCTTATAGATTCGTCATGTCTGTCTGTCTGTCTGTCTGTCTGTCCGACCGTGTCACAGCCATTTTTCTCCAAAACCATAAGAGCTACACTGATGAAACTTGGCGAGTAGATGTATTCTGTAAACCGCATTAAGATTTTTACACAAAAATAGAAAAAAACCTATAAATTTTGGGGGTCCCAATACTTCAAACTGAAACTCAAAAAAAAATTTTTCATTGAACCCATACGTGTGGGGTATTTATGAATAGGTCTTCAAAAATGATGTTGAGGTTTCTAACATCGTTTTTTTCTAAACTGAATAGTTTGCGCGAGAGACACTTCCAAAGTTGAAAAAAGTTGGTCCCCCCCCCTCTAACTCCTAAAATAAGGGAATGATAAAACTAAAAAAAATATATGTTGTACATTACTATGCAAACTTTCAACGATATTTGGTTTGAACGAGATCTAGTCAGTAGTTTTTTTCTATACGTCATAAATCGTAAACCTCAATTTACCTTTCGACGAACTACAAGAACCTTTATTATGTTACTTGATGCTACGGAACCCTTCATGGGCGAGTCCGACTCGCACTTGGCTGCTTTTTTTAAATTTATTTTAAGGGCTTTGTCTCTAAGCGACCACACTGCCCTATAATAAAACAGCAATTAAAACTTAACTTAACTTAATCTAAATTTATACAAAAATGCTTCTTCTAATAATCTTCAGCGTTCCAAACAAGCCAGGGTTACAAGACTTTAGCACCATAGATAACATGCTCTGGCACGTTAACCGAAACACGAAGTGTTGTAATTACTACAGCGTATTGCCAAATCCGTCATTGGTATATCGATGTGTAGAAATTAATCGATTTTTAATCGATCAATTGATTGATTAGTGCATGACGTCAATGATGATGTCAAAACAGGTCTAGAACGCAAATAAAAGATTGAAGAATTCCTACCGCTAGAAAATTACCAAGCCTCTGTGAGTTAGAAGTCCCCTTACTGGTCACTTAACGTAATAGGTTAAGTGACACAAGTATCACTAGATAGGGGTGAGTTTGCACGATAGGGTTAAGTTAATTGACAAGTGGTTACCACTAATAACCCCGTTATAGCTGCAGGTGGTCCAAGAGATTTTGTAAGTTTGGCTAACTCTGGAGCGTCCATCGATCTACAGGATTGACATATTTACGCGCCATATAAGGAAAATTACTGTATTTTTTATACATATTGTACTCAAATAGAACAACAAATTTTTTTTCCATATCAGCTTAGCAACCAACCCAAACCTGAAAGTTTAGTAATCGTTTAGAACCGTAGCAATAACGTAGCAATAACGTAGCACTAGCGTAGCAGAACCGTAGCACAGATCAGTAGAGTATAGCAGTACCGTAGTAGATCCGTAGCAGTAACGTAGCAGTAGCGTAGCAGAACCGTAGCTCTAGCGTAGCCGAGCTACGCTACTGAACGCTAATGTACGGCGTGGGTTAATATCACAACATCTGTACATCCACATGCTATGGCGAAGCGCAACGGGGCGCTTCCGTTTCCGGTCCCGCCTATTCCCTCTTCCCGCTCCCGGGGGGGATAAATATTTGATGAATTTGTTTGTTTATTGTTCGCATTGCAACCGGGTTTAACTTTAATCTATACCAACTCTTTTAGGATTATGAAAAACAAGAAACCCATAGTTTCGACATCGACATGTCTGTGTTTTTCTTTTTTTATAAATTTTAGTTCCCATCCGTTATCCCATAATCTACGCATACCATCCCTTAAAACCCTGCAGTGGATAACATAATTTTTTAACATAACTTGTTTGTAAAATAATTTTGCAGTTATCCCGCTCGGTTCGTTGGTGGTCTTCGGCGTTTAATAAGTATAAAACGTAGAAAAAAGCGCAAATCATCGATAATATTCCGTATATTTAAAACAACAGCCGACTTTATAAACCTCCAAAATCAAAAAATAACAAGTGGTTATTATTCGATTTTCGATTTTCGACGTGATAAAATCACGTAAGCTTTTGCGCCTTTTATTTCTTACAGCCGAGTTGTTAGATCGGCAATCTTCGAGAGCAAATAAACAATTGTACCAATCACCGGCGTGGTTAGTATGCGCGACGCGTGTGAAGGTGGTAGGCATAGACATCATAGGGGTGGACGAAATACTCTCCGGTCTTTTCCGGCAAAAAATAACGTTTCGTGTAGCCAATGATAAATTCGAGAGTCTTGCTCAAAAGCGTTTGCTTAATATTTTAAAAATAATCTTACAAATATATGAATTTACAGGGGTTGTAAGGGTTGAGGATATCCCACACTTATACATAATTCTTTGAAAGGATTATTGTAGCAGGAGGATAATTAAATTAAAACGTTGACATTGGTGGTCTTATTATTATTGTGATCGTGAGCATTTCACAATATAATAGGTTGATAAAAACGTTCCAATGCTTATGAATTTTCTTTTGAAATCCAACTGAAAGATCTCCTAGATGGATAAGTTAGTTATCCAAGTTCCTCTACTTTCTTTGTCATGTCCGTCTCACTAAAATAGGCTCTAGAAAATTTACAAAATAGCCGGGAAAAGGTCGGAAAGCTACCGGAAGTCTGGCAACCCTAATCGCGTCCCGACGCTCATATCCGGGGGGATCGCGGTTGAAGACAGAATTGAATTTTGATGGCATGATTGGTTTTAAGATTTGCTTACATTTTCGAACAGAGATTTTCAATCAGAATATTGGGAAGGCCGGAATTGAGTTGGTACCTATAGGCACCCTATCCCACTAATATTAAAATGTGAAAGTTTGTAAGTTGGATGGATGGATGGATGTTTGTTACTCAATAACCCCAGAACGACTGAACGGATTTGAATGAAATTTGCCACAGATATGGATACAGATTATGGTCTGGAATAGCACATAGGCTACTTTTTATCCTGTTAAAATATATGGTTCCCGTGGGATAGATTTGTTTTTAATCATATGTATAAGAAAGTCGTGTTTATATTATAACTCAAGAACGGCCGAGCAGATTTGGCTGAAAATTGGCGCAGAGAGAAGCTTAAATCCAGGAGACAGACATTGGATACTTTGATCAAATTTCAAAAAAAAAATCAAATTTTTTTCAACAAATTCGTTTTCACAAATTATTTAAAGGCTTCATGAACACTGAAAAGATAGCATGAGGATATGGAGCTCGTGGTAGCCCTGCAGTTTTTTTCTAAATTCAACGAAAAACATGATTGCGATCGAATCATAATAGTCGATGATTGCGTCGATATCTATATACAGTTCTCGAGCCTTGCTGGTTCGAAAGAATCGGTGACACGATGAGAAGAAGAAGAGCCTTGCTGTGGCGCATTGATGATTCTTTTAAAAATAGCGTCTGCATCATAGCATTATACGTATAGGTATCAGAAGCATCATAGGTACAAGTGTTCAAGAATTGAAGCAACGAGATGCAAATTTGGTCGCGACGCTTTAAAATTTTAGGTTTTGGCTTCGCTCTGGAAAAACAAAGCCCTAAAGTGCCACACTGTCAGCCTTTTACTGTAGATACTATTCTAATATCTCAGTGGATCTCGCTCAGACATTTCTTGAATACTAATGCCGAGAAAAATACAATTTGTGGCTTACACCTTTCTTGCGGGGTGAGAATTTACCTGTATTTTTATGAAGGGTGTTTTTAAATCAATTTTAAACGCTTTTGTGCATTTGAAGGGTACGTATTAGATTATTCCATGTTCATGTTGCTCGGGTAGAAGTTAGTTTTCATTATGTAGGGTTGACACACACGTAACAGAGTCTTAGTAAAAAAATGTTTTGCAACCGTTCACATAGAGCTAGTTCTCCTATACATATAGCTAGACTAGACTGAAGTCTTACAGCAAAAGCGGGAACTAAGCCTCTTCACATACAAAAATAGAGTACTAGAATATGATTCTGCGAGTTTTATGCGTATCGTCAAAACTGTAGGCCTACAAGCTCTGTCTGGCGCTGACGCTGGCTCTGGTTTTGAGTCTGTGTGAGTGCTGATTAAATAAATCCTACGTCGAAACGTCACACACACAGTATAATAAATTGGTGAGCACTCACACAGACTCAAAAAAGAGCCAGAGCCAGACAGAGCTTGTGGTAGGCCTACTGCTTTTCGTCATTATCCAATTTTTGCCAAAGGTTCACCAACTGCAACGGTGGAAGTAATTCCAAGGTTGGTGCTCTACTTAGTGCCTTTTTTTGTTAGTTGGTATAAGTAAAACATCGCTCATAGGTATTTTGATCCTCACCACCAGAGACCAATAGCTACCTTGAGATATGAAAGTAGGTAGTTTCATCTATCCAACTTGAACTCAAGTTCAATAAACTTCTTATTTTGAGATTATCACTGCTTTCTCGGGGTGATCAAAACAATCAAAGTCAAGTCAATCAAATCAGCCCACAAAGAAAATAGAAAAAGATTACTGCAACCAACCTTTACCTTACTTACACTCTCGCGGCGGAAGCGGTGCGCGCTCATTTCCTGACGCAGCGGGAGTCTATGGGGCCACAGCCAGGGCTGGCTGCAGGGTTCAGGTCATGATAACTTCTCAAAACACCCAGGCAACGAGCTCTGGCAAAGTTCCTAACGCAGCGGGAGTCTATGGGGCCACAGCCAGGGCTGGCTGCAGGGTTCAGGCCGTGATAAAGACCTGCGCACACCTAAGTCGCTGGCGTCGGCGATCAGTGAAACGCTGTCAAATTTGACAGCGATATTTAACAGCGAGCTCTGGCAAATTTTCGAATTGCCAAGGGAGTTAACACGGAGTTAACTGCTACACATTTCAGTATGAATTGTTTGGATATGTAGCCGGCAACGTTGCCATGGCATCTCGATGAGTTACCGGTATTAGTGTAATAGCAAACACACACTTATAGTCACATATATTTTGCTGCTAATTTTTCCTTCGTGATTACTCTAAATATTGGCGTTTATAAAATTCGCAATTTCTGCTCTGAAGCTGGAGACATGCACATTACAGTTCAAATAAATACATCAACATCATCATCCATAGCCCGACTTCACCCACTGCTGGGTATAGGACTCCCTTAGTTTGTGCCATCTACCCCGATCCTGTGCTAGTCTAATTCATTAAAAATACATATTGTAGACAATCCATCACAACACTGTTTAGCCAAACTAAGCAGAGCTTGTACTATGGGAACCACATACCCACCATAATCTTCTTCTTATCGTGTCACTTCGAACCAAGTGTGGTGAAAGGATTTTAAGTGCGCCTGAACGAGCTGATATAATACTCATATGCTTTATTTTGTAAACACACTTATTTTATTTTTCTCATACTTGGTTTAAACGAAATAAAATAACTATTCGGAAACCAAATCTCGTAGATTCTCATAAACTGACGTCAATCATAAAACTGAAGCTTTATAAGAGATGCCGCTTCTTATGAGGGGCCCCTAAACCACGGAACCCCCGCCGTGCAAGCTTACTTAATTATCTGCCAATAAAGCCCAGTTGTCAGTTGCCAGAAGACGTACCAAATCAATAAGACAGAAACTTGCAACATTGATTTCTTCATCAAGATAATTATTATTTCTTGAGTTTACTCTTTGAGCTTTCTTTATTCTATGCACACGCATAGACAAAATTAAGAAAACTTAAAATTAAGACTTGATCAAAGGCAAGCTTAACCCTAAAAAGAGTTTTCTTCCAGCAAACCTTTAAGGATAGATATAAGCTTCTAGCTTCCACCTGAGGCGTTATGTAGGTATAGTCGGCTGCACAGTAATGTATATGTACAAATACAAATCATAAACAAGTTAGTGCCGCAGACCTACGCAAGTGACCTACATAGCAATACTTTGATAGGCGATGGTTGCCATTTAACACCAGAGCCAATGCTTGTTCCATCATCATGATTATTTTTTGAGTAGTAGTCAATTATTAGTTGTTGTCCTGTAACTCATTTACAAAAAAGCAGCCAAGTGCGAGTCGGACTCGCCCATGAAGGGTTCCGTAGCAACAAGTTTTTTATTATTAAGCCTTTAGTCACTGAACTTAAATTAACATCTTTATATACATTTTTTATATAATTAACATAATTTATTTTTATAATAGGTACTAAGTTTAATGCACATCAGTTTCTATTTCTGTACGTCCATCCGACGCAAAGGCCTCCTCCAGCTGTTTCCATCTCTCCCTGTCCTGTGCGAGTCTCGTCCACAGTGGGCCTGCTGTCTTCTTTATCTCATCTGCCCACCCCTCTTTATTGGTCAAGTAACATAATATAAAAGTTCTTGTAGTTCGTCGAAGGTATATGTATAAATTGCGGTTTACGATTACGACTTATAAAACAAAAACTACTTACTAGATCTCGTTCAAACCAAATATCGATGAAAGTTTGCGTACCTACATCATATATTTTTTTTAGTTTTATCATTCTCTTATTTTAGAAGTTAGAGGGGAACCAACATTTTACCACTTTGGAAGTGTCTCTCACACAAATTTACAACTTATAAATGTGGAAGTATTTTACTACGTTGCAGCACAACAAATACTCTTTCCTGCATTTTGTGCCAAATAAAATATGTACTAACTTTGCTGATAGATAAATTGTATTTAGATATTATTTGCTATGTTTTACAGGGTGCTACCATGAGTGCCGCGGGGAGAGCAGGCGAGTGACGAGATGTCGCAGCCTCCGTACCACGCACCCTGGCATCCACACTACCAGCACAGGTAGGCCGACATATTGTTATAAAACTCAAAGACACATATTTTTTTTTATTAAAATTCACAAAAACAGAATACTTATAGGTATAATATAATTTTTCATTCGTTTGCTGCTTTGTTTTGCTAGTGTAGATTCTACCTTAATCGATTTCCTTCATTGATTCTGCCATCACATCGGTGTTAAAACATAGATGCTTTTTCTCTATCTTACTGTTTTAGAACACTTACATACTCTGGATTTTATTGTATATACCTAAGTAAAAAAACTTAAGGTAGGTAAGTAGATATTCATCGAGTAGGTACTTTAGGTACTTTGTTCTCGGCTGTATGATACTATCAAAGATCTGCCAATACTCATTGTTTTTTTTTTCAGAGAAGGACCTCCCCTCCCTCCTGCTCCCCCGCGGCGGGAACCCCCCTACGAGTCAACCTTGTACCGGCCCCACACACACACGCAAGCCCTTACTGCGCACACGCAGATACATACACCGTGAGTATGTTATTGTTTATTTATATTTTGTGGTACAGGTACCATCTTTTTTTAGACTCTTGGAGCCAATCGATATAAGCAATCTTCAGTAAAATCAAACGATCTCTCTATTGAAAAATCAAAGTTAAATTCTATTTAATATTGTTGTAGATGTAAAGGCGAAACAGAAGTCAGATCAGAGTACAGAGAGCACTTCCATCCACACAGGTCAGTACAGTCAGAGACGGATTTAGGGAAGGGCAAACAGGGGGCTTCTTAAGAACCGTGAAGTTACCTGTTTAGAGTTCTTATTTCAAGTTAATAAAATTATAATACCGTATATCGGCATCGGTATACGGTACCTAGGACCAAGCCTAGAAGAACAGACAATAAACTTACAGCTCAGTTCAACCATAAAACTTATCCATGATGTATCTGCAGATGCAGTTCATCATACAAGTGCTCCGAAGAAGAAGAGGCGAGAGACAGAGAGGAACCCGTGACCAGCTCGGCAGAGCTCCAACATTGGGACGAGAAGATTGGTAAGCATGTGTTTTGTATCCTGGATATACTTGCATACTGCTGTGGCGCAATAACCCTAAGTGGAACTTGACCTCCGGCAACAGAACCTGCCAGGCTTTTCTATACCTGCACACCTACGAGTTCTCGCAGGTCGACAAACTAACCTTCAATATAGACAACTTGGCTTTGCTGGGTAAGAATGAAAGAGAGGTGAGCATGGTTACCCAAAGGTTGGAAGAAGAAGCCCTGAAATTCGGTCTGCAAATTAACCACAGGGCAAAACGTAGGTTCACTTAAAGCGGTACAAAAACAAATACCTATTACTGGATTTGAAAACACTCAAATTGAACTCAAACGAACTCTAGTTATCTCTGTTATTGAGATAACTTGTTGCGTAGTTTGTAAATTCCTGATGGGTTTATTTCAATACATGTAGATTGTTTATTCTAAGCAAAAACAATAAAAATAGATCTGAAACTATTTTTGTGTTTATTTTCCTCATAGTTATTTCCTCGTAGAGAGTTGAAAACATCGGTAGCGTTATAAATATTTTTCAGCGTATGGTGACTCATTGCGTTGTTGATGCGTATCAGGGTTTTTTTGCGTGGTATGATAAAATTATGCTTTTGTAAATTTAGGTTTGTAGGTACCTACTAGGCAGTAAGTAGGTACAAATATTACTGATCATTTTTTGTACCTCTGCCCGCCGCTGTCATGGAATCATTAGGGAATCATAGAGCAGCGCGGCAACCAAAGAAGATGATTACTCTTTGCCTTCCATTGCACGGAAATAAATTTGGATCTCTTGCGTTTCCGCCTGCTGGTTAGTCATCTTCTGCGCCACAGAAGGCCAAAGTAAACAAGTATCAATAATTTAATATCTTAAAGATTATTATGATGAGGAAATATTTGTATCCATGTATTTTTGTAAAGAATAACATCAAAAACTACTGCAATCTGTTTTTCACCATTATTTTTGTGTAACATATACAGAGTGGCCCAAAAGACGTGTGGTTCAAACTCTAGGGGTTAGATGGGGTCATCAGCTGTAAAAAGTTGTTCTACGGGAGGTCCTTGGTCAAACCCTGCAGAGTTATAATTTATTTTGTGTTTTATGAGAAAATTGACTTTTTTTAACTAATTCTTATTATAAATCTTAGAAAAATCTAGAGTCACTCAGTCATTTGAATTTTTCTGAACGAAACCAAGGCGACGATAGTCATAAAATTTAAGTAGGGGGAATGTTGTAAAAGCGTTTTACGTTGTATT
The DNA here is from genome assembly GCA_939531255.2 of Thera britannica. Taxonomy (NCBI): domain Eukaryota; kingdom Metazoa; phylum Arthropoda; class Insecta; order Lepidoptera; family Geometridae; genus Thera; species Thera britannica. The sequence continues at coordinate 18,051,773 of OW618037.2, forward strand.
TCCAAGTAAAAGTGCAGGCTAGTTGTTCAATAAATGATGGTGTTCCAGTGAGCAGCTCGCTCTGCAGTGTTAGCGGCGCCGGTGCTGCCACGGCGGCTGGCAACTCCCGGAGCGAGGCTGCCTCACCGCACCAGCATGTCACCACCACACATGCAGGTAACAGAGTAACACGCAGGAGTTAAGGGATAACCATTGCATATGACAAGCATTGCCTCGTAGATCAGGAAGGTGCCCTACGATGCACTGCCCTGCGTCCATCAATATGAAGCATACAGATGTTCAGCCACACGTGTCAATAATTTCACCACACGTATAAGAGTGAAGTGGTTACCATCGCCTTTAATAAAGCATGACCAACCACGTAAAGTCACGCATGTCAGGAACGTGCCCTACGATGCACTGCCATCAAATTGAGGCATACAAGATGTTCATGTGCCAGTAATTTCACCGGCACCCACACACTTCAAACCGATACACGGCAATGCTGCTTCACGGCATACACACACATGACACGGAAACCTCATCAAGACTTTCGAAAGAAGATGCAGACCCAAAACTAGACACATCTCAGAACCTTACAGTAAGTAAACCCCTAACAAGGATGAAGTTTCATTCCTATAGAATATAATGAACAGGCCTACCGACCACCCCCGAAACCCCAAAAGCCGAATTAGTAAAAATAAAGTAACTTATAACATCTTCGCGAAAATAGATACCTATATTCAACTGCAAACCAACACGGCCCGAACATCTGAAAACCGAAGTTTTAAAACTGACCTACTAAAAGTTTCTGATCTCTCCACCAGGTGGCACTGGACCAGGAGGTAGGCGAGGGGCGCTTCAACTGTGGCAGTTCCTCGTATCGCTCCTGGCAGAGGGCGCGCGCTGCGTCGCATGGACCGGCAGGGGACTTGAGTTCAAGCTGCATGAACCTGAAGAGGTAACTGCATCTATTCCGGGGTAGGTAGACTTTAGGTGGTAGGCTATTGGCGTGACACGAGGCTCTTCTAATAGCAGAAAGCACTGCGTGGTGTGGTGTGGCAAAAGATAGATTGATAGATAACTCTATATTGATTACAATGACACACTAGGTATACACAATAGGATACAGTTTTTATTTTATTTTATTTTATAGGTTTAACATTTTTCAATAAATAAACAGAAGTAGTAGTTTTAAGAAATAAACAGTCACAGTAATGGTCGTAGTAATGGGTGGCCTTATCGCTAACAGCGATTTCTACCAGGCAACTTTGGGATTATAAACGGACTTAATCTTACAGTATCTAAACATTACACAGAATACAGGAGACGTTTGACTTCAACTATCCAGGGTTAGGTTAGGGCAGTTTCCCCATGGGCCATGTCTAATTCAGAGACCGCTACGTGGCGACCGGCAGATGACTGAGTTTAGAAGAGAAGAAAGCGGAAGAGCCTAAGCCTTTGCTAAGGTTAAGTCAATCTGGCGGCAGACTGAGGCACTTTATCCTCTAATCTCATTCCATTCTGAACATTCCCCGCAGGTGGCGCGTCGATGGGGCGCTCAGAAAAACCGGCCCGCGATGAACTACGACAAGCTTTCACGCTCACTCCGATATTACTATGAGAAGGGCATCATGCAGAAAGTAGCAGGTAAATGCTGCCCTCATAGTTCAGTTGGTAGAAGCTCTGCTTTATGCGCTGGAGGGCGTGGGTTCCCAACCGTAAACAAATACTTATGTTTACATAGATGTTTGTTCTCTGTCTGAGTGTTCTATTGCATTCTAATCTAAGTACGAATTTACAAAAAAAAAAATTATAAGTAGGTATTATATCAGCAGTCGGGTTCCCTAGTACAAGCTCTGCTTAGTTTGGGGCTAGATTGGTGTGAATTGTCCACTATATTTATTTATTTTATTTTTTAATGGATACTGTATGGGCAGGTCACTTCGACCTACACAGACAAGCCAATACGAGGCACAGATTAGCTAATGTTACAGAACCAGTGTCTGTTTATTATAGTCTGTGCCTATAAGATGAATGCCCTCGTGCAACAGTGAAGCAAGCAGCATTTTTGAATGGTTTCCAGACAGACAGAGCTTTACTTTCTTAAATCATGTCTCATCATTACTGCTTGTGTTTTTCAGGCGAGCGCTACGTGTACAAATTCGTATGCGACCCCGAAGCACTCTTCAGCATGGCTTCCCCCCGCGCGCGTTCACCCCCCGCTCCTCCCCCGTACGACGTCCTCTCACAACTATACGGGGGGGTGGTGTACCCCCAGTACGTTCCTGGACCCTCGCAGCCGGAGTACCAGGGGAGGTACTACCGACATATCAACCACCTAGGGCATTACGACACTTAGGGAGTTCTATTATAAGATAAGTTTTCTTCTACTACACACTTTCAGAGTCGCAAATCGTAGTTTTACTCGATCAGTGTGAACCAATATACGTGTCTCTTACTTTTCTATGTAAAAATGATGAGACAACAACTCGATTCGAACGTATTGTTGTTGTCTCATCTTTTGTCCATACAAAAGAGAGGGACAAGCGAAACGAATTGCTTAAACTGATCGAGTAAAACTCAGACTAGGGGTACCTACAGATATAACATGGCTTTGGTCACTTACTCACCTATTGGTAACTACTGGTTTATTATCTGACGGTTGTCTGGATATTAATTTCGATAAAGAAAATGCAGCTGTCACTGATGATGATGACCGAAGTTATTCAAGGAAATACAGACTCTTGGTTCGTGTATTTTTTTTAATTCAAGCTGGTTGTAGGTTTTATTACAAACTTCAAAGAAAGGAGGAACTTATAGAAGAGATTATTCGTAATCTGTAAAAAAAACAAACAAACATAATACTTACCTATACCTAGCCTACTCAATGAATCATCAATTTTGTACCCCAACAATTCACACGTTGAAATTAATCTATCTAATGGCTAAACAAATATTGGTGATGCTTTGTAAAAAGCAGCGTCATGTGTCGATTATTGAAGGAAGGCGGCAATTTATGTAAATACGTGGATTAGCTTGATTATGTTGTACTGTCAGCGACACGAGTGGATTCTGCTCACGTGTACCATGAAACCACAAGTACAAGTATAGTGTCCACAAAGTGCTAAAGGTATTAGCACCACTATATACCTACCACATAACTTCAAAAAATACAAATTAGCACGGTTATTCGTAAAGAATTCTACTACTACTTCGACCTCTCAGCTCAGTTGGTTATAGTAGCTCTGCCTTCTGCGTCTCAGGTGGTGGGTTAGTTAAATCACCATCGAGAAAAAATATTTGTGTGCTGAACACATATGGTTATTCTCTGTCTGGGTGTTATATTGTATTCTACTCGTAAATATCTACATAATTTACAAAAAAAAGTTTTATTATTCCAGCCATCTGGTTCCTATAGTACAAGCTCTGCTTAATTTGGGGTTATGTAGTATTGTGTGAATTGTCCACAATATTCAACATCCCTATGCTCCCAAAGGGAAGACAAAAATCACTATTCAGCAACACAATTTCTACCTATAAGTTGCAAAGTACCAGCGACAAATGACGCGGTTGGAATAGTATGTCGCGAACATTTTTCCAACAAAACTCAATAAAGTCGTAGAACATTATTATTTGTTGTGACCGTGAATGTCCAGAATCACCTACGGAATAAAATACTATTTCCGACGAGACACCCTGTACTGTATTTTTAAGTAGGTATAATATTACTCATGTATTTAAATACCTAGGTAATAAATAGGCTGTGTAACGGATCTAGGAAGTTTCTAGTCGATAGGTACCTTAGTACCCTCTAGTCATTTATTTCAGTTGTAAGAATTATTGTTTGAAAACGATTAAGAAAAAATATCATTTAGTATAAAATATACCACCTCGAGGTATAACAATGATAATTGGTATTATTTAATATTTTAAACGTTGAAGCAAGGGCTTAGATTAATTTATATTGTAGAGTAGGGGCAGTCCGCTACACATTAGGCTACCCATAACTGACTGGCATCTCAGCTCAGTTGGTACTTACTAACTCTGCCTTCTGCGCCGTAGGCCCTGGTTTCGATCTCCACCGAGAACAAATATTTGTGTGGTGAAAACAGATGTTTGTTCTCTGTTTGTGCTAAATTGTATTCTATGTATGTTTTTACAAAAAAAAACATATCGCACCCCTCGAAATATTCAAAGCGTTTAACTTTATTAGTTCAAAGACGAAAAGGGTAACCTGATGCGTAGCCGTGTGTACCTACATTAGCTAGTTATGACAATCAAGCAATTTTGTGATTAATAAATTTACATTTCGATAACTATTATTGAAGTTTTATTTCCAACCTACAGATGTTCCTTAAATAATTTATAAGTATAATAAAAAACAAAGCCACCGTCAAAACAATTTTATTTGCATACTACCTATAAACAAACAGTCAAACATCAACATTTAATATACCTATAATACTTCTTATTCGTTAACAAAATGTCTCAAAAAATATAATAAAATGAGTTATTTGTATGAAATAAAACGAAATATAAATAATTTTAACATAATTCACATGAATCAGCTCATTGCGACACAATATTAAATTAAAAAATAAATATGTAATATAAAAAAAATACAACACAATATGGAATACTATCAGCTGGGAATCGGATAGTGACCCAAACAAGTTATTTAATTATTATTACAAACATTGCTTAACATTTTTTTAAACATTCTTTAAAATAAAAACAAAACCAAGAGATTCTTAAAATAATCATAATTTGTGACTGCATGGTTTCTCTTTGCCTAAATTACCGCAGAGGATAAAAAAATATTACTGTTGTTACTAAACCATTCTTCAGTATGGTTCCGTTAGAAGCTTTTTTCAGAGCTAAGTGGGATGAAATATATATAATATTCGACGGAGCAGGATCTGAACCTATTACTCACACCTTACAAAAAGTTGGGTCTGAACCTAATAAGCGCAGGGATACCTAACAGTGACACGTGAATAGGTCTAGAATCCAATTTCCTGATAGTACATTATGACAAAACAACATAATAAATAGGTTTTATGTACTACAAAAATATAAATTTGTTACATATTTAGGAATATAATATAATTGAATTATAACTATACTAGAATCTTTTCATAGTTACGTCTATGCAAAAGATAATATCATTTTGTGCAGTTTTGAGTACAAAATATAACATTGCGGTGTTTAAAAACAAATCTACTAAAATGAGCGATTATGATTTATATACCTAGTCTTTTTATAAGAATAAAATTCTTACCTATTAAAATCTAGTTTAAAATTGTTTATTGTCAAATTCAGTCATTATTTATTTAATATTTTAGAAGAAGAATTTAAAAAGAAGAGGTAGAATAAACAATACAAAATAAAAATAAACAACTCAGTTCCTTATTATATTTAAATTAATTTAGTGCTTCTTGACTTGTCCCTAGAGGTAGAAACTTTGCAAGAGTATTACAATAATCTACGGTTTAATACGACTTAAAATATTCATTTGAAGTGTCCAAGACATTTATTTAGAGTTCATCTTGTAAAAAAAATGTGATATAAAGTTATCTATATTATCAAAATCGCTAAAAATAATATAGCATTATAAGCGCACCATTACAATATTGCACAAAACATAATCCTCATTTTATGAGAAACTTAAAATAACTCCACCTATGTGCAGTATTTGGAAACTATCACTCATTTAGTGCCTAGAGACTGAGCTAGGTCCTTTCTAATCTAACAGATCGACTAGGTAAAGCAACGTTCAGCTCGGTCATTACAATGGGTGACCGTGAGTGGCTTTCATCGAGCGCTTTTGAGGCCGGCTATATCAGTAATGATAGAGACCTCTGAGTAGCTGACGGTAAATGCTACTAGCATTTTGATCAGGGCGCTTTTTTGCGGCACATAATAGCAGTCCTATAACCGCTACAGCATCATAAAGACATGACAAATGTCTTACACTGGCTTTATGTGACTGCTTGCATTCTTTTATGTACTGAATACGACATAGCAACGGAGAGAACTGCCGTTTGCTAACAATAGAGCAACCGACTGACAGCTATCCAAAACAGTTTCAAAACTCCTTAATGCGCAGTTTCCAGACTCCTTAGATCAAACGAAACTACATAGCTGTCAAATTGACATAACAGTTGAATGCACGCATGCGCTGTTCCTCTATGCATAAAGCGATGCTTCTGTCATATTATTCCGAGCATTTCTGCGCTCCGGAGAACATGACAATTAAGCCATGAACACCATAAAAAATCCATCACCGGTGTTATAAAACCACTAGATCATAGTAAAACGGCTACCTATGCAATGTGACGGCGACATCTCGCAGCATCGACCGGATATGGTCGTAGGTTGCGAAGGATATGCCGACAGCGATTGGCCCTTTGACCCAGTTCATTGTGAGACCCTTGAAGAAACCTCGCATGCCTTCCGCTCTGAAAAGGAATACATCATAAATAATAATCATTGAAAGATGTATATTAAAAATGCAGATAATGATATTTGTGTGGAATAGGTTTATATGTGAGGTTTGAGCATGTTCTAAGATCATAGATTTCAACAAGAAAGTTGAAAGCAATTATATAGCGATTTCATTTCATCTTTTGCCTGGCGCAGCCTTATGGATATAAAATAATAAGCGATTTTATTTCATCTTATAAATGGCGCAGCCTTATGGATATAAAATATTAGTGTTGACTATTCGTATGCTCCACCTAATAGGTATGAGCAAATAACTATGTGTCAACCTCCAAAGAACTAATGACTTTGACAACATACATATCCAAAAAAAACCATGACTGTCAGACAAAACTATTTACTAACAAGTGAAGTTTAAAAAACATAAGAAACTGACTTTATGGTCAACTGCGGAACTGATTTTGATATAATTTATGTGGGACCAATCTGATAAAATTCCCTTTCAGATATATTGTTTTAACAAATCGTTTCATAAATGACAAAGTTATGCAATAACAAACATAAAAAAATACGACCGAATTGAGTACTTTCTTTTTTAGGTATATCAAGTCGGTTAAAAAGATAATTTACGCCAAAAGCAGAATTCGTTCGCATTAGCTTTTTTCAAAGTGTTCTGGCGCAGTCTTCGGGATGGCGATACTCACGCGTACACTTCCTGCATGGTGGTGAGCACGGTTCTATAGGGGTAGGTGCCTTCAGGGCGCCGACGCGCGGTCTGCATGCGACGGCGCACTATGTCGAGCGGGTAGGACGCCGACTGCGCAAGCGCACCCGCCGCTCCGCCGCAACACACGCTTGCAAGTGGACCACGCGACCCGAAGTATTCTGGAAATGTTATAGTTTATGGTAGAAAATACCCCAATTTCAATCGTGAATACGGCTATAAACTTTCTTCATTCTGGAATCCTGTTTTAATTAAGTGTGTCCATCGCGAAAGATCATCGCAGTGTGTAGATACAGTCTTTATGGACATGGACATTTCTAATTCTGAAGACCAAAGTGAGGGTAGGTGAAACTGTGACTCTTGTATGTATATATATTTATATATGTATACAGGGTGTCCCATAAGTCAACGTCCAACCGAAAACGGGTGATGCGCCAAGTTATGACAGTTATCAGAAAAATATAAAAAAAAATATTTGTTGAGTACCTTTCGAGTTATAAGTATTTAAAAAAAACAGGAAAAACTGACACCCTCTGATGATCTTTTAAGTCCTGTGACTACAAATATTAACTTTTCATGAAAATTTTTTCTGCAACGTAAGCATGAATAACCCTTCTGTACATTACAATTCAAAATTAAGCCATAACTGCCTCAGTTTTCAATGAAATCGTGGAGGTTTGGCCAACGTTTCATTTCAGATAATTACATCACCCAACTTTAACCGTTTGTACCGCAAAAAAAATGTACTACACTATCATGGCATGTAACTTTAAAAATTGGCGCATTTATCCAGGATTCCAAAATGGTATAATACTTGCTAGAGTACTCTTTAGTTTTGGAAATAAAAAATGTTTTTTCAACTAAACCGGATTTCCAATCAATTTTATTTCAATAGATAAAATGTTTGTACCCTTTAAATGATGGACTTAAAATGCCTACGCTGTGTTTTTAAGTGACTCACAATTCACAGGTACAAGTAATACCATTTCGACAATGCAAGTAATTAGATAGATCCACCATCTTGTCGAAAGAGTAATAACCATGGGTTTTCAAGTAATTTGATAGTTTTAGGTAAAAGTTTGAAATAAAATTCAATCATAGGATTACTTCAATCGTGATTTTAATCTAAAGTTTGCCTTCGCCCGTCGCCGGTCTTATTACATGGTTTTTGACGTGATAACGTCTTATAATTCGATGGAGCCGGCTGCTCGTACGAAAAAACATGAATCATGCGGCGTTACCTCGCTCTGAGGCGTTCCATTTAATACTTGAAATGCAAGTGAGAGCGCGGAACGAGCGACAAAGATGCACAATCAGCCTCCGCGTTCGGCAGCGTTCGACATCGGTCTCTCTCCTACTTGAGTGAGCGATGCGTCCCCGCGGACAGCTGTATGACGTTGTCACGTTCAACTGTCGTCAGTTAACTGACTTTACAGACAGCTGATTTTTTTTAAGGAAATGTAGAGCTTGCATTACTGCTGAAGGCTAACAGTTTAAACATTTGCTGTAAGTCCTTGATGTAGTTAAATTAAAATCACGATTTAAGAAATCCTATGATTGAATTTTATTTCAAACTTTCAACTAAAACTAACAAATTACTTGAACACCCATGGTTATTACTCTTTCGACAAGATGGTGGCTCTATCTGTTTACTTGCATTGTCGAAATGGTATCTACTTGTACCTGTAAATTGTGAGTCACTTAAAAACACTGCGTAGGCATTTTAAGTTCATAATTTAAAGGGTACAAACATCTAATCTCATGAAATAAAATTGATTGGAAATCCGGTTTAGTTGAAAAAACATTTTTTATTTCCAAAACTAAGGAGTACTCTAGCAAGTATTATACTATTTTGGAATCCTGGATAAATGCGCCAATTTTTAAAGTTACATGCCATGATAGTGTAGTACATTTTTTCTGCGGTACAGACGGTTAAAGTTGGGTAATGTAATTATCTGAAATGAAACGTTGGCCAAACCTCTACGATTTCCTTGAAAACTGAGGCAGTTATGTCTTAATTTTGAATTGTAATTTAGAGAAGGGTTATTCATGCTTACGTTGCAGAAAAAAATTTAATGAAAAGTTAATATTTGTAGTCACAGGACTTAAAAGATCATCAGAGGGTGTCAGTTTTTCCTGTTTTTTTAAAATACTCATAACTCAAAAGGTACTTAGCAAATATTTTTTTTTATATTTTTCTGATAACTGTCATGACTTGGCGCATCACCCATTTTCGGCTGGACGTTGACTTATGGGACACCCTGTATATGTTTGTTGATCCACAATATTATTTCTAATAACAAAGTTGAGGAAAAAAATAACTATTGAGTAAAAGTTTATCAAGTCTCTTGATACAAAGAGGCGCTTGATAATGCGCGCGACCTAACTAAACAACGCTCTTGAAGTATCACATTATTATCTATTACAGTTATTATTATCATTGAGGAAATTTAAAAATAATCATGTTTACTTACCGACATACATGTGTTTGAGCGTGTCGTACGTGTAGAATGAAACGCCTGCGTACGGGATCACGCCGAGAATTGTAGCCGGGTAACCTCTGTCGAGTGAAAATAATCATTTTGAAACAGATCTTCCTGCCCTTATCCCACGCTAAGCGGGGTCGGCACAGCAGATTTTCTTCTTCATCTCACCTCTATCATTCGTCATCTCTGACTGGCCTCTCAGCTCACTTGATAGTAGCTCTGCCTTCTACGCCGTAGGTCGTGGGTTCGATCCCCACCGAGAACAAATATGTGTGTGGTGAACGCAGATGTTTGTTCTCTGTCTGGGTGTTGTATTGTATTCTATGTACATTTTTTTTAATGTTTATGTACAAGTAAATATTAGTTATCTTATTCCCATAGTACAAGCTCTGCTTAATTTGGGGCTAGATCGTGATGTGTGGATTGTACACAATATTTATTTATTAGCAGCAAAGTCCGGCGTTGCCCGGGCATTCCAGAATGCTATAGAACATTCGTAGATCATTCCAGAACGTCACCTCACCTATAAAGAGTTCTGAACCCCTCCTCGCTAACGACCCTCCTGAACACCTCCCGGAGAGTCCGGTACTCGTTGGCATGCGTGACCGCCATCCGCGCGCGCGCCATGTCCAGCGGATAGGTTGCGCTCTGAGAGATCACACCTGCTAGTGACCCCGCTATTAGGTGCCGGATGGGGTGCGCGCTGGAAACACACAAAAAGTTTATTAATTACTCATCATCATCATCATCATCAGCCTGAAGAAGTCCACTGCTGGACATAGGCCTCCCCTGCACATTTCCATGAAGATCGATTCTGAGCTCTTTCCATCCACCGACTTCCCGCGATCTTAACAATGTCGTCGGTCCATTTTTTGGGTTGGCGCCCTACTTTTCGTCTTCCGGTTCGTAGTCCGGACTTACCCATAACTACCTACGGTTTAGTGGTGGGGAACCGGAATAATTACTACCGGCTACTTATTTTTTAATACAAAGAAACCTATACAGGGTTATTCATTATTAGCTGCAAATACTCAGGAATTAGGTTCAACAAATAAAATAAAAAATATTTATGAAATGTTTTTTTTTAAGTTTTGTTATGAAAATCCCGAGAAAATCGATAAAGGAATCATTGGCGCCTGACCTATTTTGACCTTTGATCCGCGCCCGCGCGCCGCCGTGAGTGACACTCTGCGTTCAGTCACCGCCTGGGTGGGTCATCGTCCTGTTCTCCGTGGCAATCAATAATGATTTTATTAATTTCTTTACGGCTATTGCATAAGCAATAGCCGTAAAGAAATTAATAAAAATAAAATTTTGATACAAAAACTTGAAAAAATTTTTGATCAAATTTTAAAAAAATAATTCCATACATATTTTTTATTCTATTTGTTGAACCTAATTCCTGAGTATTTGCAGTTAATAATGAATAACCCTGTATAATAATCCAGGGTACAATTTATATTTCTTCCAAATTTCATTTAAATCGGCCGGGCGTGGTTGAGCCTCAAACATCCATGGAAACTTTACAAGATACAAGATTGTTTATTCGCGACGAAACTAAGAATTAGCTACCGGAATAAAATTCGGATCCGGATACCGGATTAAGGTCAGCCGCATACACACGTTTTCCGTATTCGATTTACGAATTCGTTGTCTATACTCGGATATCCGAATCAATGGAATCAATATATTTGTTTCGTTCCAAAAAAAGCGAAAAACATGGTGCTGTGCTAATGAATTTTACATTTATTCTAGCATTTGGATGTCCGAATACGCAAAACTAATTCGGAAATCGAATACGGAAAACGTGTGTACGCGGCTGATCTATCTAATGTTAAAATTCACAATTTTTCATTTAGATCTAAGAGGCTACCATGCTGAAGGTGCTGTTTCCAGAACATGCTAAATGAACCTTACACCTATAGACATAAGACTCACCGAGCCACCACAGGATCGTCGACCCGCATTGCTTTCTTGCATTGTTCGTGCGCCGTGAACTGTATGGCTGCGTATGGCACTATCCTGGCCATGGTGGCAGAGTTTCCACGCCATAGCGCTAAGAATCCTTCCGTTCGGAGACTGTTGAGAAGGAAGTTGATTGCTGCCTTCCAAGTGTAGCGGATTTTTCTGTGGACGAAAATTTAATTTTTGATCCCAAACCACGGTAAAGATCCCCTTTCACCTCTTAGTACAGTGGGATACAGCTCAAGTTACCTAAAAACAAAGTAAAAAGATGCTTACTGCAAGGACATAAGAGCTAGCAGTGTATAGTCTGATGCGTATCCTTGTGTACCAACCAAGTACGAAAAACTCAAGATTTGGACAAACTCTCATTCTTCAGATATACGTTTCATTATTACGGTCGACAAACCATAAAACAACAAAGTGACTGCTAAAGTACCAGGCTACCAGAATTGCTCAAGATATTATAACCGACTAAAATTAAGCTTATTTGAACTTTACCCTTTGTTGATAACCCTCACGCTTAGGCGATGATCTTGGTTCTTACGTTTCATATTACGGTCGACAAGTCACCAAACAACATTGAAATGGACCGCTAAAGTACCAGTACCCGAAGTCCCAGTGCATTTACAACATTTCGTTACCAAATGTTGTTTTCGTTTCGCCTTTTCGTCTCTCTCTATTGTATGGAGAAAAGATGAGACAACAACTCTAACTACGTAACGTATTTTTACCGTCTCATTTTTCTACATGCAATAGAGAGAGACAAAAAGGCGAAACGAAAACAACATTTGGTAACGAAATGTGGTAGCAAAACTCCGACTTCAGGTACCAGAATTTCTCAAGAATTATGAACTTTAACCATTTACTGATAAGGTTTACTCACGACGCTTGGAAGTTAATCTTGGTTCTATCAAGAGGTGCTATGGCAGTCTTGGCTAGGGCTCCGGCGACGGCGCCTGCGACCAGTGACGTCACTACTGTTGTGCTCCGACTGAGGTCAGCATGCGTGAACTGCTTGGTCTGTGCTTCTGAAATTAATGGGAAATTGTACAAAAACATAATTCACTCACGAATAAATCTTATTAGGAAATGCTAATTAATTTCTATGGTTACTATTTTTTTTTGTTTTTACTTTAATAAAAAATACTAAAATAGATGATGAATGTACCTACCTACTTATACATTATATTTTTCTATTTATTATTTATGAAGGCTTTTGTCAAAGGTACATTAGTTTTTTTATTCATCAACGATATTTTTTATTACAAGCAACTTTTAAGTAGAATAAAGTTATTTTCGCTTAAATAAAATGGCTGAGAATTTAAGCGATAAATTGTTAATTTATTTACGAGAGTTTCTGTTTTATTAAAATTTTGTCCTACATATAGTCAATGTTGAGTGGCTTGTCCAAAATATTGATCTATTTATTTGCCTATTCGTGGTCGCGGGTCTTCAACATAATAAAATCAACAAAAGCAAAGCCATTGAGATAACAGTAACTACCAACGCACGATAAAATTACTTCAAACTTGACGCCGACATCATATTAAATCTCTTTTGACAGGATTTTTAATGGAGCGACGATCTCGACGTTTTCGGTAAAGGATGGTGGAGAAAAGAGATAAAGTAAATACAGTAAACACAGTTCGGGGATTTAAAGAGAGGTATTATTTGTATGTTCAAGATTTGTATCCGTAACATAATTATACCAAGCATCTGTGAATCTATACCAAGTATGGTTGTAGGCAATAAATATTGCACATAGGCTTTTCTGCTTTTGTAGAGCGCTATCTCTTTCTGACGCATACTACGCTCTATGAAGCCGAAATTAGCCGATGAGCAATATTTGTTGTAATGTTGGAATGGCACTAGCACAACACTATGAAGACGTCCCGTCCCTAATCAATTTGTTCGTTCATTCATGTCTGTCTGTTCGTTCTGACTCCCCAAAGTGTGTGCGTGTGTCTTGATCTCTTTAATGAAATATGAATTGTTAATTAGTTATAATTCAGTAAAATAAAACAACTAAAGTAAAGATTGTGTTGGCCGTATATTCATCAGCATAAATATCCTCTAACAAATGGTAGCAGAGCGTGGTTTGGGTTCATCATGGCCACCAACCAACAAATTTCCCAATACCGCATTGAGTTACTAAACCGAAACAATTACGATACTTGGGTCATACAAGCTCAAGCCGTTCTTGTAAAAAATGGATTGTGGACCACAATAAATGACCCAAAGCCCGACGCCGAAAAGGACATGTTGGCGCGATCGGAGCTATTTCTTCTCATATCGCCTACGGAAATACGGCAAGTAAAAAATTGCGCATCGGCATCCGAAATATGGAAAAAACTTAAATGTATTTATCAAAGCGAAGGCCCCGCCAGGAAGGCGGCATTATTAAAACAATTGATCCTGAAGAAACTAATGGATAAAGATGATGTGCAGGATCACCTGTCCGCCATGTTCGACTGTGTCGACATGCTCAAAAACATGGAAGTTGGAATAAATGATGATCTGCTGAGCATCATCATTCTATACAGTTTGCCATCGGCTTATGAAAATTTTCGGATAGCAATAGAAACAAGAGACAAATTGCCTACGCCTGAGGAGTTGAAAATAAAGATTATTGAAGAAGCCCAGGCGAGGTCAAGGCATGGAATTATAAACCAAAAAAAATGGCAACGCACAAGAAAGCGCTTACTATTTTAACAAAAGGAAAATAAAATGCACAATATGTGACAAAACTGGTCACGAAGCATCCAAGTGCTGGTCTCGGAGCAAGAACCAAAGTTCAAGCTCATCGGGAAATAAAAAGAAAAATTCTAAAAACTTTTTTATTTCAGAGCACACAGCAAATATGGCACATACCGAGGCTTCTAATGATGTTTGGTGTCTGGACAGTGGATGTACATCCCACATGACAGGAAGAAATGAAAAATTCAAAAACATCAAAGCCGAACAAGGGAAGCTAAAACTGGCATCGAACCACAGCGCAGAAATAAAAGGTACGGGGACAGTCCAAATCATTTATAAAGAAAATGAAATAAATCTTAATGATACCATTTATGTACCAGAGTTAACCACAAATTTGCTATCAGTAGCTCGCATAACTGAGCGAGACCATACAGTTCTGTTCACTGAAAATAAAGCCTACATAAAGGATTGCAAAGGAAAGACTGTTTTGACTGCTGACAAAAAGGATGGGCTCTATATGACTACTCTTAAAAGCATGCAAACAAACGAACAAGCAAATAATGTTTCAGATAATAATTTAATGAAATGGCATAAAAAGTTGGCTCACTTGAATGAAAAAGATCTAAAAATACTATCATCAAAAAACCTAGTGTCTGGTATAGAATTAAATAAAAATGAAATATTTGAAAACTGTGAAAGTTGTAT
This sequence comes from Thera britannica, assembly GCA_939531255.2. NCBI lineage: Eukaryota > Metazoa > Arthropoda > Insecta > Lepidoptera > Geometridae > Thera > Thera britannica. Next base: position 18,066,776 of record OW618037.2, read on the forward strand.
TCAAGGAAAAATGACACGGTTGCCTTTTCCCAAAAATGATGGAATAAAGACAAAACAAATTTTGGAGGTCATTCACACTGACTTGTGTGGACCCATGCAACAGGCAACCATTGGCGGTTCAAGGTATATCTTAACCTTTATTGATGATTTCAGCCGATACTGTTATGTGTACTTCTTACAGAAGAAATCAGAAACATTAGAAAAATTTAAAGAATTTAAGGAGGAAGTGGAAAAGCTTACTGAAAATAAAATAAAGTTTATACAGTCAGATAATGGTACAGAATTTTGTAATGATGAATTCAACAAATATCTAAGAGAAAATGGTATCCAGAGAAGACTGACAGTCATATACACTCCTCAGCAGAATGGACTGGCAGAAAGGAAAAATAGAACCTTAGTAGAAAAAGCCAGGTGTATGATGATTGAGTCAAAGGTTCCGGAACCTCTGTGGGCAGAAGCTGTATTCACTGCAAATTATATTGTGAATAGATGTCCTGCTAAGGCACTGAATGGTGAGACACCATATGTGAGATGGGTTGGCCGCATTCCATCTGTAAGACATTTACACGTATTTGGATCAAAAGTGTTCACACTCAACAAACAGAAAAAGCGAAATAAATTCGCATCAAAAGCAAGTGAAGGTGTGTTTGTTGGATATGCAAAATATAGTAAAGCGTATAGAATATACTTACCGAAGAAAAATACAGTAATTGTACGTCGTGATGTAAAAATACTAGATGGAAAAATGTACTATCAGAATAATGAAGTCCAAAATGGCCTAACTCTACCTGAACCTGAACAACCTGAAACCGAAAATATAAATATTAATGGAAACAGAAAACAAAGAGAAGAAACAACAATTAATAACTTATCTTTTCAGCCCTCTTATTTTCAGCAAAATGAAGAAAGTACTGATGATGATGATGAATCTATGCACTCGTTCAGCGACTATAAAGATGAAAATGAGGTCACAGTAGCTGAAAACGTAACTGCACAAAGTCAACAACAGCAATGTCAAAGTACTGGTGAGAAAACAGAGGCAAGCCAAACTAGCCGTCCTATCAGAATTAAAAACCCTCCTGTATGGTCAAATGATTATGATCTTGGAGATGGTGAGTGCAACTATGTATGTGAAGAAATCGAAGAAAACGATATTCAAAACAATGGATGGCAGGAAGCCATAAAAGCTGAAATAAAATCGCACATAAAAAATGGTACATGGAAAATTCAAGAAAAAGACAAAATGTCTAAAAATATAGTGGATTTTAAAATGATTCTTAAAGAAAAAATTGGCCCAGATGAAAAAGTAATCAAAAAGGCACGATTAGTGGCTCGTGGTTTCACTCAAAGACCCGGAATTGATTACAACGAAACATATGCTCCAGTAGCCAAATTGAGTTCAATCAGAACATTATTGGCTCTTGCAGTTGAAGAAGATTTAGAGCTTCATCAAATGGATGTAACTACTGCATATTTAAATGGAGAATTAAATGAAAAAATAATAATGAAGAAACCTGAATATCTTGAAGAATATATAACTAAAATAATGCAGGATGAAAGTGAAAATGAAAATTTGGAACTATTCTATAAAGCCAGAAATATGCTTTATGATATAAATAAAATAAAAGGTGAAAAAGTTTGCTTGTTGAGAAAGGCCCTATATGGTTTAAAGCAAGCTGGCCGTCAATGGTTCTACAAGTTAGACTGTGAACTTAGAAAAATGAACTTTAAGGCATCAACAGCTGATCCATGCATATATACAAAGATACAAGGCTCAAACAAGATGATAATTGCTGTTTATGTCGACGATTTAATAATAGCATATTCAAAAAAAGAAGAATTAAATGAGCTAAAGAAAAATCTAAATAAAAGTTTTGAGATGAAAGACATTGGAAAACCAAAATATGTACTTGGCCTTGAAATAAATCATGAAAATGGAAAATTAAAATTAACCCAGCAAAGATATATTCAGAACGCATTGAAAAAATATAAAATGGAAAATTGCAAACCAATGAGTACCCCAATTGAACCATACCTAAAGTTGGAAAAATCTGATAAATGTGACAAAGATATTCCATATCTAAATTTAATTGGTACACTAATGTATTTGTCAGTGGCAAGCCGACCCGACATAGCTTATTCTGTAAGCTATCTATCACAATTCAATAATGCTTATAGTGAAGAACATTTCAAATATGCAAAGCGCATTTTGAGGTACCTGAAGGGTACAATGGATGTTGGTATCTGCTTCACCAAGTCAAATAAAGAAATGTATGGAATGGCTGATGCCGATTGGGCTGGTTGCAAGATAGACAGAAAGTCTTACTCAGGCTATTGTTTCAAATATGCAAATAGTTGCATTAGCTGGGAAGCAAAGAAACAAAGATGTGTGGCACTATCTACAGCAGAAGCTGAATATGTAGCACTAACTGAAGCTGCTAAAGAAGCCGTTCATTTAAAAATGTTGCTTAATGATTTAGGCATTTTATTAAATAATGTTATAATTTTCAGCGACAACCAGGCAGCTCAGGGGCTTTCCACCAATCCTATCATCAGTGGAAGGTCGAAGCACATTGAGATCAAGCAACATTTCATCAGGGAATGTGTGCTAAAAGGGGTCATCGGCATCAAATGGATACCCACACAAGAAATGGAGGCCGATATCCTCACAAAGGGTCTACCTGGACCGAGGCTCCTGATGCTCCGGAAGCACCTTGGCATATCATGAGTGCTGAGCTCGTGAGCAGAGTGTTGGAATGGCACTAGCACAACACTATGAAGACGTCCCGTCCCTAATCAATTTGTTCGTTCATTCATGTCTGTCTGTTCGTTCTGACTCCCCAAAGTGTGTGCGTGTGTCTTGATCTCTTTAATGAAATATGAATTGTTAATTAGTTATAATTCAGTACAATAAAACAACTAAAGTAAAGATTGTGTTGGCCGTATATTCATCAGCATAAATATCCTCTAACACTACTACTGTATGTCGTCTTTGAAAACGAAACTCTAAACGAAAATATTAATAGCAATAGTAGTAGTAGCCTATTTAGTATAATTTCTTGATAACTAAAGCTTAAACACCTGCATAAGTGTCTTTTTAAGATGCCAATGCTAATTCAATATCTTATCATTCTTCATGGAGTGACAAAAATAAATTAACAATTTTAGTTAAGCCCCTCTTAAGTATAACTGAGAAATGGCATTTAATTTCAAGATGGTTTGGTAAAGTTTTGTAAAAACCCAGCTCAATCCAGCAGCCATGTTTTCATTACTCAATAATAATAATATTAAATCGAATTATGGTTTTATGTCCCCACTTCCCCACCCATTTTTCATTAATTCAGCTACTTATTATTTCTTAGCATTTTTTATTATTTAACCTAGTGTTGTGTACTACTAAGTTTAAGTAGTTTAGGCAGATGTAATATATTAACCTTTAACGCTTTTATGCTTTTCATGACATGTAATTTGACCAATAAAATGTGTATACCTTCATTTCTAGTTGGAAGTAGGTACTTACTACGACTGCTACATTATCTAATATTATTTCTACTGTTCTGTTATCTTATCAGTGTGAATATTAGTCTTTCATTCAAATGAGATAGGTTTACAACCCCTGAGACCTTGAGGTTTGAACCTACGTTACTGGGCGCAAAACTACCACCTGCGGTTTTGCTCTAGACTCTAAAGCAGGGATTCCCAAACTATTTTGGACAAGTGACCCCTTTTCCAAAATGAACAGTTACCTCAGACCCCCATGACCAAATTACCTAGTTTTAAGGTCAAACCCCTTATTCACAATGGTCCGCTAACTTAAAACAGCTGCTACAGAGTGTTAACTTTCATAGGTCTCTCTCGATTTAGGTCAATAGAAGATGACTTAACTAAACTTTAAAGTAAGCAGACTATTATGAATAAGGGGGCTTATCTTTAGTTTTTTTCCTATTGATACAAAATACCTAGGTTCGGCAAGTTTATCATGTGCACTTGATGAGCGGGCAGGTTTTTCCGCAAGTAGGCCGCTGGTGGGCCTTTTTTGCGTGACCCTTGACACGTGTTGCTCGAACTTTTTTAGTTTCTACAACACGCCGGTTTCCTCACGATGTTTTCCTTCGCCGTTTTTGAGAGTACTGGCATAGTGCACATAAATTTTTCGTCAGAAAAACTCATTGGTACACGAGTAGATTTGAACCCACAATCTTCGGATCGGAAGGCGGGGCCACTAGGTACAATTGGAAAAGTGATTAAAGTTGACTTCATTTTCTCATCAAAATTTAACAAAATAAACGCACCTACGTTGTACGAACTTGAGACTTTACATTACTACAACAATGCTATTTCCTACAAAAATATTAATTATTCTTAGTACACGTAACACAACTTAAACAATACAGTACCTAGCTACCTAACTTGAAAGTTTGAAATAAGAACTTGTGTTAATTTAATAGGGGTCGATTTAAAGACCTCGTCGACCCCCAAAATCAGTTTTCGTTTATGTCGACCCCTAGGAAACCAATATCGACCCCAAGGGGGTCGATATCGACCACTTTGGGAATCCCTGCTCTAAAGCAAAACCTTGCACCCAGTAACGTAGGTTCAAAGTCTAAAGTTTAGACAATGGTAACAAAGACGTGAGACGTGGCCTCTTTTTGTTGTTACTTATAATATTAGACTTATGACTCTTAGTAATAATCTATGTAATATTATTGAAAAAACTCTTAGAGATGGCAGCAATGTTTTTATACTATTTTTGATGGAACGAACATTATGGCCCACCTGATATTAAGTGGTAACATCACTGAAATATTTATCTGCAATTGCGAGCAACTTTTTTGTGTGCCATTGGATCGACTAACACAGTATAACTAAAAAAATTTAAGATTCTAAAAAGTTTGCTTACTTAAAATTTATAAAGCAAAAAAATTTGCCTAACTGATTTTTGTACATATAGTAAACTTTTAAGAAGGAAAACATGTGTGTTTTTCATCTTTACTAAGCTGATACTGGGACAAAAAGCTATACATTAACTTACTTCTGTTTACTTAGCCTTGTAGTATTTGATTTTTAGGTAGGATGAATAAACATTTTCTCTTTTCTTTCTTGATGATTGCAATGGATGATGATGATTCTCACCATGATGTGTGTGCGTCGCTCTCGGCTCAGTCAACACAGGCACCCGTGCCTCTCCTACCGCCATTCTGATTGTCACATCACACTCTCTGGAATCAAGACATTAAATAAACTGAAGAGGCTACTGATTAGACAAATAAGCGCAAGGCTGTAAACACCTTATATCCCCATATACCCAGTAGGTAGTGCCCACATAAAGTCATCTTTGTGCAGCGTTAAATTTATTTAAATATTTTATTATTATACTATAAATAAATATATGACGTAAGCATGAAAGGTAGAATTCACAAAAGCAATTATAAAATGCGATACCTACGCGCCAATTCGATAAATGACTGGGTTCAAAGTACGTGAACCAACCTTGGAAAAAATACAACTACAAAGCGATAAATAATCTTTTTGGACTATATTTAGAGACAAAAGTATGGCATGGCAGTAAGTAAAAAAATATTCAACTCACGTTGGATTCTAAATTGAAGAAACATGGATTTCTGCATTTCATAGACTCGTTTAATTCAATGTCGTCTTATCACTGACTTTGTTTTGATAACAAGGTTTAGAGACAGATTCACTTACAAATAGTTACGTTACGTGAATATTTTCGAATATTCACCTTATTTAACGCACGTAATCGTCCCAAATCGGCCTGAAACTGAAAGTTGACACCAAGAAACTTCTCAACCCAACCCAACCCAACCGCGAAAATGAAATGTTTGTGATTGTGTTTCAGGCAGGACCAGCTGCCAGCTTTCAAAAGCAGCTGTACGACGTCGATCTGTCACTGTCATGCTGTTTTTGTAGAATTGTCAATCAGAATGCCGTCTGTCACCTGTTCAGGTCATGTCATGCATGCCATATCGTAGTGTCATGCCTAGGGTCATGCCATAGCTTGGATTGGACGAAGTAACACAATAATTTGTTGTACTCTTTGGCCATATTTAAAAAGTGTGTGTACCAAACCTGTTTACAGTGCCGCCACCCCTAAAATGCACAGAATAAATTGTAGCAGAAACAACGCTTGAGTCAGAGGGATTTACGTGAGAACACACGTATTATTTTAGTATCGATATAAATTCGCTATGGCGAAACTACCTGCTGCCTACTTACTTACTGCTGTGGCGCAACGACCCAAAGTGGATCTTGTCGACTCACGTCGACGTGTTGTTGTTTGTCTTGTTGTTGTGGTCTTGTTGTCTACTCTTCGTCGATTATTTTTTTTTGTATCAATATGCCCGCCCCGTTGATGCGGCTCTACCTACATAATATGCATCTACTTTATCTAAATAAATACAATAGTTTAGTAAAAATTTAAGTGACAACAAATAAGACAACGAAATGTAAATAAAATATTTAATTAGGTAGTTAAATTATCTTACAATTTCACAATTATTATAATGGCGAGTACCTAGCAAATACAAAACAAATTACACACATACATTCATACAAACTAGAAAAAAAGACAAATAGACGGTTAACAGAGACCTAACCTAGTAGTCTCAGTAAGTCAGCAAAGAAAGTTAAATGCATAAAAAAACTAACTTGATGAAGAAAACTGGCATTCTAATCCAGATTATTCAAGGCACTTTTTTACCCATTCTTTTCAGGTCACTTGCCTAATTAATACCAGTACCCGAAGTCGGAGTTTTGCTACCACATTTCGTTACCAAATGTTGTTTTCGTTTTGCCAATTTGTCTCTGTCTATTGTATGGAGAAAAGATGAGACAACAACTCTAACTACGTAACGTGTTTTTGCCGTCTCATATTTTCTCCATACAATAGAGAGAGACAAATAGGCGAAACGAAAACAACATTTGGTAACGAAATGTGGTAGCAAAACTCCGACTTCGGGTACTGGTATTAATTAGGCAAGTGACCTGAAAAGAATGGGTAAAAAAGTGCCTTGAATAATCTGGATTAGAATGCCATTTGGTAACGAAATGTTGTAAATGCACTGGGACTTCGGGCTCTGGGCTAGAAAAATGCTATCAATAATGTCATGGCGACAAAGCGATATTTGTAATAAAAAAAAAACATTCAGTTATTTCGATAGCCATTAAAAATGTTAAACTATAACGTTAAAAGGATCACAGAGGCCAGGAGTGAGTGATAGGTTAACCACTGGAATCTACGGGTTAACCACTAAAGTAATGTTAATCGCTGAAGTCAAGATCTGAGTCGCTATCTTCAACCTTCCCTCGGATGGTCTTCTTGCTCTGGATGTCGATGGCGCGTTGCTTCTTGGCTTGCTCTGGAGGAATCGTCACATCACCAGCATACTCAATAACTTCTGATCTGTGGATTAAACATATAATTTAGACTTTGTAGGTACATGCTAAACAAAATGTTTGGGTGCTTTCCCTACCTCCTAAGTCCTAAGAAACTTTAAGGAACAAAGATTTTATATATTCCCAAAACTTGTGAGCCGAATGGGACTTGAAACTACGAACTACCCCTTGATACTGGGATGCGTTGACAAATAATCACATGCAACCCAGGTTAGAATAAACCAAACAAAACTCAAGAAATCACAGGTAACCAAGGTAACAAATGACATGATATAGGAGGTAACAAATCATGTAACCATGCCGGATAACAAACAGAGGTAGGTCTAGGTACCTACCTAGCGATGCGCCACTCGAGTATTTCCGTCGTGAAATCGTCTCTGTTGCCGAGATCGGTGAAACCGACCACAAAGTCCTTCGTCTTGTTGTCTTTCACGAGTCCAATGGTTGGTATTACGCGGATCTTCAAACGACCTATAAATAACAAAATGCATTGTGAAGAAAGCGTGTGGGGAGGTTTTCTTGATGCCAAAAAATTACAAACGCTTAGTTTTATTTGAATGGTGTGAATGGCGCATGACGTTTACGGCCGAAGGTTCGAAAGCGCAATGGGTAGACGCCACACTATTGTAGAGTAAAGGTCGCTGGAAAAACCTCGGCAAGACATTATAGAGGAGCATAGCAGAGGGTCAGCAGTAAAACTTATTGATAAACAAATTTGTATTCTCTCTCTCTCTTGTTGTGTCACTTGTTTTCTCGAACCAGTGCCGTGAAAGGATTTTAAATGCTCCTCAAAGAGGTTCCTTTCATGCACTAGACACAAGTCCTAACTTTTGGGTTCTAGCCTAGAACTTCTAGGCTGGTTTCCTCACAATATTTTTCTTCAATGATTGAGAGTGCATAGTGCTTTTAAATTTTTGGACAGACTGGTGCATGACCGGATTTGAACCTACGACCTTAAGGCCTCGGCCTCGAATTTAGCGGGCAGCGGGGCGGCAGCGGCAGGATGCTTATGCGTAAAATCAAATGGACCCCCCGCCCCGCCCCGCTGCAGAGCCACCGCCGCCACCGCCCCGCTGCCCGCTAAATTCAGAGGCCTAAGATCGATTCCAATAGGCCGCCAGAGTTCTGTATATGTAAATACACTAGTAATTATTTACCAGTGAGGAACGGAGCCCGCTCCACATCTAACTTGACGAAGCGACACTCCACGTGTTTCTTCGCGAGCAGCTTGAGGTGCATATCAACTATGCGACACCGCGGGGAGTCGTTCTTGTAGTAATGGCAGACAACATTGCTGCTTTTATTGCAAACTGTGAAGAACTCCTTCTCTCCGTCAATCTCTGTGTACTCTCCGTGACCCTGGAATTAATTTTATTCTTCTTCTTATGACGTCACTGGTCCTTTTATACCAGTGTGGTGAAAGGATTATAAGTGCACTTTGGAGAGGCTCCCTTCGTCCACTCGACACAGTTTTGAAATTCTTAGATTCTACGACATTACTTGCTATTTATGACTAGCAATTTCTTCACGTTTTCCTTCAATTTGAGAGTACTGGAATAGTGCACATAATGGATTTGTACCCACGACATTAGGTTCGGAAGGCGGGGCCACTACCACTAGACCACCAGTGCTGTCAAATCATTAATAATGAATGAACATCAACATTCTAGTGGTAGCAAATAAATACTAGGACAACTCAAAAGTTGAAGTCTATTTGATGTCCACTTAAAATTCTCTCACCACTTCTTCCATCTAAAATCCTGTCCCAGGCACTATAGCGTCCCGTAAGTAGGGGCATGAGTAACCAATTGCCCCTGACGCTATATAAATCATCTACAATAGATGCTAAGGCATTATGTTTTTACGTTGTTTTTACACTTCTTCGAACCAAGAAGTCAAACATAATTGTTGTGCATTGCTTACATTAGCCAGCCATTCCTGTTTCATCTGTGCTCTTTTCTTCATCTCATTGATGCGTTGCTGCCGGATAACTTCCAAGTCCCCACTGTCTATCTGGTCAAGCCTGGAAAATGACAAAAACTCTATAACTTTAATCTAATTTACCTTATACCTGTTTTTTATGCTGATTTTTTGACAGTTCTCCATAGCAAAGTGTCAAAAATCTATGCTTGAGGCTTGACTCAGACTCATGCATTGTTTCTCCTTGTATTAAAGACATGACATAGGTAAGTTGGATACTGACCGTTCAATTTCAGCATCAAGCTTCTTCTCCATTGTCTGTGCGACATGCTGCAGTACTTGTTCCATTGTTGTTTACTAAAACAAAAAAATATTGTCATTTATTTTTTGTGTATTTGTGTTGTGAGTTCCACTCCAGTGCAGCCGTCAATACATCTCTAGCTTAGTTTAGGACTGCGTCATTTGAAATATCTACCAATTTTTTTTTATTTGGGTTTCTGGTTTCCTTATGAGAAAAAGTGAAAACCAGATGGTCCACCTTATCACATTTCTTGACAGTTTGTCTAGTCCGTGCATCACTTAAAACATAGCTTGTTATGCCTAATGTGTCTGTAATTGCACAGCACCTGTGTACCTATGATTCACTCTAGATACCAGATTATGGTACAAAAATACTGCAATTTTAGGTCAAAACTGCGGTGCGATGACCTCATCCTAATAAGTAAATTGTATGCACCGCACATGGTCAAAGAACTTACAATCATGGTGAAACTTACTATTTTTTAGCCTTGAATGAAGTCTAGGCGGGTTCAAACTATGTAAAACTAGCCGGCAAATAACTTTTCAGTCAATTATGGGATCAGTATTAAGAATTTTAGTAAAATCACAAAAAACAAATGCACTATTTTTGCTTCCCTTGCTCGTTGTTTTTTTTTTCATGTACATGTATGACTTTGACATGTATGTGACATTTGTGACGGACAGATTTGATTTGACATCCAAACTCGCAGAGGAGCAAAAATGGCAGAATTGTGGCCTAGAGTCGCAGTAGCCAAAAAAGAAGAAGTGAATTAAGTGAGGAGCAAAAAGGTGTGTCGTGCCTTCCTTTATTCTAAGTAGCGTCATCTATTGTTGAGTAGACGTACTAAGTTTATTTTTCACACGAAATATAGAAGTTTGCGTAAGCAAAAGCGTGTTTGGTGCTCTGTGATTTTTCAAATTATTTATTGGTGAACTTAGACATGTGAATTAAATATTTAAGTGAACGCTGAAAACTACAAAAGTAAAAACTGTGTCTCAACACCCAACCTTCGGCTAAAAGGAGACAGGCGTTCACAACGTTAGAACTGGCAAAATTTATCTAAATGGACAGATGTCATTAATTAGGAAGAAGAAAAGAAGAAAAAAATGTATAAATGTAAATAATCAGACGGTTTGACGAAACTCGATATTAATTTATTTACCGGCCGTTTGTATTGTACTGTAAGATTCGAAACTATTTGAGTGGCCGCTGCTGCCGTCGTTGCAAGCATGGCCACAATGTGTCGAATATGCCTGCGCACTGATAAAACGTTGCAAGAGTTGAGCGACAGCCTCATGGACCACTTTCAAGAGATCTGTGAATATAACGTAAGGGTTTGCTTATTACAAAGCAAAGGTGCTAAATACTACACGGAAATTAATCTCAAAAGTACCTGAAAGTACTTACCAACCTCATGATTTTGGTATCTTGCCCTGAAGTATTTTTATTGCCTACCATTATAATTCATAATTAAAATGGTAGGAAATAAAATATCTCAGCTATTTAACTGCACCTATGCTCTACACAGATTCAAAAACTTGTGTTCGGTTGTGCCTACCTATCCAAACTTGTAAAACATTAGACAAATATCGGCAAACTCTTTAATCCACACTTGGTTTCCGCTAGAATTTTTTTTAAGTTCTACGACATACCGATTTCCTCACAATGTTTTCCTTCACTGTTTGACAGTAGGTAGATGCAATGCACAAAAATTTTCAGACAGAATAACTTATTGGTGCACAACTGGATTTGATTCCACCTTAAGATCAGTAGGGCCATTACCTACAATAAGACCACCGAGCTCTTAAAAAAATATCAAAAAACATAAGGCATTATACTCTTTCACAAAATTTTGTGGCCAGAAGCACTGCCGAATTGAGCTGTGGCTTTGATAGGTGCTGGTTTGCATTATTATCTTTTCTGATATACCTACATATGTATATCTTAGTCTTTTTCTAAGGTCAAGTATAAAAATACTGGAGCAGTCCACTCACTATCAGATTTTATTTTCAGACTGGATTTTTGAAACACCTGTGCTGCAGTCAATGTGAAGTAGATCTAAAAAGTAGCTTAGATTTTAAAGGTAGATGTCTCCACGCTAACAAGATATTCCAAGAGTGGAAGAAGGACAAAAGTAAGGTATCTATCATCAGTTGAGTTCAACTGTGTTACATGTATTTTCTAAACCTTAATTATACTTCAATATACAAAACATTCATTTTTGGTTTCTAACTCGAGACCAAAGAACTTAAAATAATACTACAGTATGACCTATTTAATCCGAACTCCGAAAATTTACCCCCGTTCAAACCAATATTTATTAAACTTTTTGAAATCCAATATTTTTGTTTGTCGGGAGTTATTTATTTATTTAATTTAATTAGAACGGTCTTGAGACCAATTACACTAATTAATAGTAAATAGTAATTTACATTTCCATAATTTAACAATAGGTAATATACAATTCTAATACATAATTAATTAAACATTAAAGAAAATTATTACAAAAAAAAAAAGTTTAGCATGTCAAATTATTATTAAATATATATATATTGTTATTTAATGACATAAAAAGCTTTGTCACGTAATTTACGTAAAAGCATTTTTTCTGGTAAAGGAATGTCAGCCCATTCACGGGGGTTGGGGGCGTTCGGATTACAGAGGTCTTACTGTACATATAAAACGGGACACTATGGCTCCCCGCCAATTCGGGCTTCCGCAAAACGCGGGCTTGCGGATAGCCCGTGTACAAAATGAGATTTGTGTAGTGTTTCTGCATAGACGCGCGTGTACAGAACGACATTTGTGTATGCTGTGTAGTTAGAACGCCAGTTTTTGTAAGGGATTTGTTCCAGTGTTTGGGTTGTGCTCAAGTCTTTAATTATTTTCAGAACAAAACTCCGATCAAATCTCTACATGAACTTTTGCAAACATCGTCTATTAATGATGAAGAAAAATGCATTGAAATGACTAAATCCGAAAATACAATAGATAGTGATGAAACTAGTAATGATTGCAATATAGAAGATATAAATACTAATTCTGATATAAATAATAGCAACACTGATGAAATAAATGTTGAAACTGTAAAAGAAGAAGTGGAAACTGACAATGTTTTTGAAACTATTGATGAAACAAATCATTACGACGCATGTACTGATGATGATGATGGAGGAACACATAATCCTAATGATGATAAAACGGATAATGATGTGTCTATAATAGAATGTGCGAGTGAGACAGAAGCAGTAAAGTCGAATAAGCCAGAAACGGAAGAGGCACCATTAAAACAGAGTTCTAAAATGTCTGACCAAAAAACAAACAAAAGGCAAAGTATGTTATAAAACTCCTTTGCTCGTCCTTATTTGTTATTCTGCAGTCTGTCTTATACTAGGGGCCGTCAACGGCTTCGTTCGTCCCATTGGTCCCATTCCCGTTACTTTTTCGAAATGTATACCAACATTTCAAAAGTTCAGTTATTTTTCCTTGATGAGGTTCTTCTTCTTATCGTGTCACTTATTCTTTCGAACCAAGTGTGGTGAAAGGATTTTAAGTGCGCCTTAACGAGGCTTTTTTCGTGCACTTGACACATATTTTCGAACTTATTTAGACATGCCGGTTTTATCACGATGTTTTCCTGCACCGTTCGAGAGCGCTGGCATAGTGTACATACATTTTTGGGCAGAAAAACTTCATTGGTACACGCCTGGATTTGAACCCACGACCTTAGGATCGGAAGGCGTGGCCGCTACCACTAGGCCACCAGCGCTCGCTTGATGAGGTGATGAATATCCTTAGGAATTCCCATTCCCATCTCAAAAATGTCCAACGTGCTTATAGACAGACACTAACTAAAGCATCAAACATCTTGAAGAAACTTGAAGCAAATAAGTTTATAAGGTGTTAATACGATGTTTTTTTAATTTTAAAATCAGTTTCAATTTAATAAATAAATAATTGTGTATTTCAGTAAATCGAGTGTACACTCGTAAAGGGCCAAGTGCGTACTCTAAGTATGAAGAAGTATTTGATATACAACTGTTCAGTACAGATGAAGGTAAAACTTTACAATACTACCTATGTGTTGAACGCCTGCATGTCGTATTCTACATTTAAAGTATCAGTAGAATTGTGTAAGTATGCTTCTTAGAGTCCATATAAGATAACTAAGCGCGTGGCAGAAGGCGGAAAACATGAAAAAAATGCTTTACGATGTCCTTCCTTTTCTATCACATTAGGACTTTTCTATAAATTCAAGATTTTTTTAAAATGTTCTAAAATAGAATGCTCCTAAACGTTCTAGAATGTCCTTTAACATTGTGAAATGCCCAGACAACGCCGCGCTTTGCTGCTAGTAAAGAATAAAACATGTTTGGTTTTTGACGTGACAACGTCTTATAATTCGATGGAGCCGGCTGCACGCACGAAAAGCATGCGGCGTTACCTCGCTCTGAGGCGTTCAATGCAAGGCTTGAAGTGCAAGCGAGAGCGCGGAACGAGCGACAAAGAGGCACTATCGGCCTCCGCGTTCGGCAGCGTTCGACATCTGTCTCTCTCCTACTTGAGTGAGCGATGCGTCCGCGTGGACAGCTGTATGACGTTGCCACGTTCAACTTTCGCCAGTAAACCGACTTTACAGACAACCGATTTTTTTGTTGCAGAGGCTCGCAGTGAGATGTTGCAGAGGCGAGTTTCGGAGCCGTACTTGTCAGCGTCGCATAGATGCGAGCTGTGTTACACGGTGTACAAGTGTGACAAATTACTACGTTACCACATGAAGTGTCACGATGTAAGCAGGCTTGGGCAGTATTTGAATTACTTGTAATTAAAATACATAATTCTTCTTCATCTTATCGTGTCACTGATTCTTTCGAACCAAGTGTGGTGAAAGGATTTTAAGTAGGCCTCAAAGAGACTTTTCTTACAAATGACACATATTTTCGAACATTTTAGGTTCTGTGATATGCCGGTTTCCTCACGATGTTTTACTTCACCGTTTGAGAGCACTGGCATAGAGTAGGCACATACATTTTTGAGCATAAAAACTCATTGGTACACGACTGGATTTGAACCCACGACCTTAGAATCGGAAGGCGGGGCTGCTACCACTAGGCCACCAGCGCTCTACATACATAATTAATACATTTATAATTTAAATACAAATACGTATTTGGTACTTATTTGTATTTCAATTACTTCCTTAAAATGTGTATTTCAAATAACGGACGCAGAGGTATTTTGTAATTAGTATTTCAAATACTTGAGGCTTCAAAGCTTCAGCCTCAGTGCTTTTTAGGGTTCCGTAGCCAAATGGCAAAAACGGAACCCTTATAGATTCGTCATGTCTGTCTGTCTGTCTGTCCGTCTGTCCGTCCGTCCGTATGTCACAGCCATTTTTCTCCGAAACCGTAAGAGCTAGACTGATGAAACTTGGCCAGTAGATGTATTCTGTGAACCGCATTAAGGTTTTTACACAAAAATATAAAAAAAACTATAAATTTTGGGGGTCCCCATACTTGAAACTGAAACTCAAAAAAAATTTTTTCATTAAATCCATACGTGTGGGGTAACTATGAATAGGACTTCAAAAATGATTTTGAGGTTTCTAATATTGTTTTTTTCTAAACTGAATAGTTTGCGCGAGAGACACTTCCAAAGTGGAAAAAAGTTGGTCCCCCTCCTCTAACTTCTAAAATAAGTGACTGATAAAGCTAAAAAAAATATATGTTGTACATTACTATGGAAACTTCCAACGATATTCGTCACACAAAATGATTAACATAAAAATAAAAACAAGTTCTAATCAACACAATACATTAAATTATGAAATAAAAATAAAATACGTTTATTTCCTATTTTAAAATAGGAATGTAAAATTACAGACCAGTTCCGGCGAGTTTGTATGCGATATCTGCAGCATGAGGTATCCGGAGCTGAAATCTATGCGCGGCCACAAGTCACACAACCATCGCGGCAAGTTCACTTGTAAACTGTGTCCGGTTATCACTTACTACGGGTGAGTCGACCTCATCTTTCCTATTAAAACTATTATAGGTAGCGGCACATAACTTTAGCGCTGACCGTTATTGCGCAGATGTCTAAAATAAAGTACCTGAGGGGGGCTAGCGGAATGAAGGGCAGGCGTGCGTAGCGCTGATTGGCTCTCCAAACGCACTCCGCTCTCTGTACCAATAGGATACTCTGCACACATCCACACATCCAATGTGCGCGACATGAGCACACTACGACGAATGCGCAGCTATCCCCTCAGCGTATCGCTCAGCGCTAAAGTTGTGTGCCTCTAGTTATACACGGGTATTTATCGCGTATATACCTATGTCTAGCAGTGGACTGATATAGATTAATGATGATGATACAACTAGATGATCAGTTGAGCTATGTCTAGATCGTTTGTAACGGTCTACAGATACCTAAACTGTTTCTTGTATTAGTCTAAGATAATTATGATTAATTAATATTAAAAAAAAAAATTAAACTTTCCACTGGTTTGTTTATTTAACAAATTCTATACCAATCGAAAGTATAGACCCCAGTATTTTTATACAATAAACATACCGGTGCAAAATGCTAGTATCGATTTACCTGTTTATACCTGGCTACCCGAGAGTTGTGACCGGAAAAAAAATAGCCAACCTAACGTTTGATACTATGGGGTCATATTCTATGGGGTCTATACTTTCGATTGGTATAGAATTTGTCTAATAAACAAACCGGTGGAAAGTTAAAAAAACTTTTTTTTTAAAATTTATTAATTAATCATATCCTGGACTGAAATTTGATAGGCAACCCATATAGAATATATTTATTGGCATGTTTAATTAAATATAAAATACGTTTAATTAAATAACCAGCTCGGTGAAGGTCCTTCTATAGCGGGATCCTATACTATATATTTTGTAAATATTTGTTTAATTGTGAATTTCTTTGTGTAAATAAAAAAAAACTTTTTGTTTTCTATTTGTTTCAGTTCTACTATGAAGTCTCATTTTCAAATGCATCAGGGGAAAACATTCAAATGTGATTGTGGTCTGACTTTCGTGTTAGTACGCTGTTTATTTGTCCAAGCACTACTTCTGAGTTGTCCAAGTTCACTTTTGAGTTTTTACTCTTTGGAGTAAATAAATATTTTTTGGTAAGAATACCTATGTAAAATATCGTTTGCTATCCGCTCAGGCACATATCGTTCCGGTAAAAATATTAAAAAAGATGTTTGCTATCCGTTCAGGCACATATCGTTTCGGTAAGAATATTAAAAAATTCGTTTGCTATCCGTTCAGGCACATATCGTTCCGGTAAGAATATGTAAAAATTCGTTTGCTATCCGTTCAGGCACATATGGTTTCGGTAAGAATATGTAAAAATTCGTTTGCTATCCGTTCAGGCACATATCGTTCCGGTAAGAATATGTAAAAATTCGTTTGCTATCCGTTCAGGCATGTATCGTTTCGGTATGAATATTAAAAAAAATCGTTTGCTATCCGTTCAGGCACGTATCGTTTCGGTATGAATATTAAAAGAAATCGTTTGCTATCCGTTCAGGCACATATCGTCGTATCTGTCGCACAAGCGCACAGTGCACCGGTCGAGTCACGTGTGTGTCACGTGCGCGCGGACGTTCATCTCTGAGCTCGGTCTGCAAACCCATCGCATGAGGGCGCATCAGGTAACTATGCTTAGT
This sequence comes from Thera britannica, assembly GCA_939531255.2. NCBI lineage: Eukaryota > Metazoa > Arthropoda > Insecta > Lepidoptera > Geometridae > Thera > Thera britannica. Next base: position 18,084,112 of record OW618037.2, read on the forward strand.
TTGTTTGCTATCCGTTCAGGCACATAATAATATCGTCGTATCTATAGCACAAGCGCATGGTGTACCAGTCGAGTCACGAGGACGTTCCTCTCTGAGCTCGGTCTGCAAACCAATCGCATGAGGCGCATCAGCGGGGTGATCACGTATCTTCTGTTGCAATGAAGTCCTTGTTTCAATCGTCAGTTTTTACATGTTTTTGAGCTTCGATTGCATTATAAAACGAATATGAATTGCAATCCTTGCTTGTCAGGCACAAGGCTTTGTTTGTATTCGTTTTTATTGCAATCGAAGCTCACAATCATGTAAAAACTGAGGTTTGCAACAAGCATTTGATTGCAACAAAGATACGTGATCACCCCACAGGTAACTATGCTTTGTTTGCTATCCGTTCAGGCACATATCGTCGTATCTAACGCACAAACGCAGATAGGTGAGCCACCTTTTTTTTCATACGCTATGACCTAATTGTACCATACTTCTTGTAAATAAACATATTTCATTTCATTTACGACGAAAATATATCGTCGTATCTAACGCACAAACGCAGATACGACGATAAATGTTATCTTGTTGTCGTTGTTTTCTTTCTTTGTCATTTCTTCTACTTTCGCGTTGTTGGCAAAAGTGGAGCAAACTCAAAATAGTAGTTGAAATACTTGGCTATTTCTCTAATGAATATATTATGCCTGAATAGATTTTAATAAAAATACCGTCTCTTGTTACAGACAAGAGATGAGGTGGACAATCAAACCACAGCTCGCTGTGAGGCATGCGACCTCACGTTCGTTTCTCAGCAGGTGTACAACGTACATGTACTGAACACACCTGATCATGCCACCTTAGCCGCCTCTATGTAAGTAAAGCTTAAATAAAAATCACTTGGATTTATGTCACAATGCCGAATGCCTCCTGATAAATGTGCGACCATCAGCACACCTTGGGTCCCAGTCGGGCGACGGCCACGGGAGAAAACGTTGACGGGACGATAATAGAATTTTCGACACCTTTAAAAGAGGAGATGGTGGAAGGAGGTTCGAGAGAGAGATAAGTGGAAGCCTTTAGGGGAGACTTGCCCAGCAGTGGGACAAAATAGGTTAAATAAAAGAATAAAAAAAACAAACATGATAGGAAAACTTATTTAAATTATAAATAAATTAATATTTTTTGTAGTCAATTAACACAACACTATCTAGCCCTAAACTAAGCAGAACTTGTACTATGGGAACCAGATACTGACAGATCACAATTATATTTTAGCTGAACTTTGTGCAATGTTTGCACAGAATTGTTGATTTTTCGTTCAAAAATGTACAAATGTCCGTGCGGGATGATGAAATTTACGCCTTTTGCCCTTTTTATGCTAGCTGAGTTTATGTGTCAGTTCCACGCGATCAAGCCTGGAAGAACAGACAAGGAACTTACGGCTTGGTCCCTACTGTTTTTTGGGGACCCTTATGTATAGTATTACGGCGAAAACTCTTCATTTATTATAGCTAGAGCTCCGTTTTAAAGATGTCCTATTCCCAAAACAGGCTCACAGTAGTGATAACCATAAATTTTGCAGGACCGCGTGTCAGTACTGCGGTTTGTCCTTCAGCGATGCTACAAAACTCAAAGCACATAAAAGACATAAACACCAGAGGAGAAGCGATACCAATGATACCCTCACATGTGATCTGGTAAGTCACACTGTACAGCTCAGTAGAAGCTGTGCCTTCTTTTTTTTCATACAACTAACTGATAGTATAGATAAACCAGTCTAAAAATGCACGCCCCTCCACCACGTTTTCTTGAAGTTGGCTCACTCACAGCAAAGTACTTCAAAATGATCTCTGTGATGTAGGTATTAAAGAACAATTTACTTTTACTGAGTGAAGTAGTGGGAAGTGCAGTTTAAGATTGGACGATCTCTACAAGCAAATGACGCAGGGAAGTGCATCGCAGGGCACGTTCCTGACGTGCGTGACCTACGAGGCAATGCTTTGTTATAGGCGATGGTTACCACTTAACATCAGGTGGGCCATATGCTTGTTCCATCAACTATAAAGAAAAAGTACGGTGGTAGTTCGAATAAACGTTTTTTCTATATTTATTTCTTTTTGTTTGTCAGTGCGGAGCGCAGGGCGTAGGGCGAGTGTGGCGCTGGCGGCATTACGCCTCGGAGCATCCAAACGTTAGCTATCTGGAGGAGGTTAGCGACGCTAGGAAGTACATCTGCGAACGATGCGGGAAGCGGTTCGTTGTAAGTGCACCATTCACTGCGAGGTCGGGTGAGGGCCGATTAATGCTTTGCGTTTAGTCGTAGCAAACGGATAGACGTATTGTATGCCACACCTAGGGCGATGCACGTCGTCTCAACGCATCGTCGTCGTCTAGGAACTCTGGCTGTCAGTCTGGCGCAGCGCATCACTCTTCCCCGTTTCGTATCTTGTACGTCGATCCGTTAAAACGTCACGTTCGACGATTGTATAATGCACTCAGCATGTCTGTAAAAATATAATGAAAAACGACGCGGCATCGACACCCGATTTTAGGGTCGGCAACGCGCTTGTGATGCCTCTGGTATTGCAGGTGTCCATAGGCTAGGGTAACCGCTTCCCATCAGGTGGGCCGTATGCTTGTTTGTCAACTTAGTTGTATAAAAAAAAAAAAAAACACCCGGCATGGATTTCAGGGTACGACCATAAATAAAGACAAACTCCGCCACTAAAAAGTTCTGCGCATTCTTAGATTTTTTCAAGGTCAGTCGTTTCAACATCGTGCCGGTGTATGTTTGTATACATAAAATCACGCACATTCCCATGAGGGTAGGCAGAGATCAGGGATTTCCACTTGCTACGATCCTGACATACCTTTCGATTCATTAACTATCATAACATTCTTCATACATGCACGTCGGTTTAGGGTACTCTTGACCTTCTCTAAAACGTCTGCTATCTGATCGAGATACATGCGCCTAGGACTTCCTAATCTTCGAGGTGTATAGATACCTATTTATAAATGTAGTATGAAGTCAGTTATGTAATTATATCGATTGTTCCAGAACATCAGCTTCCTGAAAGACCACATGAACTTGCACCTCGGCTTAAAGCCGTTCCAATGCGTGCAATGCCCCCTTACGTTCAGTTCACGGAGTGCGCGTTCGGCGCACACTGAGAGACACGCCCCGCCGTCCCATGTGTGCGACAACTGCGGCGCAGCCTTCCGCAGCCGCGCCAACCTAGCCGTACATATGCGGGTAGGCACCCTACTTGTATTTTTTAAAGATGCGACTATCCGCTGTTCGTGGTCCTACCTATTATTTCTTTTTCCACGAGGGAAAACCTCATACCTCGCCGCTTGTTGTAGCACCAGTGAAACCAATATGGTTGCTTAGGGCTCCCACAAAAGCGAATTCGCATCGCATTGCAGAAATCTGCGACGCCGTTCATATAAATAGACAGGCGGGCGTCGCAGATTTCTGCAATGCAATGGAAATTCACAGTTTTGTGTGCGAGTCTTTAACTATACTAATCTGCGTCACCAATTCATCACTAAATTTATACATATTGGCAGCCATGCTCCAAATCGCCTGGCCACACGGTTAAGAGATCATTAGAAGATAGAGAGGTGTGGAGGAAAGGGGAGGGAGGCCTTTGCAGTTGGACGACCCAGGCTAAAAAAAAATATGTTAAAATTTGGCGATGATCTGATGAGGATCTTCGACATGATGAACTGAATGGCTCCTCTATGTACAGTAAATTGCTAACTTTTAGTGTCCTGTCGAGTAGTAGAACTCGCAAACTTGATTAGTAAAACAGTTTTGGTTCAGTCAGGCAGCGGCTGACAATTCACACAACACTACCCAGCCCCAAACTAAGCAGAGCTTTTACTTTGGGAACGAGATAGCTGATAATATAATACTTGAATACATTTTTTTTAGTATTTACAAAAAAAAAACATAGAATACAATAATATCACCCAGACAGAGAACAAACATTTATGTTCACCACACAAATATTTGTTCTCGGTGGGTATCAAACCCACGCCCTCCAGCGCAGAAGGCAGAGCTAATACCAACTGAACTGTGAAGGAGCCAAAAAATTAACAGTATTAGTAAATAAACGGTATGTTTATATTTCAGTCGCACAACGGCGTTCGTAGCTACGTGTGTGCGTGCGGGAAGTCATTCCTGCATCGCGCCTCGCTGCGGGAGCACGAGCTAGGCGTGCATCAACGCATCAGACGCACGCGCGCTAAGAGACAACCTGACGAAACGGGGAAGAATACTCTAAAGTCGTGAAAATAAACTCTTCAATAGAGAGAAAGAATTACTGCCAACCTTCAGTAGTGGAGAGGCACCCTAAGTGCAAGAGAAGAATGGAGAGAAAAACTGCTCACTTTAGCTGGCACCGTAGATTTAGAAACCGCGCGTGCGTAGATTTAATCGCCAGTGCTGCCATCTGCAAAAAGTTTGCGTGCAATTAACAAATTATGATGGTTTAGAAAATAAAAAGTATTCAAATTAAAAATGATTTTATTTCATAGATTTTGTTAGGTCTAACTCTAGTAACGTACCTACTTACAGTAATATTTCAATAGGTCGGTTTCAAGCTGCCTCAGACTGTTATTAGATATTCGTTAGATATTTGTGGCAGTCTTGTTGACAGTATGTGAGCATTTTAAATTTCTGCCCCGACCTGAGATCGGTCGCCTTAGTGCGACTGGAAAAAAGAACCCTCTTTACTTTTAGCTTGGTTCGTCGTTATTTGTCGTGCGTCTTCCGTTCCCTGCAGATATGTAGATTCACTCCACGCACAGCTAACACTTATAGCGACGGTCGCCGATGTGCGACTGGAACAAAGAACCCTCTTCACTTCTAGCTTGGTTCGCCGTTATTTGTCGTGCGTCTTCCGTTCCCTGCGGATGTGTAAATGCACTCCTCTAACATGTTCACGGAGCGCGGCGCCGTGCAGGAATCCCTTGGCGCACAGCGAGCACTTGTAGCGACGGTCGCCGATGTGCGACTGGAACAAACAACCCAGTTTATTTTACGAAGCTGCGAGCGGCAGCTGGTAACTCAGATAACACAAGCCCATAGCCACTGTTAGCCTATACCTACAACAACTGTACGCCTATTCCATGATTTGTATTGAGCTGTCACTCACTAACTTTGTTGTCGCGCAACCTCAAGGGCGCTCATCATGTCTCCATACAAAGACAGCGGGAAACGGGTTCACAAGGCACAGACGTGAATGAGCGCAACTCAATACAAAAATCTTAGAATAGCAACCATAGAATAACCATAACCATAGAAAGAATAAGTTAGATCACGTCGGGGTCACCACTATTTAATAAATTAATTAAATAAATTAAATTAAATGTATTTATTCAGATGTCACAGATACCTACTTAAGCTAATACTTAATACTGGTTACTTCTTGGTACTGGTTTGATCTTACCCGCATGTGATTGGAGAGGTTGGCCGCGCTGACAAACTTTTTCCCGCACTGAGCACACTCGCGCGACGGTGGAGCGTGGCGCTCCGAGTGGAACTAGAAAAAATCATGCTAATGTTATTGACTGAGCGAGCGAAACGACCTGAGAAAATATTTGAGTTTCATACAAAATACAAATATTTTCTCTTCTTGGTAGTTTGCACTAGAGAAACGGAATTGAAGCGCTTTTATATCAAAGGATATCAACCTTAAAGAGTACCTACCACTTATCCATATGTCGAGCTAGTATATAGTCCTTGTAATAAATCCATGATATAGTCCAAAAGCAGAAGAGTGATTGGAGAATCTGATCGCGAAATTCCTGCGCACACTGTTATGTATGGTAGAATATTAATTGATAAGCAGGCGATTCGTCTCCAGTGTTCGAGACTATAGAGAAAAATCATTTTTGAGCCTGGAGTCATAACAGCTGGACTTAGAACGGTATTCCCCCAAAAAAGCGGGGAAGTTTCCTGTTGCGATGAGAAGTTAGTGTTACCTTGAGATGCGTCTTGGAGCGGAAGGCAGCGGGACAGCGCTCGCAACGGAAAGGCTTTAATCCGGCGTGCAAGTAGGCGTGCTCTCGCAACTGCGTTATATTCTGAAAATAAAACATTTACGCCTATAACTATAGACTTATTGGAGAGCGCTGGTGGGCTAGTGGTAGCGGCCCTGCCTTCTGTTCCTAAATCAAAAATCTAAATTAAAAGTGTATTTATTCAGTAGCAATAAAGAATCACTTTGAAACGACTTAAAGCTAGGTGAGTCTAGGTGCCATTTCTACACGACCTAGGGTCGTAGGTTCAAATCCAGTCGTGTACCAATGAATTTTTCTGCCAAAAATGTATGTACGCAATACCAGTGCCATCAAACGTTAAATGAAAACATCGTTAGGAAACCGGCATATCGTAGAACCTAAAAAGTTTGAACATTTGGGTCAAGTGCACGAAATAGGACCCTCTTTGAGGCGCACTTATAATCCTTTCACCTCAAGGTTCAAAAAATTATTCCTGTTTGTCACTTCCGATAGAACTGGGTGTCGATTCTGAAAACACAAATCACTCAAGCGATCGCGTAAATCAATGTGAGTTGTCAATTTTTTTTTGATTTGAAAATGGAACGTGGATTCAGCGATCACTCGACTATCAGTCAATCGAACCGTGTTGCTGGAATTGACGCCCTGATTAGGGTGACAACCAACTTATTTGGAACCTAAATAGAAAGGTTTTTGTTATACAACTTAGCTGAAGGAAAAAACAGTTTAAGTTTCAACAGTCTTACATAGAAGCTTTTCCCACACTGGTCGCAGAGATGCGTCCGGCGCGGTCCTCGCACGCGCAGCTCGTAGCACTCCGCGGGATGCGCCACCAAGAAGTGACGGTATAGCCACGTGTTGTGGGTACCGGATAGCCCGCACTACACGCAAAATACAAAATCATTTCACAAATAGTAATACTACTTGGCGATATAATGATTATCAATTATAAATATCAGCGTATAACAAAATTTAAATTAAGTCGATGACCAAGTTACTATTTTTAACCGACTTGAAATAAAAGAGGAGATGTTCTCAATTCGGTTGTATTTTTTTATGAGCCGATTTGAAAAAATATCTCTTTGTTTGGAAGGTCATCCAAATCGATCCTATAGAAATTCCATCAAAATCGCTTCAGCAGTTTAGCCATGAAGTTGGTTTGTCTGTTGGTTTGTGTTTAATGTTTTGTAAGACTTTATTCTTGCCAAATCAACAGTGGAGTGTCCAATTAATATTTTGCGTCATGTTTAGGATAACTTTTATGCCACCTTTTTTCTATCAAAATAAAGTTGGATGGTGGATTCGAATGTAGGTATGTATATTTATGGTTAACCACGGCCGGTGTAGCGTGAATAAAATAAAATAAAAATAAATATTTTAGACAATCCACACAACACTATCTGGCCCCAAACTAAGCAGAGCTTGTACTATGGGAACCAGATGGCTGATATACTACTTATATGCATATATTTTTTTGTAAACACATACTTAGAATACAATATAACACCCAGACAGAGAACAAACATCTGTGTTCACCACACAAATATTTGTTCTCGGTGGGGATCGAACCCATGACCTACAGCGCATAAGGCAAAGTTACTACCAACTGAGCTGAGAGGCCAGTCAAAAGAGAGTCAATATTATAATCTAAGTAAAATATGGTTCTCGCTTCGCTCACCAACGGGCAGGTGTGACCTATTGCGGCTCCGCTCTCGGCTCGCTTCATCGCCGAGAAGTTGTATTGCGGGTGTTCTGCGCGCCGATGTGTGCGTACTTCCAGCTTATTAGCAAACTGTATCCCGCATTCTGGACACGCTATACTGGGAATTTAATACGAAATGGTGTTTTACGACGTCAATAATAATCACTGTGGATCTATATACAAACTATTTTCCTCAATCAATTAGTATAGCTCTAAATAATCCATACAAAATATCAAAATGAATCGGGGGTCTAGACAAGGTCTGCATTATGTTAGTGGAAAAATACAATTCATATAATTTGATCTAAAATACAATTTAGCAGTTCACTTAAGGGTGTAGTTAAGTCTAAGGCATGACTTTTAACACTTTTTAATAGAGATCTGTCAAAGAGTCTATGCTTGAGGCTCGAATCAGGCTCAATTACTGTTTCTGAATACGGGCCTGAATCTAGACAGATAGAGGGGCAAGTTGACGTAAAATTGGATTTAAATTGGGTGGTAAAAGTGGGAACACATCAATATTAACAATGGCAGTGACCCAAATCAATTTCTCTCGAGTGTACCTAAGTAACATACTCACAGCGTGTCAGCAATGTCTTTATGTTTGTGTGTGTTCATGACGTGTACAGTGTACACTTGCTGGTTCGCGAACGTAAGGTTGCATGGCTCGCATCGCGCCGTGCCAGCAGCATCTAACATAGACGACGCCTGCGGATAAATAGAGTTGGTTGTTGTTGTAAGAGTTATTACGTTAAAGTACAATAAGATATACATATCCAAAGATGGGACGAGCGTTATCTCGGGATGTCAAGACCGTTATTTTGAAAGTGGCCGAATATTGTTTGACAGTTTTTTTTTTTATTGCCAAAAAAAATAATATTGTTTGACAGTTCTCTATTGAAAAGTGTCAAACATCTATACTTGAGGCCCCACTCAGACTCAAGCATTGCTTCTGCATACGGGCCTTTGAAGGGATTTTAGTAAATTGTGAAGCGGGAGTTGAAGTTTGCATGTGTAGAACTATCTACTATATCAGGGTTTCGTGAAAATGAGGAACAGCAGAACGTTTTAACAAAGTATATTATTCACACAGTTTACCAAGTTACTTGTTCAACCGCCGAAAACAGAATGATCGAATAAAAATGGCAGTCGATAAAATCACATTTTCAAGAACTCCGTGATTGGTCAAAAGTGTATTCTGAGTGCTGACCAATCACAGCCAAAGTTCGCCAACAATCATTCAGTTGACAGGCAGACTCCGCTCTGTGATTGGCCAACGCCACCGATGACAACATTCAACCAATCGTGGGGCTACAAACCTCCTACAAAACCTTATACAACTGAAACTACGTTTTATTTTAAAATCGTTGCCAACATAAAATAAATATCTACCAAATAGACTTACAAACTTGATTTAAAATACTTGCCACATAGAATAAATCTTACAGAAATAAATCGAAACTACTTTTAACTTGAAATCGTTGCCAACATACAATTAAAATCTTTCAAAATAAACGAGTAATATTGAGAAACTAAATGAATCTGCCTTCAAATAAACAAACCCTAACAATCGACCGTCCTGACAACGTGAGCGTCCCCGCACACGGTACCAGGTGGAAACCCTAACAATCGGAGTATTAAGTAATTTTAGTGGATACATTACAATGAATTGATAAGCCAACAAAACAAAAAATTACTTATAAGATCGTAACTATTAACAACTTAACTTAAATTATTGCAATATAATATCTTCTACAAGTCTGTTCAAATTACTCAAGAAATTTATAAATATAATAAATTAAGTAAGTATACATTATTAATATTAGCATAGCATTTTGTTGCTAAATAGGTAACATTACGAACAATTTTAACCAATACCTGTGTTTGAAATAATTCTAAGGTAACAGTAAATTTACAATAATTATGATATATAAAAACAAACAAGAGTTTACGAGATTCTCGTTGCGTTGGTCACAACTCTGACAGAACTAACTACAATGCACAAAATATACTAAACAATTCAATTATCTACAAAATTGCACAAACTGTGCCAATTGGGATTAATAAATTCAGTTTTACATTGCTCAGGAATAACAAATTATAACAATATCAATAGATACTTTCCACAAGACACAAACAGGACGATCGATTACCTGTATCGACTTGTGCATGGGAACTATTAAAGTCTTATCTGATTTGATCGATTCAAATCAGTAAGACCATCGAACTACAAAGACGATCGATTCGTCTAGCTGACACCCACAGGACGATCGATTACCTGTGACGTGTCGTTGGTAGATCAGACACTGACTGATCGATTAGGTCAAGTGTCTGATCAGCGAATTATCGAGTAGAGAGACGATCGATTAGTCTGGCTGAAGCTCACAAGACGATCGATTACTTGTGCTTACAGCTGGTCTCAGAACACGAACGATCGATTCGTTCGTGTTTGATCCGTGGTATATCGTAGGGAGATCAGACACTAACTGATCGATTCAGTTAAGTGTCTTGATCATCGAATTATCGAGTAGAGAGACGATCGATTAGTCTGGCTGAAGCTCACAAGACGATCGATTACTTGTGCTTGCAGCGGCTCTCAGAACACGAACGATCGATTCGATCGCGTCTGATCTGAAACAACGAAATGGGTGATTTGTAGTCAAACTCATATAAGCTCAATAAAACATCATTAAATTGCAATAGTAGCTAGTCACTGATATCGCTATCGGCAGTGCTCGCATCAGACTCGTTTTCATTCACTTCTAGAGCAGCAATGTGTATCCAAGGCCTCATACGATCAGCTGCGACGATAGTTGCTCGCTTATTTTGTGAGCAGCTTAACCCAGGAACTGGGGCCACTTTGTAGCGATCCCTTCCTAAAACTTTGTCGACGCGATAGGGTCCTACATACGAAGACATTAGTTTCTTACTCTGCCCGTCATTATTGAAGCAAGTTTTGGTTATTTTTACTAATGCCCCTTCCTCGTATTCACGTGCTGGCTTCCTACCTATGTCATATCTTTCTTTCTGTTTTTCCTGCTCTCTATCTATTCTTTCTTTTACCTCGCTGTGTATAACGGCACGATCACTACTTTCGCGGGTTTCCTCAACAATTTCGTTCAGAATGGGACTAATCCCTACGTTCATAACGGCACCAAATAACACTTCAGAGGGGGTTTTACCGGTGGTCTTCTGAATAGTGTTATTTAATCCCCACTGAACCTTACCCAAATGACTGTCCCATTCTCTCTCCCCGTGTTTTACATTAAATGTCTTCAAGGAGTCAAGAATTGTACGGTTATACCGTTCTACCTGACCATTTGACCTAGGGCTGGCAACAGCATTGAGTACATGCTTGATGCCTTTGTCAAGAGCAAATTTCTTAAACGCATGAGACGTGAAACAACTGCCCCGATCGCTAATAAGTCGGTCAGGGATCCTAAATGTGTAAAATATGTCTGCCAAAACTCTAACTACATTCTGAGTGTTAGTGTTCCTGACGGGCTTGACGAAACAAAATTTCGTGAATGCGTCTACAACTACGAGCAAGTGAGTATGGCCCCTATTAGACTTGACAAAGGGTCCAAGGTGGTCAATATGCAGAGTATGAAATGGCACATCTACTTTAGCAATTGGGTGGAGAAACCCTTCGCGATCGTTTGTATTATTTTTTGCAAAAGCACATTCAATGCAAGCGCCTACATACTTCTTTACAAATTTATTCATTTTTGCGAACCAATAGTTTTTCTTAATCCTCTCTAAAGTTTTCTCGTGGCCAAAGTGTCCGATATCATCGTGATTCATACGGCATAATTGCCACCTTGCACCTTTCGGTACTACCCATCGAATACTGTCCTTATCCCCGCCTAGACAACGGAACAGCTTATTTTCCTTTATGATATAATTATCTTTTATGTATTTAAGACTCTTTTCATCTAGATCGCTGCTCAAAATATTTTTGATCCTACCCAATTCTGTATCACCGAGTTGAAGAGTATGCAACCAATCATCGTCAGTAATAGACATTATTGTAGGAAACTGCTCTACGAGAACATCTTCTTCGGCATCAATGGGGTTTCTCGACAAAGCATCGACGTGATTCATCTTAGAACCGGCCCTGTACTCAATAGAGCAATCGAACTCCTGCAGAGTCAACCACCAACGAGCAATTCTCGGAATGAGATCTCTCTTCAGAAACGTAGAGCGTAAAGCGCTGCAGTCAGTCACTATCTTAAATTCCTTACCTAGTAAATAAACTCTAAATTTACGCAAGGAGAATACAACTGCTAGAGTTTCCAATTCATATGAATGAAAATTCTTTTCCTCTGGCGAAGTTTGCCTGCTATAGTATGCTACTGGGTGAAAAGGCTCAGTCGTCGATGTTCGTTGGAGCAATATGCCACCAATGCCTATTCTACTTGCATCGGTGTGTAGCTCTGTTTCTGCTGCCGGGTCATATATCGCTAAAATTGGCCTATCTATCAACCTGGATTTAAGATCTGTGAAAGACTGTTCCTGACTATCACCCCACTCCCAAGCTGCACCCTTTTTTAGTAATTTGCTGAGCGGACAAGCAAGTAGAGCAAAATCCCTAACAAATTTTCTAAAATAACTAGCCAATCCGAGAAATTGCCTAACATTATGCACATTCTCTGGCCTCGGAAAATTTTGCACACTGACTATTTTTCCTTCGCCAGGCCTAACCCCAGCGGCGCTAATTTCGTATCCAAGATAAGTAATTTTGTCAGCCAGAAAATTACATTTTGCCATATTCAAGGTAAGATTAGCACCCTCCATGACCAGCAACACTTCCTCTAGATTCTCCAAACACTCAGAGGCATCTTTACCAAAAATTAGCACATCATCGATGTATGCAGTAGCTTTTCCGAAACGAGCAGGACCTAGAAGTGAATTCATCATGCGCTGAAAGACGGCGGGCGCGTTCGCCAAACCAAAAGGCATCCTGTTGAATTCGTACTGACCATCTGGCGTAACGAATGAAGTGAGATGTTTACTTTGATCTGAAATTGGTACTTGATAATAGCCAGATGCAAGATCAAGCGTGATAAAACAAGCCTGACCTGAAAGACGCGCAATCTCATCTTCAATGATGGGCATGGGATACCTCTCCTTAACAGTCACTGAATTTAGCATGCGATAGTCGACACACATCCGCATCGACCCATCCTTTTTTCGAACAAGTAAAATTGGACTAGCGTACTCCGACACAGATTCCTTCACTACTCCAGCATCTAACATCTCCCCTACCATATCTCGCACTTTTTCTCGTTCATGATGAGACAACCGGTACGGTCGATACACAACAGGTCGATTACTATTTAATTCTATGTGCATCTCAGCCTTATTGGTGCACCCTAAGTCCTTGAGGGAAGAGGCAAAGCAATGCTTATATTTTGTTAACAAGCCTATAAGACGCCGTTTATCATGCTCCGACACTCCATCACCAACGCGAACCTGGCTCTCATCAATAATACCCGAAGCTGTTGTATTAGACAGAGTCTCTTCAACTACTTTACTGATAAAGTTTACTTTATCTGCCCGGCAAAATACAGAATCTTTTGGAATACGACAAGAAATAGAGCACGGCGTTACTACCACATGAACACGACCACGTTCTGCATGATAAAGACCTCCGACCACCATGTACTGATTGTTTGGTTCTCCTGCGATGCTATTTTTTATCAGCACACTGCCAACGAACGAATGATCAATTTGAGCCTTTACTGTTGCTGAACCATAAAGGTGAAGGACACCGGCTGACCTAACCTTAAAGGAGAGTTCATCTTCACCGTCAAGATCAGGTTGTGGCAATTCACGTCCGATGTCAAGAAATTGTAGCTTAGTCACATTCTTGTAGACGATAACATGAGGCTGCTCTGTAAATGACTGGCCTATCAACATCGGGTTATCCAACAATTCATCGTTCACAACCTTGCAAATAACATTGGCACTAACATCGTCGACCCCTAAACGAAGCGATAACTCTCCTAGTGAATGCACTATACCGTTCCCAAAACCTTTCATTGCAGACGAAACTTTATTGTGCACCAAACCTAAGCTACATGCGACTGATTCCTTAATAAGAGTGACATCACTCCCAAAATCAATAAAAGCTTTAAAAGCTACACCGTTCACACAAATATCTTTGATAAATTTGGAATTTGGGCTGGAACTATCTTGTTTACCCTCAGAATCAATGCACATCGTCTTCTGAACGCTGGAGGTCCTCTCAGTCTGATTATTTGTCTTCAAAAAACAACTATCGGCAGTATGTCCTAATTTGTTACACTTGGAGCATTTTAAAAGTGGTTTGGGACAATACAAAAAACTATGCCCTTTTTCCTTGCAATTGTAGCATCCAGCTGAAGACTGCCTAAATCCATTTTTTTGTTTAAAGCTGGAATTGGCAAGCGTATCAGAACTTTTTCTGTTGTCCGTTGTTTTGAAAGGAGTGCGGTCCACTAAAGATTGATTAGAATCCTTATTACTAACTAAGTACTGCAGTAGTAGGTCAGGGTGTAAGCAACGCAACGCTAAAGCTCCAGATCTCAAAGTACGATCGCTAATACCATGAATAATACAATCTACTGCGCGTTTTCCTACTATATCACATCGGTTGAGGAGTGTGAGTTTTTCGTAGTAGTAAATCTCTATTGCTTCATTATATTTACTTTTTCTTCTTAGCATTTCTTCCAAGGCCTGGCCATAATTCTGTTCAAATGGAAACGCGCTCACTAATTTTTCCTCCCACTCTTTCCAAGAGAAAAGAATAGAGTTCAAACCCTCGTACCAAGTTTTGGCTAGGCCTTCAAGCTTTTGCATGGCAAAATGAGTGGTGGTTTTATCGTCCCACCCGTACACAGATGCACATTCGTTTACTTTCTTTAGCCAAACATCAACGCGCTGAGTCTTAGAAGATGGATCAAAGCTTGGAAGAATGTTTTTATGATCTATCTTCTGTAACGGTGATGAGTCTTTAGTTGAGTGCGAGGAAAAACCATCTCTCAAGTATTTAAAAATATCTACAAAATCTCTCTTAGATAAAGAAGGACTACGTGACCTTTGTTTTCCCGCGTCGACACGTGGCTCGGGGTGGCTGTCTCCACGCCGGTAGTCACGGCAGTCACGGCTCCTTCCTCGGATCTCGCTGGCTTGCCTCGATGGTGCACGCCGAAGTCGATCGCGTGCCCGCTCCAGCTCTCTCTCCAGCAAGTCGACACGTTCTTGTCCTTTTTCTCGCTCTCGGTCTCGATCGGCATGACCCGGGCTGCGGGTCCGGAGACGGCTCCGACTCCGAGAAGCAGTGTGGCGATCCCGATGGTCAGGTGTCTCTCGCCTTCGACTCTCTCGGTTGCATTCCAGACGCTGGGGTACTGCCCCGTTCATGCTCTGAAAGATTGCGTTGTGTTGCAATCGGAAAAGGACAATATTAGAAAAAAGGTACCAAAACTTTGCACTAAAAATATTTGGGGGGGGTACTATTGAAAAATAAAATATTTGTAATCTAGATCTTAGCTTTCAGTCAAATTGCAGCTAATATTTCTCACTTGTTCTTCAATACCTGCCTAAAATATGCAAGCTTTTTATTAAATTTGTCTTACTAGCCTTTTAGTATAACATTTAAAACCAAAAAATAATTTGAGGGTAGTTGTGAAAAAATTAAAATAAATCCAATGTAACCCAAATTATTATAAGTACTATATTATTCAATAAATGATAAAGGTATGCCAATAGAAAGAATAACCTTATTTGGCATCCCGCTTTTGTTAAAATATTTTAAAATCAAAAATCATTCGAGGATTGTGGTGTAGAAAAAAAAGAATAATTAATTATCTTCTTTTACCAGAACAGCCAGCAAAAGGTTAAAACTTTTTCTCAAAATTACCTACCCTCGGTAGTTTTTTAAAATATTTTAAGATATAAAACTCAATTAAGCGAATATTTGTTCTAAAACAGTCTATCCTTCGTGCCTCACGTGATGTAGAAACAATCACTATAAATTGAACTAGGATCAACATGAGCTAGCAGCTAGCTAGTCTTTAAAAACTATTTCGATAAATATTAACAATGGGCGTGTACTTACTGTAAAGTCGGTCTCGATCCAGCACTTCTGATATGTAGAACTATCTACTATATCAGGGTTTCGTAAAAATGAGGAACAGCAGAACGTTTTAACAAAGTATATTATTCACACAGTTTACCAAGTTACTTGTTCAACCGCCGAAAACAGAATGATCGAATAAAAATGGCAGTCGATAAAATCACATTTTCAAGAACTCCGTGATTGGTCAAAAGTGTATTCTGAGTGCTGACCAATCACAGCCAAAGTTCGCCAACAATCATTCAGTTGACAGGCAGACTCCGCTCTGTGATTGGCCAACGCCACCGATGACAACATTCAACCAATCGTGGGGCTACAAACCTCCTACAAAACCTTATACAACTGAAACTACGTTTTATTTTAAAATCGTTGCCAACATAAAATAAATATCTACCAAATAGACTTACAAACTTGATTTAAAATACTTGCCACATAGAATAAATCTTACAGAAATAAATCGAAACTACTTTTAACTTGAAATCGTTGCCAACATACAATTAAAATCTTTCAAAATAAACGAGTAATATTGAGAAACTAAATGAATCTGCCTTCAAATAAACAAACCCTAACACATGGACAAAACTCAAAACGAACGATATCGCGCGGGATTCCACTAGTCGCTAGATAAAATAACACATCGTTTAAGATATCGTAAGATCTATCTGACAATATCAAGATCTCATGTGCACTCTTCCTGTTTTTTCCTCGGCCCCCACCTCGCCTCATTTTCTTAGGGAGCGGCACAGCGGTTGCGGTCAAACTACACATGGGTGTGGTCTCATTTAAATTGTTTACTTCTCAACTTCATCTAAAGATTAGGTATAAGGATCGTTAATCTGTGTCCAGTAGCATAAATACTTACATTGTGTACCTTCTTACGGTGTACCGCAAGTCCCTTCTCCGAAACAAATGTTTGTGCACACGTGACACACACATGCTCCGTGGGGTGAGACTTGCGCAAGTGTGACATGTACGTGGAACTGTGGCTGCAAATTCATAAAAAATAATATACAGATTTTTCCTTTCGGTCACCCCGATCTGTGAATAGAAATTGTGATATAAATGTTTCCTTTGTGTCTCCTTACAAGGCATAATAAGTCCAGTCTATCATTTTTCTGAATTAGTTAAGCTGGGAACCAAAAAGTCTTATTTGTCACCCCACAAGAGATAACAAGTTTCAGTCTGTCATTTGTATGGTTTGTATGACTTTAGTTTGGCTGGGAGACAAAAAATACTTTCTGTCACCCGACAAGAAATAATAAGTACAGTCTGTCATTTGTCTAACTTAGTTCGGCTGGGAGACAAAAAACCGTTTCTAATCTATCGAAACTTAGCATTTTTAAAATGTCGTAATTCGTCTAAGGTCCGTATGTAAAAACAATGCTTGAGGCTCAGACCTAGGTATAGATTTTTGAAAATTTTCATTGGAGATTAGTGTCAAAATCCTTGAAGCTCGACTCACCTTTTGACCTTCTATAGGTCTAAGACTCAGACTAAAGCATTGTTTCTGCATATGGATCTAAGTTCGGCTGGGAGACAAAATAGTTACCAGTTTTATGTTTTCAGTGGTGTAGGCAAATAATAAAGTACCTACCTAAGTAAATAGAGATAAACTTACTTATAACTGCGTTTACAAATTTTGCAGATGTAGCTAACTCCTTGATGTTTTCGGTAGTGCAGTATCATCACCATCCTGAAAAACAAAAACAATACAATAAGAAAAAAAAGGAAGACTTGTGAACGGAACATGAAAAAGGAATTGACTAATCTTAATGCTTATACCTACATTTGTGGCAATTTACTACTTGTGGTAACCTACTAATTCTTAGACGAGTTACTATGGTACCTACTAATTCTTACTTGTGGTAGGTGATGAGCGGACATCGCTTACAAGTGAATCGTCCGTAGTGCACGTCAGTTTTGTGCTTGCGCATGGAAACGCGCGACTTGAAACGCATTGCGCACACATCGCAAGGGAACTCACCCGCTGACGGCTGTAACAGTTTATGGTTCTGAGTATGTTTTGAGAGTTTCACTCAGCTATGTTCAGAAGGTACCTAATTTTAGTTTAGTTAGGTAATATCGACGGGGCCAGACGAGACGTTGGAGGGACTATATAGGGATGAGTGGTAAGGTTTTGGGGGAGATCTTTGCTCAGCAGTGGGACACAATAGGGTTAGATTGTATTTTTTATTGCAACAACCGGTTTGATTTGTTTGGTCACCATAAAATATTTGTCACACGTAAGTATTTTACGTAATAACAGGGACAGGGACAGGGACAGGGACAGGGACAGGAAGAAAAAGGGGGAAGGGGGGAAGGCATGCTATGTAATACTCACATCGTGCCACCGCATATGAAAGTTGACAAGCTTCTCACACTTGTAGACCGTATAGCACACTTCACATCTATACTTCGCGGACGCATAGGGCTCAGAGGTCTTGCGTCGGGCGAACTCGGCGCGAGCGTCGGCCTCCGTCGGGAATAGCAGGATGTCGAACACAGTCGCGTATTCTTTGTGGTCTTTTAATGGACGCCTTTGCTTCGGGCTTTTTTGTTTTGGTTCATCTATAATAAATAAAATAGATATAAGTATTTTCAGCCATTTCCTAGTATTCCCTTCCATTTTTGCCAGGCCCTGTGTGTTTTTTTTATGCAACTGCTAATGGAACAAGCATTGATTGATCTTAATAAGTAACACCATCACCTAAAACAAACCATTGCCTCGCAAGTCACGCATGTCAGGAACGAGCCCTACGATGAACTGCCCTGCGCCCATCAACTTGAGGCATACAGATGTTAAGCCTCACATGCCAGTAACTTTTGGTATGAAAAACCAAATATTTAGCTTAACTGGTGTATGATGGTAGGAATTGTATAAATCGATATAACTGTGTACTCTAACTAAACCTTCTAACTAAATTAAACAATCAATTTATTTTACTTTTCAAAATAATTAATAACAATAAATTATTCTTACCTCGGGGACCTTCACTTTCAACTTTAATTTTCTTATTCTTAGGTCTCTTTTTCTTGCTTTTCACCTCTTTAACTTTTTCCTTACTGTTCTTTAGATAATCTGACAAGCATTTATCATCATCTGACACATCAGTTTGGTCCAAATAATCATCACAAATAGCTAATTCATTTGTATTATCAATTTTATTCTCTTTGCTAAGATCATCGGCTTGATAGTCTAAGTTGCTTATAACTTCATCTACTGGGTCATACTTCTCAACTTTTATAGTAACGTCTGGAAATTCGCCCGACTCGGTCAGATGGATTTCTTTGCTGTTCTCGACTATATACTTGCCATAGGTTGTTGGTGGAAGAGTTTTATGAAGCTCAGACAACAATGGTTTAGTCTGTAAAACAAAAATCGTGACACAGGAATGCAGACAGAAGTAAAAACTTGAACAGTTACCTCTCCTGCTGTGAGTAGGGGAGATTGGAAATCTATGTCTATCCTTTTCTAACATGGGGGCCAATTCTAGACTTTTAGAGATTAACGCTCGAAATAGAGATTTGAAATGTCGCGAAAGCAGTGTCATATCACCAAATTTGTCGAAGATAATATCGAACCGCGATAAAATGCGTATTCTAGCCACCGTTAGACTTTTACGTTAGACTTTTACATTAGAGATGTCAGAAAGAAGGTTCATTCCTAAAACTTCCACAGACTATCCCGTTGTTGTTCATGTTTATCTACGTTCCGTTTCTATCGATAGAATAGTTCGATAGCAATAACTTTATTATTGTCTTCAAATAAACACATTTCCTATTAAACGGCGTTTATAATGCGTTCTTGTTGTTGTTTATAGTAGATTCATTTTCATTAGATAGTAATCAATGGACTTTTCGCACAAAATGTTAGTTACAATAATTAATTCCGGAAACACACGGAACGTTATGTACCATAAAACTGTAAACTTTGTTGTTTGTAATCTATGGTCAGTTGTCTATGAAGTGTTGTAGATGTGTCATTGTCAGGATCATTATTAGGATATGTTATTGTCAAGATCATTATACTCAAGAGAAGGACTCCGATGACTTGAATTTTTAATTCAAAGGTTAACAACTAGATGGCCATTCCATGCAAAAAGAATATTTCTCTCGAAGCTTGAACCCCGGATACAAGTATAGACGTTGACTGTCTGATTGACTGCTCTTCTAACTGCGCCATTGAATAATTACTAAGTACGAGCTAAATTCAATCACTCCTCACTTATTGTAGGTTTATGAGAAAGCATTATTCGCGTTCTCGCTCCCAACTTGTATACCCTACAAACAAGTAAACATCATTGACTTTTTATCAAAAAGTAAGACTAGGTGGTATGGTCTTGGTACTCTAGTCTGCTCCAAGGACCGAAAGAAAAAAAAAGCCCAAAGTCACCCAAAGTATATTAGAGATGTCAATGTCGACTACTACTCACCACTCGACACATATCTAACGGCCTTCGCTCGATAAATGTCTATAGTGATATTGCTGGAATACGATATCTATTGAAAATGTCATGTCTATTTAAATTTGACAGTTCTTGTGATATATATCTACCGTGACAAAAAAGTCACTGGTCTAGAATTGCCCCCCTGTAGGGACTTTTTGTGTCTATCCTTTTCTTACAACTTCTTGATTTTGTTACAAAATATTCTAGAATCCCTCATTCTTCTAATGTTTTTGAATGTACTTTAACATTCTGGAATAATCTAGAATAATCAAATTAAATCCACTCCACCTGGGCAATGCCAAACTTTGTTGCTCATTAACTTATTTAGTTACACTTACAATTTTTTTTAGCTAAGTAGGTACCCACCTGATTCTTTTTTTTCCTCCACTGCTGAAATATATTATTGGATCTCAGACATCTATTTTTGAAGTTATAAGATTTTCTGAGAAGTTGCTCACAGAAAGAGCAGCAGAAATATTTTGTGCCATCATTCTGAAACACACACATTAGCCGTTTATGCAAGACAAATGCCTGAGATAGGTTAGTAATTAGGTAAGTTAATAGTAGTATCTACCTAAATATAATTAAATTCTAAAATTTTGGCTTACCAATCTATGATAGATAGGCAACAAAGTGATGGGGAAGGTACCTACTTAAACTTAAATCTAGGTACTTAGACTGAAATAAATACTTACCATAAACCATATTTGTATAACAGTGTGGACTTAAAAATAAAGGAACCAATTATTTTTCTAAGTCCACAGATTTTATTTATTAGCAAGGAATTGGTTCATAAATGATAAATAGCTAAGTATACCATACTATCAGGCTTAGTTCATCTGAATAATAACACCCATCCTTACCAAGGTACCAAACTAAGTCACACTTGTGAAACGCCATTCTGTATTGATCAAATTCTATGGCAGAACTACAATTCCTAAATTATGACTTAAAAGTTAACTAGATTGCATCAAATGTAGTTCCTAGGCAATTTAGGGCCACTAAAAATGTTGATTATAAAGTAAACATCAAACTTACCGAGTTTTCACAAAGTTTTTCATAATATCTCAGGATTTCTCCGTCTAGTATTCGTAATCTATAGTCAGTACGAAGGCAAATGCGGCATAATTGGAATGTAGGCATTACTCCGCCTTTTCACTAATATAAATTGGCTCGATATTATTAGGTATTTTGCTATCAAATCATTTTCAAAAGAATTGTGTGGAAGCAGAAGTAGGTAATTAGAGAAGCTATTCTATCCGTGTACGTAACCCACCACAGAACACATAGCATAGTCGAGCAAGACAAGAGTACCGACCCGACCACAGAACCTACACTGCACGCCATCTATTGCCGAGTAGCTAGAGCTAGAGCACCACATCAAACTTGAAAATAGAATTGCATCTAGCGGCTGTAATTCAGCTGTCAGTGGTATTTCGTAAAAAATCTCCACACACTGTCATCTGTCAGTGAAAATGTCAGTAGAAAAAACAATAAAACCTTCTCTTGTTGCAGAATTTTAATTTAAAATAGACTACAACGAGGCTACCGTATGTTCTACGCACACAAATGTAGGCTACAAATATACGCACACCATGCCATATACGGGTCCGGTTAATGTACGTCCAGTTATTGTACAGCATGTTATTGTACACCATGTTAAAACGAAACCTTTCTTCGTTTTTTGGATTCGTTGTAACCTGCCGTACAATAACTGGCTGCGAATTAACTGGGTTTACAAAATTGTCACGTGATGTTATTGCACAGCATGTTAATTGGATGCCATTAGGGCCCGTGCACACTGAGGCAATTCAAATATTTCTTATTTTTTATAGGCAATGGATACTGCTCCTTAAGAGAATAGCCCCTTTGGGGTAAATGTAAAAAACATTTTCTGGCACTGCGGCGGCCGCTGCCGCGGCACGCTCGCTTTGCTCGCTCGCCTTGTGCGTTATTTATATGTTCTAACATAACCTAACCTATCCAAGTCGGATCCGCCCTATAAAGTCTCAAGGACAAGTACAAGTACCCGCTGCCAGAACAAAACAGCAAAAATCAATATTGAATTGCTACAGTGTGCACGGGGCTTAACTGGCATCGTAATAACGGGGCGTACAATAACATTACGTGACGACATTGTACAGCATGTTATTTCGCGACCTTTTATTGTACGCCGCGTTAATCCAAACCCTGGCATCGTAATAACGGTGTGTACATTAACCTGCTGTACATTATCCTGCTGTGCAATAACGGGTCGTACATTATTGCCTCCCTTTTAATGTACGCCCCGTTAATCCAAACCCTGGTATCGTAATAACGGTGTGTACATTAACCTGCTGTGCAATAACGGGTCGTACATTATTGCTTCCCCCTTATACCATAGAAATCTGCTTCTTTGTTCGTGAAAATAAGATCGGCCCTACCCTATTTAGAAATAGAAAAAGAGTCGCTTGTTTTATAGATAATGCAGTAAGCTTAAATTATATTCTTTTCACCACACTTGGTTCGAAAGAATAAGCGACACGATAAGAAAAAGAAGTAAGCAATTAAGCATAGGACCCACACGCAATACGATGCTAACCCTTACCTACGCTGAATGCCAAGACCCAAGCCGGATTGTTCCGTGCCGTGCCGGCCGAAGCCCAAGTATTGGATTCGATGGTTTCTCATTTATAATTTGAGTCTGGCTGGATGGAATGGAGCCATGAAAAAAAAAGTAATTAATAAAATGTGTCTTCTTTCTTGGTCGCCGTCGTCGGCGGCTCGGCCGGCAGTCAGACAAGTGCCTTGACTTCCTTATAACTATTAGTCCACTGCTAGCAATAGCTAAGGATTCTAAAACTAAAGTAGTAGGGAGTGGAGTGTCATACCCTATACACTACATAATAAACAGGTTTGAAAAGTAATAGGCTAAAAGTAACAGGTAAATATTTATTATTTTACAGATTGAAGGTTCACAGATACAGCAGCTAAAGAAGGCATTTACATATCAAGTACATCATGAGAAAAGGTAAGAGCTTATCCGAGACTATATCCGCTGGAACAAAGTGCCAGCAACAATCATAAGAATGTGTTAGATACCGAGAGACTGTCCCTGTTAGATAAAATCTCAGGCCTTGACTTAATTTTTTAAACATTCATTTTTATCTCATTTAATTCGAAAAATAGCGTTATTTCGTAGATAGCAAAATCTTAGACACATTCATACTCAGCCATAACGGACTACCAGACTACCTTATCGAGCGACAATTCCAAACATTAAAACTAGCTACATAATAATATAGTTTACTTTGACTTACATTCATTTTTATGCAATAAATTTTATTTAATTTTAGAAGAATCAAATACTTTGAAAATGAAAATAAAACTAGACAGTGATTGTCGGAGTGGAGAAACCAGTCATCAAGATAAAAGTAATAGAATCAGACAATCATCATCAAGACATGAATGATACTAAACCAAACAATTGAACCACATCATGAAAGCCACCTTACAAGAAATACCTATCACAGACATGTTCAAATACATCAAGATTAGTCTGAAATATATATCATCCTAGGATACAAGATTATACAATGCAAAAGTTGGTAGAGATCTTACAAATCAATGCTGTTCTGGCTGTTTTAGCTTCAAGGGATACACCCTGTAGAAGAACTTCAAAAATAGCTATGCAAACTGCAATGAAAAGCCCCCTGCCTAATCTGATAAAGGAGATTGAAGTGCTAAACACGTAAATTTGGAGCTTTAGAATTACAAACCCAAAAGGAAGACAATTCTACTTGTTGAGTGATCTCAATTTCAACGTCAATTGTCGTCAACGTCAATCAACGGGCCAAACAAAGGAAGGAAACTTGGATCGACACCTTATTCTGATCAACATGGATACATAAGAAATCATAGAGATGTCGTCATTACGATACAACATCGTTAGCACTGAAAGATCGTCGACGCTCATCGCAGCCGCGGCGGACGCCCTTACGACACATCCGAGTTCCTTATCGGCGGCGCGTTCTCCGTCGGTCGCGATGCGGCGGCGTCGCGCACCTCCTTGTCCTTGCGGCGCAGCGCCTCCTGCAGCGCGTCCCACATGCCGGGCGGCGGGCGGCGCTCAGCCTCGCGCGCGCGGCCCTCGTACTGCAGCCGCAGCGCCGCCGCGCCCGCGCTCGGCACGTACAAGCCCGCGCCCACCACCATCTGCGGCGCCGCCTGCTCCGACACCTTGCGCTCCGCCAGCGCCGCCCCACTCGGCGAGCGCTGCTTGCGCTTGAAGCCCACGGGGCCGAGGTGCGGCGCGAGCGGCGGCGCCTGCGCCTGCGCGGGGGGAGGTGCCGGCACGCACGGCTTGCTTTCGAACCAGTTGCTGACTTTGAATATGGAAGCCTGCACCTCGGCCGCGTCCGCTGCGGCGCCGGCGCTAACCTCCCCCTGCCCCTCCGGGTCGGCGGCTGGCGGACGCGACGGCGACGCGCTGCAGATTTCGTCGGATTCGTTGATGCGATCATCGTTGTCGATGGTGTTCGCTATCCGACTCTTGAAGTAGTCGGGCGTGCGCAGTTGGACCGGCTCGGCGGCAGGGGCGGCGGCGGCAGGGGCGGCGGGGGGAAAAGCGGGAGTGGAGTGCAGCTTGAGTAAGTTAACGATGGCCACATACTTCTCCTGCCGGGACCGGAAGCTATCATCCACGAGAGGCTTGCTGCGTATTTTATGTTTGAGGAGAGCCGCAAGCTCCTCTCTTTCCGTTTGATATTCGTCGGATCCTGTATCAATTTTTTCACTTGTGATGGAGTTATTATTATTTAATAGAATGCTTGTTCCTGGATCTAAAGGTGCATGATTAGGCAAGAATTCCTTAGCGCTAGGATTCAATTTGCTGATAACTATGACTTCATTTGTTGATGGAGGTGGTGATGTTTCACTGGTGCCATAGTTTTCAACCTAGAATACAAAAAAACATTGCAGGTAGAGAGATTAATCGGAGAGACCTATGGAGAAGACAAGGTTAAAATATTAATGGATCCTATTTCTGGTAACATGAAAGGCGAGCAAAATGCTTAAAAAAAATTAAGAATAGCAGTATTATTCGTGTACACTAATAAGCAACACAATAAAAGAGTAGATCTAGTCTATAAGATCACTACAGACTTAAGTGGGCGATCCATTAGCGAGCAAAACTGACAAGCCTGTGAGACAAAGGTATAAACCACCAATGGAGCACCTACAAGACCGCAGCTTATACCTTTGGCTCGCAGGCTCGTCGGTTTTAGCTCACCAATGGATCACCCACTTTTAGAGCCACGGCCACAACTTAAATAAACAATGTAATCTACAATGGACAATAAATAAAACAGTCTATTGACTTAATAATTTTGTTTCAATGATCTTATTCTTGCACTTACAGAATTTGTAGGTATGTATTTAAAAGCTTACCATTCGTAGCATTTTGGTGATGCCAACCAAGTCTGGGCTCAGTGGCCGGTGCGTTGCGGAGGCTTGCAGCGCAGCCGCCTCGCAACCAAGCTGAAGTGCCATTTCAGCATCTGCTAACATGACATCACATCCATGTTTTACAAGATACCTACATCAATATACCACAAGGACTACATAATATGGCAGACCACTTGAATTGAACATCCTACATGAACCTACTATGTTTCCACTGACACTTGAGAAGTGTGTGCTTGTTTTTTAAGACCATCTTATGATAATGAACTGGTACAAGCACCTAAGTTGATCCAACCTTGAACAACTTTTTTAATAAAAATGTGAAAGTTACATTGTTCCGATATTTGCGGCTCAATCTAGCCCAGACCACTGGACCGATTTCAATGACATTTTGGAACAAATATAGTTTGTAATCTCGATTAATCTTTACGCTACTTTTTATCCTGAAAGAACAACAGGAAAAAAAATGCCACGCAGGCGAGGCCGCAAGTGGCCGCTAATTCTGATTATCTGTTGTGTAATGCAAAAATGACCTGCGTCAGCCGAGTGTTGGAGGCGCAGCGGGCGCGGCGCGCAGTCGCCGTACACGAGGCATCGCTCGTCCAGCGCCGCACCCGCAGCCGCCGCCGTCGCGCCCGTCGCCTGCGCCAGGTCCTCTTGCACGTCTTCTATGGTGCACCACGTTCTCTCCATTATCACTGCACTGCTGTACTACCACACTTTGCTCACAACCAATACTTTAAAAAGGGCAACTGAAACAAACAACTTAGTGGAATGGTATGTCATTCTCATTAGTCATTACATTACCTAAGTTGGTCAATAGATCTACCTACAGTTTTGTAAAATAACACGAAGTCGGAGCAGCGTCAGCACTAAAGCGAAATTCAATCAACGTACAAAATTAGGCTTGTTGAAAAAATATCGATATAATTTTTCAATATATCGATATTTTTGAGCGATATTTAATAGTTCGATATATCGATGTATCGATATAAAATTCTAAGTATCGAAAAGGTATAAAAACCGATATTTTTCTCAGACCAATAAACATTTATAAGTTTTAAGATTAAAAAATCCCAAAAAGAAAATACTTTTTTAATACTAACATCTTTTAACAAATTATATTTTATGTATTTTTTGTTTTTGGTCGACTTGATTTGCTGTTTTATAGTGTGGTTTTTAAGTTGGCATTTCTGTTAGTCAATTTCAATTTCAACAGCACGAATATTCTCTGTCAAGTCAAATCATACCGATATATCGACATTTTTTAATAAAAATATCAATATCGATATTGATATTTTCAAAAAACATCGATACGATATATGTCGATACTATAGTGCATTTCCGACATCCCTATACAAAATTCGTGGAACCTAACCTGCGAATGTTCACATCTGTCTGCTAGTGTTAGGTGTAGGTAGGTAGGTCTGTCTGTAGCGACGCGACGACCAATACCAAAGAGGGTAAAGTATAAACACTACTGGCGTGGGGACTGCCGACTGGGCGGCGCGGCGGCGGCGCCCGCCGGTGACGGGTCCGGTTAATGTACGTCCAGTTATTGTACAGCATGTTATTGTACACCATGTTAAAACGAAACCTTTTTTAGTTTTTTGGATTCGTTTTAACCTGCCGTACAATAACTGGCTGCGAATTAACTGGATGCACAAAATTGTCACGTGATGTTATTGTACAGCATGTTAATTGGATGCCATTAGGGCACGTGCACACTGAGGCAATTCAATTAATTCTTATTTTTTATAGGCAATGGATACTGCTCCCCTTTGGGGTAAATGTAAAAAATCATTTTCTGGCACTGTGGCGGCCGCTGCCGTGGCACGCTCGCTTTGCTCACTAGCCTTGTGCGTTTTTTATATGTTCTAACATAACCTAACCTATCCAAGTCAGATCCGCCCTATAAAGTCTCAAGGACAAGTACAAGTATCCGCTGCCAGAACAAAACAGCAAAAATCAATATTGAATTGCTACAGTGTGCACGAGGCTTAACTGGCATCGTAATAACGGGGCGTACAATATCAACACGTGACGACATTGTACAGCATGTTATTTCGCGACCTTTTATTGTACGCCCCGTTAATCCAAACCCTGGCATCGTAATAACGGTGTGTACATTAACCTGCTGTACATTATCCTGCTGTGCAATAACGGGTCGTACATTATTGCCTCCCGAGGCGACGAGACGACGACGCGGCGGGGGCTTACCTCAGTCAGTGTTGCCAAATAGACAGATTTATCTGTATTTATACAGAATTTTGGCTAGTATTACAGATTACAGATTTTACCTTACTTTTATACAGATTTTTGGAATTTGATTTAGTCTATGAAAAAGTAACTCAATATGAAAGTAAATTCAATATTTGTATATAATTAGGGTAAAAACGGGAACCCTATTACTATGGCTTCGCTGTTTGTCTGTCACCAGGCTGTATATCATGAACCGTGATAATGAGACATTTGAAATTTTCACAGATGATGTATTTCTGTTGCCGTTATAACTGCAAATACAAAAGTTAACAAATGTTTTTAGAACAGGACCCTTCGTGCGCGAGTCTGACTCGCACTTGGCTGGTTTTTTTTTGTATATTTTCTGTTCTATTCTGTGTTGTTTATGATTCGTTTTATGTTCTGTGTGTTTTTTCGATCAAATACAGATTTATACAGATTTTTCGATTTTGAAATCCAGATATTTTGGTTTGGCACGTGGCAACACTGACTTCAGTCAATAGCACAGAACAATAATACTTCACAGACTAGGATTAGCCTGTAGTACTCTTAAGAGCTTACGAGCGAGGTCATTATTTACCGAAAATGGTGTGCCGGATATGTTTGCGATCCGATGATTTTATCAGAGAAAATATTGATGATACTCTCATAGAATTTCATCATCTACTGTGTGAGGATAAGGTAAGTTCTCTATTATCTGGTAGTTAGGACTAGGTACCATACTATGGATCAATATATCCAGAGTTCCAACGAGTATTTGCATAGGCAGCCCAAGCAGCAACATTTATTACAGAGCTAGTAGTTCCCAATTGCTTCAATTAAATGTTTGCCCAAAATTCTGTCATACATTTTTGTTCAACTGTACGCCACAATCTTTCCTTCCTTCTCAGGTTCAGTCTGAAGAGAATCCAGCCCTGAAGTTTTGTCCAATATGTAAGCACCAACTGAGGAAGTTCTACAACTTCCGTCAGAAATGCAAGCGAGCCAACACAATACTTAAATCATGGAGACTGGCAGACAATCCTGTAAGTTTTATATTTATCCTTGAAACTGTTATTTTTGATCACAGTTCCTCTCAAAAGCGTCCAGCTCGTCCCGCCATCGCCTGCGTGGTCTACCGCGACGCCTCCTCGCTGTCTCAGGGCTCCATAATACTATACTTAACAAATTTTTTTATACATAAAAACATTTGTATAATTTATATAGAGAATCTAATAGAAGCATTCTGTATAGTAAAAACTGATGTCTTAACTCTTTATTTTTACAGAAAAGCTTACAAGATCTGCATGAGATGATCCCACCTTCAAACATCACATTCCAAAATAATGCTGGTCCCATATACATGGAATTCAATTACACAGACATAGAAGCTACGGAGTGGGAGATTAAACTTGAAAAAGATGATTTCGCCAAAACAGAAAATATTATGGATGCTGATGAATTTAAATCAGATCTCCCTTTAGATATAGATAATAATAAAAATGAAGACAAAATTAGTTATAAAGTTGAAAGTCACAATTACTGTGAAGTTTTCACTGACTATGATGACAGAGATACTGACTATGAGCCTAAGAGAAAAAAAAGAAAAAGTAAATCCATAGACAGTTTAAAAAGACTTACAACAACAGAAAAGGTTACAAGGAGCAGAAGTAGAAAACAATTATTATGTATTAAAAATGATAACATAAATATAAGTGAAAAGATAACAACTAAGAAACAACGATATACATTGAACCAAGTTAAATTAAAAGAGAGGATATTAAAGCTGCTTCAGTTGGGAGAGTTCCAAGACCTCGGAGATAATGTAGCGATGAATGAAGAATTGTTCTTGAAAATGTTTGATAAGTGTGATAAGTCTGGTCTGAAGAGTATGCTGCTGGTCAAACCAGGTAAATCCCAAATGCTAAACTGCTTTATAAGAGATCCTGCTGCATATCCTTACAGATACCTACAACTTTAATAGAGCTTAAGAGCACTGGTGTTTTAGTGGTAGCGGCCTCACCTTCCGATCCTAAGGTGGGTTCAACCAAATCCAGTCATGTACCTATGAGTTTTTCTATCGAAAAATGTATGTGCATTATGCCAGTACTCTCAAACAGTGAAGGAAAAAATCGTGAGGAAACCAGCTTGTTGTGGAACCTTTATTTTTGTTTTATTTTTATCTGCGATCAGACCTCCGACTATGAGCAGGTTTGTTGTAAGTAGGTTGAAGGCTTTCAGAATCCGCACTCTAGTGAGCGCTTCTCTTTATTCTTTGGCATTATATCTGCCCATCCAGTTCGTGGAACCTAAAAAAGTTCGAACAACACGTTTCAAGCGTCACGCTAAAAGGGCCGCTAGCGGGCCCTTTTAGCGTGACGCTTGAAACGTGTTACTTGCGGAAACCAGTCCGCTCACCAAAGTGCGGATGATGAACTTAGTTACTCCTGTGCACGTATTTAGACTGTAAGGTCCTTATGCAAAATCAATGCTCGAGTCTCAGTTGAGCCGCAAGATTAGATTTTTGACCCTTTTCAATGGAGAACAGTCAGAAAATATGTTCCTTGACTGGCCCTTAACTGTAATAAAAAGCTGTGCTTGAGGCTTAACTCAAAGCCCTAAGATGATCCATTATGTATACAGGGTGATGCAAACGTGAAAACTTTGATATTTATGATATTGTTACATTTTTCTAACAGGTTCATCCGATGAGCGAAAAAGACTCAGAAAATTTCTCCTCGGTCTCTTCAAAAATAATAACCCGGAGTATGAGGATATTTTTACCATAGAAGTTCTTGACACAGAGGCTAAGAAACTGGATGAGTTCAATCGAAGAAAGCTCAGAAAGGAATATTTGGATGCAGAGCATAAGTGCGAGCGTTGTTATAAGGTGTTCGAAGTGAAGAGGCTACTGATTTATCATGAAAGATGGCATGAGGTAATTTTTAAAAACTTTTTTTAAATTAGATCTACCCTCCAAATACAAAGCTGTATTTCGGGAGTCCCCTTTTGATGCATCCCTACCTATCAAAGATCTACCCTTCAAATACAAAGTTGTATTTGGGGAATCCCCCTTTAAATGCATCCCTACTTATCAGAGATCTACCCTCGAAATACCCTACTTTGATATGATTATTGTAGATATTGTATATGTGAGTACCCTTAGCACTGTTCCAGAGTGCAGGTGAGCACGAGTGCGAGATCTGCGCGATGCGGTTCGAGAGCCGCAAGGCGTTAGCGCAGCATCGCAAGACTAATCACTACGTTGTGTACCGATGTAAGCTGTGTCCGCTACTCACTTACAACCAGTAAGTTCGATATGCATGTACCGTTTCCATGTTCTTAGGACATTTATCACCTTGGTTGGGGTAGATATTTTAAAAAGCTAAAAGCTATAAAAAGCTGAAGTGGACAATTCACACAACACTACCCAGCCCCAAACTAAGCAGAGCTTGCAATATGGGAACCGGATAGCTGATATAATACATGAATACATATTTTTTTTTGTAAATACCTACTTAGAATACAATATAACACCCAGACAGAGAACAAACATTTATGTTAACCACACAAATATTTGTTCTCGGTGGGGATCGAACCCACGACCTACGGCGCAGAAGGCAGAGCTACTACCAACTGAGCTAGAGGCCAGTCGATTTAAATGAGATGTTTCATTATGCGCCAGGTCTATGTACACTTGTATGGTGAATGTTGTGATAAATGATGATTACTACTCAAGTTACTACTATATTGAATGCACAAATATATAAATAAGTACGTTGTAACAAAATGTTCATTATTGGTTGATTTTTTGTAGTGGCGAATACCAAAAGGCGCCGCCGTGACAGTTTTACCGCAGTGACTGACACAAATAAGTGTCAGTGTCATGCTAATTGAAAAATGTAATTTCTACTACTTCTGGGCATGTCCATGTCATGTCGGTTCGCCAAGTTTTGGGTGCGTTGTGTTGTGAAAATCTCTATGTACAACCAAACAAAGTAGAATTGAAGAGAAATAACATTTTAAAGTGAATTCTACATTGCTAAGCTGTATTTAAGATTAGTGTACATAAACCTGGCCTGGGCTCCATTATTCCTTGAAACATCTCATTTATTGTAAAATTACTTTGTGTTTTAGGACAGTGATGGTGAATCATTACAACCAGCACAAGGGTATGGAGTACTCCTGTCCGGTCTGTCTGAGCGTCTTCAGGTGAGATCAGCCCGGAGTAATCCACTACTGAACTTAGGCAAAAATTCAGTGCAGGCCATCGAGATATAAGTACTACGTACTAGAGAAGACACCGTAAATTCCTACTTTGTCTCGTTCAACAGCGGCGATCGCCGCACCTCACTCAGTCGCTCTCTAGCTCGCGCGTAAGTGCCGTGATTTACATGGCGCTTAAGACCTTTTTGCCGAGAATAAATACACTTCCGCAGCAAATCTAGCGCTAGAATAGGACAATTCAGTTATTTGACGTAGCTTCTCTAGTACGTAGTACTTATATCTCGATGGTGCTGGTTTTAGTCTGCTGGCGCATGGCGGGCCCTTTTTGCGTGACGCTTGTCACGTGTTGCCCGAACTTTTTTAGGTTCTATGACACGCCGGTTTCCTCACGATGTTTTCCTTCACCGGTTTGAGAGTACTACCATAGTGCACATAATTTATTCGACAGAAAAACTCATTGGTACACTACTGGATTTGAACCCACGACCGTAGGATCGGAAGGCGGGTCCGCTACCACTAGACCACCAGTGCTCCCACTGAACATAGGCCTCTCCCTTACATTTCCAGGAAGAACACTTCTGAGCACTCTCTATCCATTGACTTCTCGCGATCTTGGTGAAATCTTGGGGGGGTAGGCATATAGTGTCCGTTCAACTCCCTTCTATGCTTAGTACTACCTACTTAGTAGTAGTAGAGCTCTTTGTGATGGGCTCGTCCGGGGAAGTACTACCACCATGCCTATTTATGCCGTGAAGCAGCATTGCTGTGTTTCGGTTTGAAGGGTGTGGGGGCCGGTGAAATTACTGGCACGTGAGGCTAAACATCTGTATGCCTCAAGTTGATGGACGCAAGGCAGTGCATCGTCACGTTCCTGACGTGCGTGACCTACGAGGCAATGCTTTGTTATAGGTGATGGTTACCACTTAACATCAGGCCATATTATGCTTGTTCCATCAGCTAGTTGTAAAAAAAATATATATCTTTATTTTTTTTTCTTTTTGCAGTAACAAAAACACGTGTAACAACCATCGTCGGCAAGCACACAAGACGTCTCATATCTGTCCTTTCTGTGCGCGCAGTTTTGTATCCGACAAAGGGCTGTACTTCCATAAGAGATTAAAGCACAGGGTAAGGGCTAAAGGCATACTGGGTGGTGGTGGATAGATTCTGAAAATGTTTTGTTTAATGTCTAAAATGTGAAAAAAAGTTTCACTTTTACCGTGGTTTCATAAATTCACACTATCCTTTTTTTCTGCATACGGCTTTTAGTATTAGTGTGGTGTTCCGTTCTTATACTTTTTATCCTTTAATTCTATAATGCACAAAGTACCTAATAACAAAGGACATGTACAGTGGCGGAATGAAAATGTTCGTCGATTTTCACCTTTTGAAACTGAATAGACAGAATATACCGATAAGTTAACGTCACAAATTATGTCAAAATGTGTTCATGATCAAGGCACTGGTGCAAGCGAAAACCGACTCTAAGGTGACGAAGATTTTCATACCGCGACTGTACATAGGCGAGCTTAACCCTAAAAAGAGTTTTCTTCCAGCAAACCTTTGGTGCTAAGAGAAAGCTAATAGTAAAAAGTAGTAATAAAATCCTTCTATATTTACTTTACTAAATGTTTTATAGGACGAATGTTTTGAGACGAAGTCTGAAAACGCTGTATCGTGCGACAAGTGTGATGCGGTTCTGACGTCACAGGAGGTACTGTTGACACACGTTCGGCAGGTGCACGAGATTTCACAGACTATGTAAGTATATCTGTATGCCTCCGTTGATGGCCGCAGAGCAGTGCATTGTAGGGCACGTTCCTGACGTGCGTGACCTACCAGGCATAGCTTTGTTATAGGCGATGGTTACCACTTAACATCAGGTGGGCCATATGATTGTTCCATCAGCTAGTTACATAAAAAAAAAGTTATTATTTTAACCGACTTCAAAGAAAACAGAGGTTCGATTGTTTTTTTTTATGTTTGCTATCGCCTAACTTCGTCATTTATGATTTGAATATTTTTTTTATGTGAAAGGAAAGTTTAAGTATATCTGAAATACTTCTACATTGGTCCCATACACATAATAAAGTGTTTTTGCTTTTCTGTGGTCCCATAAAAAGAATTTTAAAGAGTTTTATGAGATGACGGCTGATAGAGGAGAATGGAAGAGGAGAACATGTGCCGACCCCACATAAAGTGGGATAAGGGCAGGAAGAAGAAAAATAAGACTTAAAGAAATTTAAAACAGTCTTAAAATACTGCCATCTTCTACACGGTGCGACAAATACTGAGCCAGGGACCTAATTGACCATGTGAAACTTTGCCTAAGCACTTATTATTTGTATCTTTTTTATGGTCAATAAACATTTTCTTTCTTTCTTTCTTTTCTTTTCTTCTTTCCATCTTTTAACCTCGGGGTATACACGAGGGGTAGTATTGCTGTAAGTTGAGACAGATCACCCTTTAGTAGTTTTTAATTAATTGTTTTCAGACAATGCTTTACTTGCAAGGAGATATTCAGTAGTTTAGAAGAGTTGAAGAAGCATAAGATAGAACAAAACCATCGAAGGAGACCTCGCAAAACAATAACCAAACCAGATGATAGCACCAAGGTAAGTACCACCTACTAAATGTACAGCCACACTTAAGAGCGCATCGTGCGAAAATATGAGATTTAAAAAAAAAAAATTCATAACTAAATAACTAAGTGACATTTTAAAAATCGCAAAAGGACTAATTGTAGGCTATACATTTGAGATTAATTCGAATTTAATTTAGTTCAATTAGTCCTTTTGCGATTTTTAAAATGTCACTTAGTTATTTAGTTATGAATATTTTTTTAAAAAATCTCAAATTTTCGCATGATGCGCTCTTAAAAATCGTGGCACTCTGTATCCCTATTCGACCAATTTCCCAAACGTTGCTCATCCGAGTTGGATTCGTCGGCTGACCACTTTGTCGAAGTTGGCTCTACCTAATCTATCTGTACGAGCGGTTTCAGACTAGCGTTTTATACGCGCATGTAAGCTCGTTTTTAAAAGCACATGTAAGCGCGTATAGGTGCGCCTTTTGACACACGCGCAGCCGTTGAGGCGCTTCTAAGCTCATGTAAACGTGAGCCATTCTCAGTCGACGGCAATTAAGAAACGAAACGCCGAAATATGGACCTTTTTTGAAGTGGACGTGTAAGCGCGGATGCCGAAACGATCGTATACGCGCAAAAAAAAAACGCTCATCTGAAACCGCCCTACCTTGTATAATTTATTTGTAGTATAACATTTTTGATGGCAACTTAGTTACACAATCACCCGTCAGGGCCGTCTGCTGAAGGACGTCTACTGTGCTTGAGGATCAAAATTGTGAGGTGTTTATAATTTCCCAAAAGTTAAGAGCCGAGCGGGATTTGAACCCGCGTCCTTACCCTTGGTCCGTACCAAGAGGAAGGTTGCGTTGACCGCTGTGCCATCGGATTCTAATCACGCGTCAGAAATAATATTTTTTTTATGTTTTTGTAAACGTGACGGTCAAAGGGAGGCATCAAAAACCATAACACAGGTTTTTACAACCTAGCTTGGTTTTTGTGATCCACCTAAAACTATACACTTAATTGGTTCAACTATTATTATTATTGTATAATATCTTAGGTTAGGCACTAAACATAGCAACTTATATTCTAGAAATGTTCGTATATTAGGTAGCAACAAATTTTTGGTGAAATAAATTTATGATTTATGAAATAGCGCTCTACGAAAGCAGATAATCCGATGTGCAATACATATTTATTGCCTACAACCGTACCTATCTTTGTTATTTAATAGGGATAAATCAATAAAAAATAGTGAGGTTTTCTTTATTTTCAGAGTGACATTACGGATGAGAAGCCCACATGCTCGGAATGTGACAGGTCATTCAACTCTCGGAAGAGCTATTTGTACCATTGGAACACCAGCCACAAAACTAACAGAATGTAAGTATACAGGGTGTTTTTTTGAGAAGGGTGGTGATGGCCAAGTCCGAAACCACGAGAGTTTGGGATATACAGGGTGTTTTTTTGAGAAGGGCGGTGATTGCCAAGTCCGAAACCTCGAAAGTTTGGGATATACAGGGTGTTTTTTTGAGAAGGGTGGTGATGGCCAAGTCCGAAACCACGAGAGTTTGGGATATACAGGGTGTTTTTTTGAGAAGGGCGGTGATTGCCAAGTCCGAAACCACGAGAGTTTGGGATATACAGGGTGTTTTTTTGAGAAGGGTGGTGATGGCCAAGTCCGAAACCACGAGAGTTTGGGATATACAGGGTGTTTTTTTGAGAAGGGCGGTGATTGCCAAGTCCGAAACCACGAGAGTTAGGAAAAAGTCGTGAAAGGAGTCATGCTGTCGATTTATTAGAAAACCGTAACTGCATATTTATTTATATCATAAATCTTTTACACATACAGATGGTAACAGACTTATCGGTATGCTAAGCTAAATGACTGCTATACATGCACCTATCATAGTTTTATTACGCAAAACTAATGACTCTTTAACCTGTTTGAAATCAATGTTACCAGCCACAAATGCGGGTTCTGCCAAGCCAAGTTTACATCCGCCGTGGAGTTGGAATCGCACCGGAGCGCACTGAGCCACCACTGTAAGAGGCGCTACGTGAGGAAACAGCAAAGTAAGCCGGGGAACCACAAACGGCTCAAGTGCAAAGACCCTGAGAAACCATTTGAGAAATGCGAACTGGTAAGTTAAAGGTACTAAAAGTGGCAATCAAGAAAACAATATTTATTTATTGGAAGACCAACAACTTTTAATAACTTAGTAATAGATATGGTCTAGAAATTAGTGAGCTAATTATAGGTTTTCACGGATAGACGGCCATATTTCGACATAATATTGAAGAATATGAAACAGTTGGGGAATGATGGTTGTTGAATGGCGACTATGAACTGGAAGGAAAACCGTAAGACGCCCACCCAATCGGTTTTCTTCTTATCGTGTCAGTAGTTTATTGAAACTAGTGTGGTGAAAGGGTTTCGAGTGCGCCTCAAACAGGCTCCTTTTGTGGGAATGGGGAATGTGGGGATTTCGTTTTTTTTTATATTGATGAAGTACTCAAGTTATTTTAAATGTTTTAGTGTTCCGAGCTGGTATCCTTAGCGCGTACAAACACAATGTACCAACACTTCCAGACAGCTCACCCGGACACGCCGTACGGCTCCGTGTACGGACAACCGCACAACCGACATCTGTGCCATCAGTGCGGGAAAACGTTCAAGGTAACACGATGTACCATTACATACTTCAACACTATGTAGTAATACTTAAACATGATAGAGTCTGTTCAGAAAGAGAGCCGTCGTGGCCATATTGTGAACTAACGTTTCGATTTTTATATGGCAGCTCATCCCTTTCTTTCTGTCAGCATTTTGCATCATAGAAATTAAATAAAGGAATAGTACACTAGTTGTGATAGGATCAAAACGCAACAGACGCGCTTTTGTATTGCCCACTAAACAAAAAAGGTAATTAAGCACAGCAGCGCCCTCATATCCCACGACTCTTTCTGAACAGACTCTACCATATGCATAAAGCTATGTACCACCACAACAATCCATTTATTCAACACGATGTACCATTACTTCATCATGTACCATTGCCAACATGATTTAAAGCAGCAAATAAAAACATGTCTATATCTACCATTTACATTCAACGATGTACGATCACAACACAATGTATGCTCATTTCAACACTATATACCATAGCCACAACGCGGTGTACTATCACAACACAATGTACGATGATATCAACTTTGCTTGTTCTTGATTATTTCTTCATATTTGAGCCTAACTTTACTTTTACTATGGTTAATATAAAACGTCCTACCTATCTAATAAAATAACGCAAAAACTCTGACTCTCTGACTAACTTAGTTAACGATTCTGACTTAAGGGGGGTACGATTTCCATACAAACTTAATTTACACAACTATGGGCGAATAAAGTATGAATGTACACTGAAATAGCTGTAATAGGCTTTTACAGTGGTCCTTATTACCGGCCAGTTATATAAAGTTGGAGTGTCAGCCGTTGGTCGTGGCAGTCGGGGCTTCAGAAACAAAACTAACAGACTTTTACGACTATTTTGAGACATATGTTTTAAGCTCATTCACGTATTCAATGCCGAGTACCCGTTAGAAAGAATGACGAAAAAAATACTTTTTTGTTTTTTTATTAATATTTCTGTTATCCTACAGTTTTCTCCAACTTTATATAACTGGCCGGCAATAAAGACCACTGTCAAATTCTATTACAGCTATTTCGATGTACATTTATACTTTGTTTGCCCATAGTTGTGTAAATTCAGTTTGTATCGGAATCGAAAAACTGTTTCAGGTTTTGCGTTATTTCATTGAAATCCTGTATATACCTATATTGTTTTATTTATTTTTTTATTCATGATTATTGTTTTTTTCATTCCAGGACCTAACATTCTTCCTAGACCACGCGAACCTACACTCAGGCGCGAAGCCCTACGCCTGCCAGGAATGTCCCCGCACGTTCGCGTCTCTACGGCACTTGCGGATGCATGAAGCGCGTCATCAACCGCCTTCACATCAGTGCAGACTTTGCGGGAAGATGTTTCGTAGTGCTGGGAATCTATTCGCACATCGACGGGTGAGTCAAAGTCAAAATTCGCTTATTCAGTCTTTGGAACGTCATAAAGCTAGGTAAGACTAAGTTCCAGTGCCATAACAAGTAGCAAGCCGCAAGTAGGCCGCTGGCGGGCCCTTTTTGCGTGACGCTTGACACACGTTGTTCGAACTTTTTTATGTTCTACGACTCGCCGGCGCCGGTTTACTCACGATGTTTTCCATTATCGTTTGAGAGTACTGGCTGAAAAAATGATGTGCACTATGCACATCATTTTTTTCGACAGCACAACTCATTATTACACGATTTGATTTGAACCCACGACCTTAGGATCGGGAGGCGGGGCCGTCGCCACTAGACCGACAGCCGTTTTTATTTTACACTCAAGCCAAGGCCTTCAAGATAACTTAAACTTGTAATATTATGCACCTTCTTTAAATAAAAACTGTAAATAAGTATGAACAATAGTTGATAGTGTATTTGTCTGCAGTGCCACATCGGTGACCGTCGCTTCAAGTGCGAGATCTGCGCTAAAGGGTTCCTGCACCAAGCGGCGCTGAACGAACACGTACGCGGCGTTCACAACCACATCCGACGACCCAGGAAGTGCAGGGAGAAGTGACTACCCCACGCCATCTTGAAAATGGATATGAAACTAGTGTAAAATTCATTTTATGCGTTGCAAAATTTGCAGTCCAAAACCTTCCTTACAATACTGTGAATAAATATGTAAAAACGGGTAATTTTCTTTCTATTATATTTAGCTTCAAAGTACCTCACAAAGTATAAGTCCAAAAACCATGAGGCGAGGCCAAGGAGATTGGAAACCCATTATCTTCAAGGAGGTAGGAAACCAGCAAGGAGTTTCTTATAGAAAACTAGCTGCCTGTCCCGGCTTCGCACGGGTGGACATTTATTTTTTAAACACATAAATATAGCCTATGTTACTCAAGGTGAACCTACGTCCAGCAGTGGACTGATATCAATTGATGATGATGATGAAAGAACATTCTATAACGTTTAGGAGCACTATTTTGTAGAACATTTTGACCAAGTCTAGAATTCAGAACCGTTTGCATGGGTATATTTAAGTATTCTAGATAATTCTGGATTACTAACGTTTGGGTGGGAGCATTCCGGATGCTAACCGACTTTAAATTTGATTATTCCAGATCATTCTAGAGCGTGTATGTGCATTCTGTTCTCGTCAAAGTCGAGAATTTTCTGAAAAATCCCTAAGCGATAGAAAGGGATAGACATATTATATAAGTCCCTACGTGATAGAAAGGGATAGACATAGATTTCGAAACTTTTGCCCCTTATAAATTAATAACACCTAAATATTGAATATAAACTATCCTATCTTTTAAGTCCGACCATATTTTAGGCAGTTGCAAAATTTTATCGAAATCCGTTCAGTAGTTTCGGAGTTTATCGCGTTCCAAATTGTGACACGAAAGATTTATATATATAGATAGACTAGCTGTGCCCGCGACTTCGTCCGCGTGGTATAGTGTCTAAGTGTGGGTCCACACTGCGAGCCTAGCGCGGTTGCGACGACGGGCGCGAAGTATCAAACATATGAAACACGCCTTTGCGTCCATAATGTAGTGACTAAGGCGGAAGCCTAGTGCGACGGGATTGAGCGAGACAACGCGCGTAGTTTTCAAACGTTCCTGTCCGCGCATTCTGGCCTCACTACCACTACGGGCCTAGTCAGCGAGCGATCCAATGCGCGGGTGGCAGGGGTAACAAACCATTTCGGTCTTGTCGCTCGGCGTATACGCGTCTGTATTTTGTTTGTCTATATAAAATGGCGGTAAATACTGAATTTTTTAAGGTATAATCTCAATACTTCATACGAGTTAAAAAATTCACCATTTATTCCTCTGTTTTTATTTATTTCGTGCACACCATCTCTAGTGTTAAACACCTCCCATCTCAAGATCGGACTGTCTAGTAAAAATAGCAAATCCTCGTCCATAGTTTGCAACCCCTGACATACTTCGAACAGCTACAAGAGCTCGCGCGTCACTGTGGCCACCGCACGCCTCCGCTCGCCGCGCCCGCCTAGGCCCCAGTCACCGCGCATTCAGTGTGGACGCACACTAAGGGTACCATTTTTAATTTGCAGCGGAAGAAAACAGTAAAAGAAAACAATAAAACGAAGACACAGTCGTCTGCCCTCTTACTAAACTTAGACATATGGCGTCGTACGTACTACGCCACACTTTCATCCCCCCCGCATTCCTCTCCGAACTCCCCCAACATTCCCCCCACTCTCCTCAACACCCGCCCACATTCCCCCCGCACTCCCCCCAGACTCCCCTCCACAATCTCCCTGTACTCCCCCCGCACCTCCCCTCCACACTCGCCCTGTACTCCCCTCCACACTCCCCCCTTTACTCCCCTCCACACTCCCCCCGCACCTCCCCTCCACACTCCCCCTGTACTCCCCCCCACACTCCCCCTGCACCTCCCCTCCACACTCCCCCCTGTACTCCCCTCCACACTCCCCCCGCACCTCCCCACCACACTCCCCCCGCACCCCCCCTCCACACTCCCCCTGTACTCCCCTCCACACTCCCCCATGTACTCCCCTCCACACTCCCCCCTGTACTCCCCTCCACACTCCCCCGCACCTCCCCTCCACACTCTCCCCGCATCACGCCTCGCACCTCCCCTCCACACTCCCCCCTGTACTCCCCTCCCTCTACCCCCCCAGCACAAACTTTGAATGTCATATTTTTTTATATCAAATCAACAGACTAAAATATAAGTTTCAAGTTTCTAGCTCTAAAAATGACGATACTTCCATACAACTTTCAACCCCAATTTTCAACCCCTTACACCCCTTTTTTCGCAATAAAAAGTAGCCTATGTCCTTCCTCAGGCCCTCAACTATCTGTGTACCAAATTTCATTTCAATCGGTTCAGTAGTTTTGGCGTGAAAGCCAGACAGGAAGACAGACAGACAGACAGAGTTACAAACGCATTTATAATATTAGTATGGATTCAGAGAAGGCAGGCAGAGTTGACTTACAACTCTGATATGTCTGAAAATTATTTTGACGAGTTAGTTGACATAATGGCTAGAACCAAAAAACTTTTAAAAGATAAAAAATTCCAAGGCTGGAGAAGCTTCTGTTCAACCATATCTCCCAGCACAAAACCATCAGAAGTCTGGAGAAATATTAGACGTTATAGATCTGGAGTTAGTGATAAAACTTTTACCGTTATGCCACCTTCTCTACGTGATAGTTTCCTTGACCGGTTGGCTCCACCGACAGTCCCCCCTAGGGAATTATTAACCCCTATTCATGTTTCTGGTTATACTTGTCCATATGGCCTGGATGCTCCTTTCTCTCTTGATGAGCTGAAAGGTGTACTATCAGACGTTCATGATACAGCTCCAGGTAAAGATGGTATTCCTTATTCTTTTTATTCACATCTTGGTGAAAACGCTTTGCATTATTTTCTTGATCTCATCAATTGTGTCATGTTGACAGGTGTCATCCCTTCAATTCAACATGGAAAACGCAAATAGTGTTGCCATTCTTGAAACCATCTAAAAATCCTACTGATTCCATGTCCTACCGACCAATAGCATTGTCTCCAGTTATCATTAAAATTGCAGAACATT
Source organism: Thera britannica (assembly GCA_939531255.2). Taxonomy (NCBI): domain Eukaryota; kingdom Metazoa; phylum Arthropoda; class Insecta; order Lepidoptera; family Geometridae; genus Thera; species Thera britannica. The sequence goes on from OW618037.2 coordinate 18,126,572, forward strand.
TAGTTAAAAATAGAATAGAATGGTTCATAGAAAATCAGAACATTTTACCTAACAGTCAATATGGCTTTCGGAAAGGTAGAAGTTCTATGGATAGCTTAAGTGTTTTTACAACTGACATTCGTATAGCTTTTTCGCAAAGTAAATCGGTTGTAGCGATTTTCTTAGATATCAAATCGGCATATGATAATGTTCTTATTGAGTTGCTCATAAAGAAATTACATGTTTTGAAAATTCCAAATTTTTTAACCAACTTTATTCAAAATATGTTGGCTGGCAGAGTAATTTTTTTAAACACGACAGATATCTCAAGAGTTGCGTGGAAGGGTTTGCCTCAGGGTTCTGTTTTGAGCCCTCTTTTATATAACATATATACATATGATCTAGAAGCATCTGTGAGTGATGTCGTTAGTATCCTATAGTATGCTGACGATTTGTTACTCTATTCGTCTAGCACCTATATTAATACAGCAGCCGCTAATATAACATTTGCGTTACAATTTTTGAAATTATGGCTGGACAAACATGGAGACAAATTGGAGCTGTCTCCTGCTAAAAGCATCGTGGTTCCTTTCACCCGTAAAACTAACATACCACCATTAAATATTGTTTATGATGGTATATCCATTCCTATAAAAAGCCATGCCAAATTTTTAGGTGTAATATTAGATTCGAAGCTTGTTGGAGGTCCACATTGCGAATATGTCGTAGAAAAGTGCGAAAAACATCTTAATTTATTAAGATGTCTATCTGGTGTTTGGTGGGGTGCTCACCCCTTTTCTTTAAAACTTATTTATAATGCTTTAATTAGAAGTACACTTGATTATGGCACTTATTTGTTAGAGCCTGGAAGAGTGCAATTTTTCAAGAAATTAGACTCTATACAGGCAAGAGCTATGCGTATAATTATGGGGGCAATGAAGTCCAGTCCAATCAATGCACTACAAGTAGAATGTGGTGAACCACCTTTACATTTAAGGCGCCAATTTTTATCAAGTAGATTTTTCTTCCGCACTTTGCAATTTCAGAATCACCAGCTTCATTTTAAAATACAGCATCTTTCAGAGCTTACTTGCTCTTCTTCATATTGGAGTCATAAACCACCTCCCCTTTTAATTAATAGTTTTAACAAATATAAAACACTGTCAGCTTTGACTCACCAATCGCTTCTTTTACCTATTTTCCAGTGCAACTATAGAGCTTTAATTACACCCGTTAACATCCATTTGGATCTAAATATTGACCGTAATGAAGCGCATGCTAATATTTATTTTAAATCTATTGTTGATGATCGATGGCGAGGGTGGCATCAGGTATACACCGATGCCTCCAAGCATTCACAGTCAGAATTTGTTGGTGTAGGTGTGTATCACAGACAGTATAATGTTGTACAAAAAATTAAATTACCTCCTGAGACGTCAGTTTTCACTGGAGAGCTATTTGGCATCGTTAAAGCAATAGATTACGTGTTGATAATGAAACTTAAAAATACCATTATATTTAGCGACTCAATGAGTTGCTTACAATCTCTTGTAAAATACCCTTTTCGATCAAAAACTTTTTACCCGCTAGTAATGCAAGCTAGGTCCAAGATATTTGAATGCAAAAACAAGGGTTTTACTGTTAACTTTGCGTGGGTACCGAGTCACTGTGGTATTCTTGGTAATGTACGTGCTGACAAATTTGTTGAGAGGTCTTACAGTGACGATGGATCGGCGTGAGTCCAGAATCCACAGCATGTGGCTTGAGATTGAGGATGATCCTAATAGGTTATGCGGATACGCAGTCGGACGGAGATGCATGAAAAACAGGCAGTAATGTTAGATTGCTTCTTTTATTGCTCAGAATAAAAGCTATACAATTCTTGAGGTCAAAACATATTAAATTACATGGAAATAGAAAATACATACAACAGGCGCAACTTCACCGTTCGGGGTCAAAAAAAGAAGAGGAAGAAGAAAGCCGAATGCTTCTTATAGAAATAGAATGTCAGACAGCGGTGAAGCTGTCACTGTCAACTCAGCATTATTGTGTGGAATACTCAAGTACATACATTTCAACACTACCCCTTAATCCACACAATATCATGTAATAAAACTTTACACAACAAAATCATCTTAGATACTCTACAGCTCTACATTTATCTAACAACATAAGTACTCTACAACTCTATACATTTTTAGTCACAACTCTATGGCTCTACTTATAAAGTCTAATGAGTACTTACTCCACAAAGGCAAAGGTAAGTATCTACTGAACAAAAATATTGAGTAATGTCAGCAATAAGAACATAAATTTATAAGCAATATCTTATCAGTCACATAGTAATAATTATAACAATACAATTAAACACTTATTACAATATCAGACTTTAAGATTCATATCTGCAATAAATTTATCATGTTTTACAGTACATAAAGGTTTTGTAAGTATATCTGCAATCATACTATCAGTCTGTACGTACTTAACTGCTACAGAGTCATTTTGAACTAAGTCTTTAACAAAGTGGTATCTTATGTCTATATGCTTAGTGCGTTTATGACAATATTCTTTAACCTTTAACAATTTTTGAGCAGACTGGTTATCATTAAATATTGTCACATGATACTCTTTAGGTATGATCTCAGACAGAAAATTTCTTATAAAACAAATATCTTTACATACATCTGTTATTGCTAAATATTCTGCTTCGGTACTAGAAAGTGCTACACAACGTTGTTTACGTGATTCCCAGTTAATCACATTATTTCCCAGTTTTACAATAAACCCTGTATAAGACCTTCTATCATTGGGGTCATTAGCCCAGTCAGCATCTGCAAAAGCAGTCAAATTCAATTTACCTCCCTTATAAAAATATAAAGAAAAGTTAATTGTACCTGCCAAGTACCGCAAAATCCTTTTAGCTGCCTGCCAATGTGTTACATCAAAACAGTTGTTAAACTGGCTTAACTGACTACAAGCAAATGAGATGTCAGGTCTAGTACATACGGATAAATACATAAGACATCCCATCAGCTGCCTATAGTTATACTGATCATCACATAAATTAGTTTCTCCCTTAACTAATTTACAGTTGGTAGGCATAGGAGTTTTCACAATTTTACAGTTTTCCATACCAAAGCGTTGCAACAATCTCTTAATGTATTCAGATTGACTTACTTTCATAATACCATTTACTTGATCTCTCTCAATATTCATTCCCAAACAGTTTTTCAAACTACCTAAGTTTCTTATATTGAAATTATATTCAAGTAAAGGTAACAACTCATTACACTTAGTACTGTAAAATATATAAAAATCATCAACATACAAAGCAATTATAGTTATATCTTTGTCAGAACGCTTTGTATACACACAGGGTTCACACTTACTTTGCTTATAGCCGTTCTTAGACAGTAAATCATGAACTTTTAGATTCCAAATTCTACTGGCTTGTTTAAGGCCATAAATACCTTTCAACAATAAGCAAACCTTAGTTTTACAATCAATATTGCTAAAGCCAGGAGGCTGTTCCATGAAAATGGTTTCCTGAAGATCGCCATTTAAAAAGGCAGTAGTTACATCAATATGGTCTATATTTAAATTTAACTCATTAGCTAAAGAAAACAATATTCTTAGAGAACTATGACGCACGACAGGGGAAAAAGTATCATTATAATCTACACCTCTTATTTGAGTAAAACCCCTGGCAACTAATCTTGCTTTATATTTCTCAAAGTTACCATTAGCATCATATTTTTTCTTATAAACCCATTTACATTTAACTACATTATCATTAGGGGGCCTATCAACTAACTTCCATACATTGTTAGCAATAAGTGAATCATATTCACATCGCATAGCCGCCCGCCACTCATGACTATCAGGGGAACTAACAGCTTCCTCAAAAGACTGAGGTTCAGCAAGTGGAAACTCTTGCGCTATCAAAGAGAAGTCTGTTTCATAATCATTGTACTTTACCGGTAACCTGGATCTACTACTACGCACAGGACGCCGACTAACGGATACCGGGGGTGATGCATCACCTCCGCCCTCAGCTGACGCCTCGTGCAAAGGCCTCACCCGCTCGTCGGGGACGCCACGCACTGGCGACGCAGCAGGGACACCTTCGTCTTCACTGCCTGTGCAGTACTCATCTGAAAAAGCCAATGGGTCACCTGTAATTTCATCCAACATAGACTGTTCATTTAAACCTCTTTGACTAACATTTTGATTAGTAATTCCATCACTATCAATTAAATCCAAATTATCATTATTATCACATATATTTTCACTAGAATTCAGCACATTACTATCATTATTACTTGAATTCGGTGCATTTAAATTATTAGAATTCAAAATATTCAATCCATTATTAAATTCAAAATATATGCATTCATTATTAGTATTGTCAATGTCACTAAAATTACTATAAAATTTATTTTCTATAAAAACGACATTTCTGGACAATACAACTTTCTTAGGCGCAGACGGGTCCAATAACCTATAGCCCTTAGAAGTTTCAGAATACCCAACAAACAAATACCGTTTACTTTTACGGTCTAACTTACGGCGTTTCTGCTCAGGCACTAGAGAGTATGCTATACAACCAAAAACATGAAGGTGACCAAGATCTGGTCTAGACCCGGTCCAGACCTCCTCCGGTGTACGTCCTGAAAGGGCAGCAGTAGGGGACCGATTCTTTAGATAAATAGCGGTCATGACCGCCTCTCCCCAATAGCTCCCACCGAGACCAGCACCTCTCAGCATACATCTTGCCTTTTCCATAAGTGTCCTGTTAAGGCGCTCACTCACGCCATTCTGGCTCTGACAATATGGTATGGACTTTTGGTGAATTACTCCTTCCTGTTGCAAAAACTTGGAAAAACTTTCATTACAGTATTCACCACCTCCATCAGACCTAAAAATCTTAATTGGCAACCCTACTTGCTTCTCTACAAGCCTTTTAAAATTAATAAAATGAGACATTACCTCCGATTTGTGCTTCATCAGATATCCAAAGGTCTTCCTGGTGTAGTCATCAGTAAACGTTACCAGGTAATTCGCCCCACTCAAGCTGCTCTCAGGCAATGGCCCACACACATCAGAATGGATCAACTCAAGGGACTGGGTAGCTCGCCTTGCCTCTCCAACCGGAAACTGCTTGGCAGCCATCTTCCCCTCCAAGCACGGCACACATTCCTTCAGAACCTGCTCATTGTCAGTCTGAAACAGAACACCAGTTGCACTACCATTCTTTAAACTACACATACCTTGTGCACTAAGGTGGCCAAGCCTCTTGTGCCATAACTCAATAGGCACACGAGCAGCAACCTTTGTACTCTGGACCTCCTGTCTATTACACAGGAGAGAAGAGTGCACTAATTGCGAATACCTACTCAATTGACACACCCCAAAATTAACCCTATAAAGACCATTATCTTTGAAAGCACAAACAATTGGGTTGCCAGGATTTTTACCGCTCTTGTCATAAATAAAACAACCCCGATCATTAAATAAAACAGTGAAGCCCCTTTGAATGAGACAGCTGACTGACAACAAATTATGAGAAAGTTTAGGCACATACAAAACATTTGTAATATTTCTTACCGCACCTCCAGTTCTAATGGGAATTATGCCTTTACCTAAACATTCCAACTTCTCATCATTAGCAATACTAATTGCATTTTTACAGTCAATTAACTCTGAAAATAAGTCTCTATTATTACACATGTGCGCACTACACCCGGAGTCGACCAGCCAACAGTCTTGTGATTTGGCCACAAACGCTGTAGCCAACAGTGATTTTTCTTCATCTGGTTTCGCAGTGTCCCTCTTCAACTTGAAACATTTTGATTTAATGTGACCACTTTTCTTGCAATAATGGCAAATGATATTACTTTTGTTTGCCTTGTTCTTCGTTACATAAGCAGTGTCAACATTATCCGAGAGATTGTTCTTTCGATATTCTTCTTGTATCAATCTTGACCGCACCAGCTCACTTGACAAACTGTTCGATAAACATGCTGTCTCAAGATTTGAGACTAAAGCGTCAAACTCCTTTGGTAAACCGCTAAGTAGTAGCTCTGCTATCTCCGCATCATCTATAATCCTTCCGATGTCAGCCAATTGTTGAACCAGTGTCATGATACCATCAATGTAGTCGGTCATTGAAATAAATTGGCCATAATCGGTGTGATGCAGCTTTCTCAATAATAACACTCGCCTGTAAAGCCCTTTATCTTCGAAAGTGCTTGCTAGTTTATCCCAGGCTTCTTTAGCTGTCTTACAGAGCCGCACATGTTGGTGACATGTGGCCTTTACAGAAAGGCATATTCGTGCAAGAGCACGCTGATCACGTGACGAGTCGCCGCTGTCTCCATTTTCAACAAATTTCCACAAATCCTCAAGCGTAAGCAACATCTTCATTTGGAACTTCCAACTATTGTAATTACATACACCTTCGAGTTTATCAATATGCACACCTGCACCGGGCGAGGGCATTGCAACGCCGATGCCAGGCTCCACGACGCTTACCGCCGATAACCGCTGTGTCTCCATTTCGTGCAAACACGTGCACCGTACACAAAAATATTATCTTTTCCACAGCCGTTTCTTCGGGAGTACTTCGCTGGGCCTCAAAACCTGTTGAGAGGTCTTACAGTGACGATGGATCGGCGTGAGTCCAGAATCCACAGCATGTGGCTTGAGATTGAGGATGATCCTAATAGGTTATGCGGATACGCAGTCGGACGGAGATGCATGAAAAACAGGCAGTAATGTTAGATTGCTTCTTTTATTGCTCAGAATAAAAGCTATACAATTCTTGAGGTCAAAACATATTAAATTACATGGAAATAGAAAATACATACAACAGGCGCAACTTCACCGTTCGGGGTCAAAAAAAAAAGAGGAAGAAGAAAGCCGAATGCTTCTTATAGAAATAGAATGTCAGACAGCGGTGAAGCTGTCACTGTCAACTCAGCATTATTGTGTGGAATACTCAAGTACATACATTTCAACAAAATTAGCTAATGAGGCTGTGGAGTGTGGAGACCTTTTCCCTTACATAAACTACGTTCACGATCTCGTTGCTTTACCTAGGGTATATCTTAAATACTCTTGGAATAAATATTGGGACCACTCTGGTAACATTAAAGGTAAACATTATAGGCTGATTCAAAATTCAATACCGATAAAACCCTGGTTTTTTAGGCTTAAACTCGGAAAACGTGCTACTACTATTTTGATAAGAATGCGCCTGGGGCACTCGTGTACCCCAGCCCATTTAGCACGGATGAAAATTATATCTGATCCATCTTGTGACTGTGGAGATGAATACCTGAGGCTCGACTGCCAGCTACCAGGGGGATCTCGCAGGTGGCGGATAGCGGAACGCCATCAGAGGGACGATGGTTAGCTGTGAATAAGGTTTATGCAAATAATCCAAATAATCAGTTCCCGACCAGGCAGTCTTCCTTTCACCACTCCCATCCTGCTCCATTTTCCTCTCCCAGTTCCCTGATCTCCCAATCCCATATCCTAATCCGCTGCGGAACACTGTGGTCCTGTTTCGTGGGCCTGACAATTTATTGTTGGGTGGGGGGTGGATCACCTGCGTCTTTGATGCTGAGCGCAGGGGGCCCGTGAGGGAGGATGAAGAGATCCTGGTGATTGAGTGGTTTGTGACCACTGCCACAACACATCACTTTGGCTCTGATTTCACCCAAAACGGAGGGCCGACGGTAAAGCCGACCGTCGGTTGAACCAGCATAGCGGTCCGCCTTCAGCGGCCGTGGCTAGGGGGGGGGGTTGATGGGGTTCACAGTCAGCGATACACGTCTTATGCGGAGCGATCTGTGGTCGACGCTCGCTCTGATGGTGTCGTGTAGACTCGTGAACAACTCAATCACCCCTTCTATATCTTCACGGTATCCCTGGTGCACATACAGTGCATCCCCAGGTGCGGACTCCATGGAGGGTGGGGAACCGGAGAGACGAATAACCAAAAGCAACAATATGGCAAGTAAAAGGAACAGATTTGACCACTTTAATACCCCCTCTTTTGGGGAGGCGGTAAATGACCTGGTGGCGGCCTTCGCGGTCCCCCCGTCAGATACTGCTGCCTGGAAGGTCGTTGGACCAAAGGGTAAAAGTAAGGGCAAAAGAGCCGGGAAAGGGGACAAGCCAGTGGCAGGTCCCTCGAGTACCAGCACCCGACCTCCCGAGGTGGCGGCAAACGTCCCGGGGAATAGGGAGGCGAAAAGGCTCTACGAAAGAAGACCAGGACGAGAGGCAGAGCAGGCTGCGCCAATTTCCGGTGCCCCTGGTCCGAGTCGCCACCGCCCTGGCTTCTACTACAAAAACAGAGAGGAGACTCGGCACTTGCAAAAGACCGACCCCATACCGTATGCCCCGCCAGCGAGACCTACGAGCTCTTACGAGCAAACCGCTGAGTATGATGGTAGCAGAGGTAGGGGTCGGCCTAGACGGCATCAGAACCGTAAGAATCGCCAGAGACGCGCGGCCACGGCGATTGCAAAATCGGCACAGGCCCCGGCTCATAATGAGCCTGGTAAGCGCGCTCGGGTCGACGATACGGTTTCTCCGAGAGGGCAGCACAAAAAACCCCGGATTGACACGTCTGCTCGTCGCGCCCACGCCAGCTACGCGGAAATTGCACAAAGCAACCTCCAGGTAGCAATAGTTCGGGCCGACAACGTGCAATCGACGGAGGAGCAGGCAGCTCTAGTGAAGAAACTCCTCGTTCGTCGCATACTGGAGAACGCCAAGGACCCCAATGTGGAATTCTATCCAGGATTTCTGGGTAAGCCCTTGGTTGAGGAGGGGACGCTGAGACTCTGGTGCGAGAACGAGCGTTCACTGGAGTGGCTGACTGCGGAGATGGAGAAGCTGCCGACTGCTGCATGCCCGAGGTTGAGAGTCATCCGGCAGAGCGAGCTCACACGGAAGATCCGAGCCGCTCTTTTTATCCCGGAGTGCACTACCTCCCTGGAGGACACCAACCTCGTTCTGTCGAAGCAGAATAAATGGGCACAAGTAAACACCTGGACAGTTTACTCCCATACGCGGCACGCTGATGACATCCTCTTCATGATCCTTGGCATACCGGAGAACAGGGTGACCGACATCATGGAGAGAGGACGCAGACTCGCTTTCAACCTTGGAAGCATCTACATCCGCTTCTACGGGGCAGACGGCAAATTACAGGACAGGCCCCCCCCCCAAAAAGAGACGCCAGACATGCAGAGTGACCCGCAGCCTGGTCCCAGTGCCATATCAGCACCCGCAGCAGGACCAGAGAGCAGAGCGCCGCCCACCCAGACCCATGCCTCATCACCCAAACCGTCAAGCTCCAGCCGGATGGAGGAGATGTGCATGGAATTTGGAGACCTTCTGGGATCGAGCGCCACTTCGGAAGAGGAGTTGGGAAACCATGATGATGGTGACCCAGACTCCCTCTTATAGACTGCTCCAATGCAACCTCCAGCACAGCCTCACTGCAACGGCTAACCTGCGCAGAGTGCTGGAGGCAGACGACAGGAGGACCATAGCCTTGATCCAGGAGCCGTGGATCAGGGCAGGGCGTGTGTGTGGTCTAAATACCTTGGATGGTAAGCTACATTTTGATAGTACTTGTGACAAACCTCGCGCGTGTATTTATATACCGCGCGACTTGACTGCAGTTCCCCTCACCGAGTTCTGTTTCAGGGACCTGGCAACAGTCAGACTCCAGGGTGAAATCGGGGGGGAGATCGTAGACGTCACGCTGGCATCAGCATACATGCCCGCCGATGAAGCCATACCTACAAAAGACGTCGCAGATCTGGTAAGGCAGTGTGAATTAGACCATTCTAGGCTAATCATTTCAGCAGACACAAACGCCCACCACCCCATCTGGGGTATGCCGGCGCCGAACAGCAGAGGAGAAGATCTGGTAAACTTTTTACTCACGACCACCCTCTACATAGCAAACAAGGGCGCAGAACCCACCTTCGTTACGAGGAGAGCCCGCACGATTATAGATCTGACTCTAGTATCAGGTAACTGCCCCGACTTCGTGCAGAACTGGAGGGTATCAGAAGAATCCTCCAGCTCGGATCACAGATGGATCAGATACGAACTAGCACTGATTCCTTCGGCGAAGGCACCGACCCGGAATCCGCGGCGAACTGACAAGGTAAAGTACGCAGAATCACTCAAACGACATCTGGGTGAGGAAAATCCGGGTCACAAGATGGCAGACACGGCAGAAATAGAGGACGCTATTAAGCATATTACAGTAAGTATTTCCAAGAGCTTCGAAGACGCCTGCCCACTGACCGTCGACAGGCATGCAGACACAGGCAACCAAGGTTGGTCTAAAGAATTGGAAAGGCTGAAATGTAACGTGCGAAGATTATTTAATAGGGCAACAAACACTCTCGACGACACGGACTGGGACAGATACAAACAGGCCCAGGCCAAGTATAAGAAAGGTATACGTCGCAATAGTCGCCGAAAGTGGAAGACATTCTGCTCTCGTATAGAATCGAGTGGAAAGGCAAACAGGATTAGGAAAATTCTCTCTGCAGACCCCAAAAAAGAGATTGGAACCCTTAAAAAACCAGATAGCACTTACACCAAAACTACAGCAGAAACACACACACTCTTATTGCAAACCCACTTCCCTGGATGCCTCATACGGGATGAAACCGAATGGCAGGCGGAAGAAGCGGTCACGCCTACAGAGACAGACTGGGCAGTTGCACAATCTGTTGTAACCAGGGAGAAGTTACACTGGGCTATTTGCAGTTTTCAGGCATTCAAGTCGCCAGGCCTGGATGGAATTTACCCGGCTCTCTTGCAGTGGGGCAAGATCTACCTAATCGGAAGGTTATCGAAGGCCCTGAGAGCGTGCATAGCCTTCCGATACGTACCACTGCAATGGAGAGAAGTAAGGGTACTTTTCATACCAAAACCAGGTAAAAGCGACTACTCGGAGGCAAAGTCTTACAGGCCAATCAGCCTAACTTCCTTTCTTCTTAAAACCTTAGAAAGACTTTGCGATCGGCACATTAGAGATAACATACTCACGGCAATTCCTATACACCCGCAACAGCATGCCTACAGTGCGGGCAAATCGACAGAGTCAGCCCTGCATGTGGTGGTGGGTAGACTGGAGAGGGACATAGCAAATAAGACACTATGTCTTGCGGCTTTCATAGACATCGAAGGTGCCTTTGATAAGACAAATTTTGATAGCATAAACGCAGCGCTTAGGAAGCACGGGGTAGAATCAACCTTGGTTGAGTGGATTATTGGTATGCTTCAACTCAGAGCGGTTCGGGTGGACATACAAGGCCAAACCAGAGGGGTGGTGGCAAGGGGATGCCCACAAGGCGGAGTGCTGTCGCCACTCCTGTGGAACCTGGTGGCCAACGACCTCATCACCAAGCTGAATGCCCAACGCTTCTTCACGGTAGGCTATGCGGACGACCTCGCCATACTTATATCAGGCCACTTTGCTAGTGTGGCGTGTAATATCATGAATAATGCACTCAAGGTGGTCGAAGCATGGTGTACAGACTACGGATTAACCGTGAATCCGACTAAGACAGAGCTTGTGATGTTCACAAACAAGCGCAATCTAGGTACTTATCAGCTTCCGCACCTTTTCGGCACTAGGTTACAGTTATCGGAGGAAGCAAAATACCTAGGAATTACTTTAGACAGCAAATTAAATTGGGCTAAGCATTTGGACTACAAAATAAAGCAGGCCACCATCTCATTCTGGCAGTGTCGCAAAATGATAGGTAGGACATGGGGCCTCAACCCTAGGATTACTCTATGGTTGTACAACACCGTCATAAGGCCCTCTCTTTCATACGGTGCCCTTGTCTGGTGGCCTCGGACAAAGCAGGTTACATCCACAAGTAAGCTGCAAAGATTCCAGAGACATGCATGTGTGGCTACAACGGGGTGTATGAGGACTGCCCCTACGGCAGCACTCGAAGCCTTAATAGGCCTAACACCCCTCCACCTGCATGTGCAACAAGAAGCTGCCTCGGCAGCTTACAGACTCTGGGCACTGAACTTGTGGACACATGACACGCGCGCGCAGCACACTACCATAATAGGAGAATACGCGGACACGAACCCCCTTATGCTCTCCATTTATGATAGGATCCCCAAAAGACACGTGAATGCAAGGAGTTACGCTATACAATTACACGAAGAGCCTAGCGATAGCTCAAACTCACACGAAGTGAGAATATACACAGACGGCTCAAAGATGCAGATAGGCACCGGGGCGGGCGCGTTCTCGGAAGACCTTAATATTCACATATCCGCGGCCTTGGGTGAGCACAACTCCGTCTTCCAAGCGGAGTGTGTAGGTATAATCCAGGCAGCGAGTGCAGTGCTGCGTAGAAAGGTAACTGGCAACAGGATCAGAATCCTCTCAGACAGCGCTGCGATACTACAGTCCCTGAAAAGGTACGAACACAACTCTGGGCTAACCCTACAGTGCCATCAGCTGCTGGAGGAGGTAAGTAAGTCCAATAGCATCATCCTGCAATGGATCAAAGGACATAGCGGATCCAGAGGTAATGACGAAGCGGACGCTCTGGCCAGGAGAGGCTCGGAAATGCACACAGCAGGACCGGAGCCGCAGGTACCACTGCCATTCAGCCAAGTGCGTTCATGGATCCGCAGGAGAACACTTAAACTGCATCAGGACTACTGGGCAAGTATACAGGACTGCAGGCAGTCGAAGGAGGCCTTCCCGGAGTTAAACCCGAGATACTCCCGCCAACTCCTCAGCCTGAAGCGTGACAAACTCCGCCTTATCGTCGGAATTGTCACAGGACATTGCTCGCTGAACAAGCACTTGTTTACACTAGGTGTTACAGACAGTCCTCTTTGCAGAGGATGTATAAGCACAGAGGAAACCGCCGCGCATGTACTCCTGGAGTGCAGCAGTGTGGCGCCTCAACGAGCACAACATCTTGGAGCACCAAAGACACCTAGGGAGGCCTGCGCCCGAATCCACCAGCTGCTGGCCTTCCTGGAAGACATCGGGTGGCTGAACTAGCAGCATCCACCCGTCACGCAAAAAGGGCCCACTTGCGGCCTACTTGCGGAAACCAGTCCGCTCATCAAGTATCAAGTAAGTAAGTGTGGAGATGAATTTGGTGACCTCAATCATATATTCTTTGCTTGTCCTCAAAATAATAATAGAAAACTTTTTGAAGATCTCGTTTCCTGTCGAATTCCTCTTCCTACAAATATCACTGTTCTCCTTTCTTCCTTGGATCCTTGTATATACCATTGTTTAGCATCCTTTATTTATGTAAATAATATTAAAATTTAATTTGTATTTACCATTTTATCCCTATGTTTGTATATATTTCCTTTTCTTGTTCTTTATTATTAGTTTTGTAAACCCTACTGATCCTGTCCCAATCCTTAGTTCCGCGTATTTTATTATTACCTGTTTCCCTAATTTTTTGAACCAAGTAAAACAATCTGTAAATGGCAAATGCATAAACCCATGCGACGCCAAAAAAAAAAAAAAAAAAAAAAAACAAGGATGTTTTATTGTTTTGATTTTGTTGTAGAATTTCATTAGATCACGTGTGATTTATTGAAATTTAATTTTAGTTGGATCTAAGTACCCACAAAGCTGGCTGGGGTAACATGGATGAATATCTGAAAACTACAATAGAAAAACTGGTAATTGATTATTAACCTAATCTATATTATAGCCAGTAGGAATACCTACCAATTAATTCAGCCTACTTATTTAACTGCTGCACATAACTCTAACAACACCAAGTTTGTGTGGGATAAGGACAAAAAAATAAAGAGGTATACAGCCTATTGTACTTAACAAACATTTCAGAAATCTCAGAACTATGCCACCCTGACCGTAGTGCTCGGTAACGAGAGCTGTGACTTGGATTCCGCTGTGTCCGCCCTCGTGTACGCAGCCTTCCTGCATTGGCAACACCAGCTGATGAAGTGTAAAGTCTGCACAAGGTACCTACATGCATACTTAATATTCAGAATCTTCCAAGATTAACAAAAACCTAGCCTGCTCTTCTGGCAACACAGCTAGATTGAGTGATCGCAGAATCTGCGATCCATTTTCAATTTTTTCAAACAAAACATGACAACTCACATTGAATTCAGCAATCGCCTAACTGATTTTTATTGCTAGAATTGCACCCCTGTTTATCTACTAAAGTGTAAGGTAGGTACGACTCAGGTTCAAATTGTGTTCGTTATGTGTCTAGGCCTTATGTATTAGGTGCTTACCTATTTACTTCTGCTCATATTATTTCTAAGGTTATTATGTTTTGTGCTGGTCTCCAATCAAATGTGCAAGACTTGGCATATTACAGACATTTTAATTTCATAATAATGAATCATCATTTTATATATTATTTCTAGGAACAAGCGTACAGAAGAGGTGAAAGATGAGATATTTGTGCCGATTCTGAATGTGACTCGGGAAGACTATGAGATCAAGACTGAGGTTGTGTACTGTTTGGAGCAGCATGGAGTATCTAAGGATGACTTGGTTTTTAAGTGAGTCTTTTTTTCTCCAGCTAAAGGATCTTTAGTTTAATAAATATTTAGAGGACTTAAAGTCAAATTCATCATCCGCACTTGGTGTGTGGACTGGACTGGTAGCGCAAGTAGACCGCTGACGGGTCCTTTTTGCGTGACGCTTGACACTAATAATAATAATAATAAAGCCATTTTATTCCCAAAAATATTGTTTACATTATATCATGTTTATATGTATAAGCACTAGAATTTAATTCTTTATTTTGGGCACCCATCTTTGGGTGAAGGCCTCCTCCATCCATCGCCATTGAGCTCGGTCCGCGGCGTGTCTGGTCCATGTGACGCCGGCAACATCTTGGATGTCATCGCGCCAGCGCCGTCGCGGGCGGCCGCGCGCTCTCCGAGCCTCAGCGTCGCGTGGGTACCAGTGTTGTAAACGCTCTGTCCACCTTCCATCTGATGTGCGGGCCACATGTCCGGCCCACCTCCATTTCAGTTGACAAGCTAGTAGAGCTGCGTCTGTTAGTTTGGTTTTGTCCCTTATAGTCGTGTTTCTGATATTATTATGGTCTTTCAGTTTTATGTTCAGCATGCTTCTTTCGGTTGCCCGTTGGAAGACTTGTAATTTATTAATGTTTTTTTTTGAAAGAGCCCAATTCTGACACCCATAAAGTAGAGTTGGGAGCACTGATGTTTCCATGGCTTTCTTTTTAACCGTGATTGGTATCTTAGCTTTAAATATATGCTTCAGAGACCAATACTTGTTCCAAGCAATTTTAATTCTTCTCTCCACCTCTTTGAGTGATTGGTTTTGAAATGAGATGCTTTGGCCGAGATAGACATACTCATCCATGTATTTTACGATCTGCCCCTGTATATGTACAGTTGTTTTAGCACTGTTTGTTATGATGCATGTTTTGTTTGCATTCATCTCGAGACCACAGTTTCGGCTTTCTGTGTTCAACGTCTGAAGCATGAATTTCAAATCTTCGTGGTTTTCACTTACAACGATTATGTCATCCGCGAAGCGTAAGTGGGTCAAATGCTCTCCGTTGATGTTGATTCCCATTCCTTCCCAATTGAGTTTGTTGAATATATACTCTAAGAGCGCCGTAAATAGATTTGGAGAGATTGGGTCGCCTTGTTTCACGCCCCTCAGTATGTGAAATGGTTTTCCTATTTTATCCATTCTAACTGTAGCTGTACTTCGATTGTATATTTCTTGTAAGATATTAATATATTTTTTCTCAACGCATTGGGACTCTAGCGCTCTCCATAGTGCTTGGTGTGATATGGTATCAAACGCTCTATAGTAATCTACGAAGGCGACGTAAAGTTTCTTGTTATATTCGTTGCAGCGTTCAATCAGCTGAGTTAGAGTAAAGATATGATCCATCGTCGAGTACTTTGGCCTGAATCCGGCTTGCTCTCTGGGTTGGTATTGCTCTAACATGTTTCTTATTCTTCTTAGCAATACGCTTGTAAATATCTTGTATATTATTTGTAATAGACTTATTGGTCTGTAGTTGCCGATATCTAAGTGGCTGCCTTTTTTGTACAGCAGGGTTATGATAGACTTTTCCCATTGGTGAGGTATTGTGCATATACAAATAATAGTATTGATGAGATCTGTTAGAATGGGTGTTATTGGTTCTATAATAGCTTTAATTGCATCGCTCGAAATACCATCTTCCCCTGGACTTTTTGCCGGCTTAAGGTTTTTGATTGCTTGATAAATCTCTGAAGTCAAAAATGCTGGTATTTCCTGTGGTTCTTGTTGGTATTCTGATCTCCTAGGGTTTTGCTCTTCAGAGTTGCGGTATAAGTTTTTATAATAATCAGTTGCTATGCTTATTATTTCGTCTCGGTTTGTGGTGGTTTTGTTGTCGTTTTGTTTTAGGCATGATATCCATTCTTTTGAGGTCTTCAACCTTTTTTGGCTTCTCTTTACTGATCCTTTTGTTTTTATTTCTTCTTCGATTATTTCTAGCTGGTATTTTAATTTATGTTTGTATATTTTCTTTTTTATTTTTCGGTAGAGTTTAGTCAATTTATTTTATTCGTGTTTGTTTTTATGTTCTTTGTTCTTCAGTTCTGTTCTTTGTTCTATTAGTTTTATTATTTGAGGATTAAATTTGTAGTGATCAGATTTTTCTCTTTTCGGTAACATGTCCATGCTTTTCTTTATGATGTCAATAATTTCTGTATACTCGTTTTGCATGTTGTTGTTTTGCTTAATTTCAAGGTTTTTAGATAAGTTCTCAAATGTGTTTTTTAAGTGTTCTTTTTGGGCGTTAGTTCGTTACCTCGACGTCCGTACGATTTTCTATTCTTTTTTGGTTCTAATTTTATGTTTACAGAGGCTCGAATGAGTCTGTGGTCTGTTGGATAGGTAGTTCCGATGACTTCAATGTTATCCAAGTGTTTTATGTTTTTTGTAAGGACGAAGTCGATCTCATTCTTTACTTTCCCATTTGGTGATAGCCAAGTCCATTTTCTTTTGTTATGTTTCTTGAAAAAAGTGTTTGCTATACATAGTTGGTGCTGTAGGCAAAATTGTTATAAGTCTTTCGCCTCTGCTATTTCTCGTGCCATAGCCCCAGGGACCCATGATGGATTGGTCTTCTGTATTCGACTGACCTATTTTAGAGTTTAGATCGCCCATTACCATGACCAAGTTTGATGAGTTTTGTAGAGTTTTAACCACATCGCCATAGAACTTGTCGATTTCCGTGTCGGCTGCTTTTGTTGTAGGTGCGTACACCTGGATCAGGTTTAGTATTTTTTCGCCAAATCTCATGTCTAATCGACAGACTCTATCAGAGGTAGAGATACAGTTTATAATATTGTCTTTCCATTCTTTCTTGATAAGGAATCCGGCTCCGTTCTCTCCACTTTTCTGTCCTGTAAACATAAACACATAGTTTGCATATTCTTGTATTTTAGTACCTTCTTTTTTTACTTCAGAGAGTCCTATTATATCCCATTTAATTCTTTCCAGGGAGTATTCTAGTTCATTTAATCTTCCTTCTCCAACTAGACCTCGTACGTTGTAGGTTCCGATAAACAAGTAGGGCTTTCTGATATTTTTTTCAGTTTCATGGATGGAGGGTTTTGGTCTCGTACTCCCGCGGGGACCAGCCGTATTGGGAGAGTTTATTTTTGTTTCGTTTTTGTTTGTTGTTGATGTAGGTTTAGTTGTTTTTTTCCGGTTTCCCGAGGCAATTAATAGTTTTTTGAAGTGGCCAATTGTGGGTCAGATCTCGCTCGGTCTACATAGTTCAGTATGTTGGGTCTGATGATCTCTTTTGTATAAGTTTTAGGTTGTGCTTGGTCTTGATTATGCAGGATTTTGTTAGTATTAACTTTCTTCTGTACTGATAAAGAAGACGTACTAGGAGAGCTCGATGTTTCTCTTTTTCTCTTCTCTCTGGTGTTGTCCTTCGGTGTAGCATTTCATTTATTTTGGCAGAATAGTTTTTCGTATCAGTCGAAAGCTAATGGAGAGCTATTTAAATTTACGCGCCAAGACGCAAGTTGGTGAGTGATTTGTTGAAACGTTGCAAGGGCGACCTCTGGAAACGAATAGAAATACTAAAAGTGGCTAGGCAGATGGCTGGCGAAGAGCGCCATCTGTTAAGTAGTAGCCGCAAAATACAGGATTTGACAGATGTCAACACTGTTGTGGGTAGCGATGTTCGTATCGGACGGTGTCTACTAGTGACATCTGTCACGAAGTAGTCGCATGTCGATAGGGTCGGAGAAGGAGAGAAATAGGGTTTAGCTTGAGTTGGAAAAGGACAACGTTTTCACCATCAGCAAGACGCAAGGGCCTCCATTGGCGAGTAGTGTAACTAACTGAGAAATAAACGATATTGGCGGGTGAATAGAAATAATGTTGTTGGGTCGATGTGTGAAGCGAGCTCGCGATTACAGACAGTAAAAATGCTGGCCGGAGAGACGTAAATGCCGTGGATTATTGGAGCAAGTGTTCTGGAATATTCTGGGCGGAAGTTTGTGGCTCGAGGTGCGGGGTATGTGGTAGCAAAGGTGATAAAAGGCGCGTGCGGAGCCGCCGGGGGATTCCACGGAAAAGACGCCGAGCCTAGAAGTATCGCCGACGAAGCTGCGCCAACCAATACCATCACCGCGTGCCCAGAGACGAGCCCCAGCACACGAAGCCAGCATTCTCGCTGCCGATACGAGCCGACTGCAAGCTGGGCGAGCGCCCAATTCAGTTTGCTGACACCGTCTGCGTGGCGCCTTCCTTTTTTCGCCTGTGCGGGGGCGCGAGACACGTGGCGGGGGGCAGTCGGCGACTGCACGGCAGGGCACGTGGCGGCAGGGCACGTGGGTGACATCGCACGTGGACGATAAGCGCCCGTCGGCGATTCTGAGGTGGGCCAGTGCCAATTTATTTTAATGCGGAAGGAGTAGGCGCATCGGACGGTTCTCCGTGGAGTCCTGTAGGCCTAAGATGACTGCCACGAGAGTCGATTTATCTCGTCAAAAGTAGAGATATGTCTATATCTCTACACGAGCTAAGATGACCGCCTAAATATGTCGTCATCATCTGTCAAATGAAGACTTACTCGGAATTCGAATTTTGATTTTTGAATTTTGTCGTCAAATGGTAAGATGACTGCCATATTTTCTCGTCTTTTGACGTTTCTGCGCGGGAAATTTTCTCGTCGACAGTTTTTGAAAACGAGATAAGTCTTCCGCTTGTCTTTTAGATTTTGTTTTGCTAACTTTTCAAAGGATGGCGATACCTTACTATAATCATCTTATTGCGATGTACGCCGACAAGCAAAATTCAACGGAAAATAATCAGAGACGTATGTGGTATGTGATCTTTTTGACGTTGTTCAGATAGAGTTTCAGTGCCTCTGAAGATTATCAAAACCCTGGGAATTCTACCTCATCAAACGTCTAAAACCCGATTTAGAGCCTAAAACTAGTACGGGCCTACCTTGCCGCGGGCGGTGCATTCGAAGGTGAGTACCTAGTTCATTTGAGGTTAACTACCCATAGATTTCTATGTGTTATCCTGCTTATAATGTTATTGTAAAGGTCTAAAATTAATAATAACAAATTAGGTTAGTGTGAGTCAACAACTTCTCATACATTTACCCAATTCACTCAATGTTTCAATAGTGAAGACGTGTCATTGGATCTCAGTTTACCAACTACGAACTACCTACTACACTACGAATTTATGCAAAGTAAAAACTGAGTATAGTTACCTACCTATCTATTGGACAAAGATGTACGAGTCGAAAACGAAGAAGTTATCAACGGAGATTTGGCTGCAGAGGACCCATCACCTGCGGGTCTGCTTCGGCAAGGCCAAAGACGCGCAGATCTTCTACGTTATGTTAATGAATAGAATATTACAAAAGCCTTAAAAATATTTATCTCTATTGGTAGCTTGATTTTTTAATAACCTTATCAACCACAATTTTCTGTGTGTTAATAAATTTATTTTTTTATAAATTAAAATAGGTATATTATTTACAAGTTATGCAAATACCTATGTAAGGTGGAATGTTTGGTTTGTGGATGGCCCGTGGAATCTGAAAAGAAACAAATACATTAATATACGGACATGCTCATAGGTATTTCTGTATTCTCTATCCTGCATCCTGCAATCATTCCTTTAGTGCAAACTGCTTAGTCTACGCACATAAATACATATGTAGTTCTATGAGTTAGTTTAGTTAGGTACGGCTCAATGGACACTGAAAACAAAACTTGGTAGTTATGTACTACGGAGTATATTAAAGTAACTAATACTTACATATCGAGGGTTTTAACACTGCACCCTCGATATATATATTTTTTTACCTACTTTAAAAATCCTCATTGATAAATAGCAAAAGGTCAAAACAGGTATGGTTGCTATCAAAACGTACAATTTTCCACTGGTCACCGTCCTACCTTCCAGCAGCGGTTCCACCCCGCTGTTATTTGTTGGACACTTTGCAGTGAGCTATATTCACTTGCCGCAAATTCATAGTGCTCGGACATATTATACCGGCAAAGAAACTCTATTTGGATTCTGTTACTTCTTACCCTGAAATAATAAGACAAACAAGTATAGCTAGCATCATAGGTTTGACCGATTTTGAGAATACAATGAATCTATTTTGCTAGTCCTATCGGTTTTTAACAATAAATAGAGGTACCATAAGTATTTACTTACATTTTCATTCCGTTTGCTTCCTTATTATTTTATTTTAGTTGTGGCGGGGTTTTTTTTTTCAGTCACAGGTACAAAATTGAATGAACGAAACCATGAAAAAATAAAAATACAGTGGTAGATTATGGTAGAATATGGAAGAAATGATCACTGGTTTGTCTTCACGACATAGCCGAGTCGTCGACGACAGCTGTCTCTCTCGTGATGCTCATCTTAAGGTGATATCAGACGGTTCACTCGAATGATTGTTCACTCGAGTGAATGCTTCATTTTTTTTTCATTCTATGTTCACACGGCTTAGACGAAATGATACAGAAATGAACATTCATTGTTCTTTTTTTAAATATGTCATCGAATGAAGTCGTACGTCGACCATGGATTGCAAGAAGAAATCCGAATGAACGTTCTCTCAGTGTTCAGACCGTTCATTTCTCGTTCATTCGGAGTGGGAATGAAAGATACCGGATGCCAATATCCAACACTGTTGGATCGGTTCACTAATGAATTCATTCGGCACTCGTGTTTCATTTTTTGTTCAGACATTTCATTTCGAGTGAAATGTACCGAATGAAAGGTGAAAATGAACAAAAAATGAACCGTCTGATATCACCTATCGATGTCGACAAAATTTTGTCTTCTCGCGAAGACATATGCGCGGTAGGACAAGGGCATAATTGCATGTTTTGTACTTTTTCAGTACAGACATTTTAAGATTGTTTTTGAATATGATCGTATTTATCTATAGATAATGAGCATAAGTTTTTTTTTTTTTTTGCGTTGAAGTATGCCTTACAAATTTGCGAGTATATGTATATTCCTTACAGTAGTCAATTATTTATTTTTACAACAATATTTAATGGAATAATAATTTACATGTAAATTTATGCCCTTATTGCGCCAAAATGTTAATTCCTTCGTAATTATGACCCTTGTAACACAATTATATGTAGATGGCTTAGGGAATTAAAACAATATATTTTTTGCAATAATCTTCTATTTTCTTATAATCCAACGTAAACGTCACTAGAAAAAGATCTTCAACAAATCTAGGGAGTAATTGTGATGGCCTTATACCCGTTCTATCTTAACACTACAATCAACTAAACGTTAGGTATTTATGATATTTGGCAACAAACTATCTAAAATAAAATGCTTCTCAAACAAAAATAATTCTTCTACAAAGGCACACATTTTTTACAACTAAAACGAGACTCAAAAGTGTACAAGATATTTAATGTTATGTCTTTCAATTGTTTTCTAACAGTCCTGCAAGGAACAGGAACTGCAAGAAGAACTGGACAAGCTTCTAGTTCGGAAAGAACTGGTGTTGCGTATAATCTGCCTCGCACGGCGTGGAGGCGTATATTCTGAACCTTCCAATGGTGAAAAATCTCCATTATTTGAGGAATCCAAATCCTTATTACCTGAGGTTGATTCAATGGGTGGGTTTACAGTGTCCAAAATGTTATTATCCAATAATTGAAGATTCTGAATAATAATTGTATCGTCATTGCTGTCTATGCATTTCTCATCTATAGGATCATCCCCAAGACCATTCATAGGATCATCTAGGCTTGATGCAGTTATGGGTATATTAACTACTTCTATGGTTTCATTGGTTTGATTATCAATAAGTATATTTAAAAATTTTCTGCCTCGGGATTCCATTTTGTCCTGAAAAACAATAATCATTATAGCATTGAGTAAAATATTAGAAATATTTAAATGAAAACAACAAACGTAATACAAAAACAAATAATTATAATATTAAAATATCATACACTACAATTAATAAAGAAATAATAGATAAAACATAAGAATGACCTGGTCCTAATTGTTACTATAATCTACCCAAATACTTAATTGATTGGAATGACAAAGTCGTAAATGTTATCATGTCAACCTAAACAATAAAACAATTGGAATGACAAAGTCAGATTTTTTAATAAAGACTACGAAATGGTTACATTTTGAACATACAAAGGCACAATTTTTTTGAACGACTTTGTTCCTCCAAATAAGTGCTCGTGTATTAGGCATAAGTACATAACATGTGACTTTGTCCTTCCAGAATCTAAAAAAAAAACGGCATAATTACCTCAATGTCTTTTACGCTCCAGAACACAACTTCACTGCGCGCGGGCGAGTCCGCAACTGACCAATGAGATGTTGTCGCGCCAATATGTTCAAAAAAACGCTCAAGTGGTACAAAGGCACTGTCGCCCTCTGGCGAAATGAGAATGAACTTAGTGATTGTCTTTGTTCTACCAGTTAAAGGGATGTTTTTATAGCACTTTGGCGTATTTAGATCATATTTTTCGAATTTTTGTCAATTGTGCCCTTGTCGTACCGATGGTGCGTTATGTCACGTCGGTCATCTTAGGCCTACTGGTCTGTTGTTTGTTGTCAATAATTGTTTGTTGCCGTAGAGAGTGCTATTTTGGTTGACGTGGTCATTGCTATTGTCTTTGTCGTGCGTTTTACTATCTTACCACCCCGTCTGTCAGTGTACTGTTGCTAGGGTTATTTTAGAGGCGGACGCTAGGGGGTGACTCACAAGGTAGTTTTCTGTGGGTTTTATTTAATTGGGTCATCCGGGGACTAGTGATTGGTAAATTCAAATATTCACACCTCCGACACACTAAGCAGTAACCTCTCCCTGAATAAATTTGTGCTCGCTTGAAAGCGATGGTTTGGATAAAGTTTGAACATATTATGGTCACTAAACATACCGTGTAAATAATATAAGCATTATTGATTTTTATGTAAGAATAGGAACGATTCCACGAGGTCATTGAACCTCTCATGTATCCATGATAGCCATTGCTTACATTTTATGTAAAGGAATATATTGTTATCCCGTGAGGTCATTAAACCTCTCATATGTATAAGGTGTCCCTTTAAATTTCTTTGTTCAATCCCATGTCAGAGAACGTAGCGTTCAATGTATTTGTAACTTGTTGATTAGTAGTAGGTTCATTTGGAAGAAAGATAGTCTGGCATGTGGATAACCTCTATTCTGGTTAATAGCTGAGCATATAAATTTGTGGTTAAGTAGCTATTTGAGCTCACTTTAAGGTTATGTAAATGAAGGATCACTTTAGGATTATATAGTATATAAGATAGCATAGCTGTGCAGTTTCAATTTTTCATTCCTCAGCTAATAAACATGTCATGTAAGAGGTATGTGTTGTTTAAATAAAACTCTGTAACTGATTTCTAACATTTATTTTATTTTAGTGTAATAATCTTTTGTGCGGTAGGAACATCGAACCCCAACTGAGCTAGCCAGGGCCAACGCAGCCGAAATAGTCTGTCTGCCTGTCTGCACCCAGTTTTCCACCGTTACATCGGTTTTATCACAACCAGTTTGTCAAACCTTATGTAAGCGATGTTCCCTTTCTCTCTCTCTTCTTCAACTTGAGGTTGTAATTGTTTACGTTTTTCTAAGGTTTCCTTGGAGAAATCCTCCTTGACACTTATGCCGGGTGGAAGATTAGGCTTGCTTTTGAGTATCAAATGTTTTTTCCATTGGGTCGTTATGGAGACTATAACTGGGCGGTTTTTGTTCTCAGTTTGCTTCCCTACTCTAAATACATTGCTAATCTCTTGGCTGACCATGCGTATTCCCATTTCTTCTATGGTATCTTTGATGCAATATACTAGTTCCTCTTCAGATTTCCCTTTTTCTTCTACTCCAAAAAACACCAGGTTACTCTTTCGCCTCTCTCTATCTGCTGCTATAAGTTTCTGCTCAAGCTCTGATACTTTCTTCTTCAGGTAGTGGTTTTCTTCAGTTATTGTTTTCATTTTCTCGTCTAGCGCTTCCATGACACTCATGGTTACCGAATGAGTTATAGTTTCGGCTTGTTTCTCCAATTTTTCATCGATTTTCTGTAGAAGTAATTCCATGTTTCTGTCCATAATGTTGTATAGACAATATTTAATGCGAAATTTAAAGTTTGGTAATGGTATCCCTAGGTGGTAGGAATGGTAGAAATACTGTTTCCTTTGGTGTCAACACTGTTGTTGTTCTTAATTTTACGCGAGGTTGTCACTACTGATATTATAATTTTGTTTTGTTGTCTACACCGATAGTCCAAAGTTATGTCTTTTAGGTTATATTGCCGATTGTTATTAGGGTTTTTTCTTGCCAATAACCTTGCACTTTCGCTGAGTCGACTTTCCCGTATAATAATCGAGGTTTTGTTTGTTTGTTTTGCGTATCACAACACGAAAATGTCACAGTTTTGCACTACTTTTTGTTATTTTTTTGCGGACACAATTGACGTACGTGTTTACAGTTCAGCGGCCGGAACCGGAACCCGCTTGACTTGACACTGTGTTGTGCAAACTTTTTTAGGTTTTACGACACGCCGGTTTCCTCACGATGTTTTCTTTCGCCATTTGAGAGTACTGGCATAGTGCACATAAATTTTCGACAGAAAAACTCATGGTACACGCCAGTCGTGTGTTTGAACCTGCAACCTTAGAATCGGAAGGCGGGGCCGCTACCACTAGACCACCAGTGCTCTCTACCGCAAAAACTTCTAGCAAGCTGCTCAAAAGCGTCAGGCATATTTAAGATCGAGTAATTTTTAAGCTATGCAATAGCATAGCTTCTACCGCGGGATCGCGGGCCTTGAGCGTGGGGACTGAATCCAGAAATTCCGTAACGACAAAAACCTAACACCCCCAATGACGTTTTTTCAATGACGTGTAAGTAACAGTTTTGGAGTTGCCATACGTAACAAAGTTCAAGTCAGTGCTCAAAAGACTTTGTTCCGTTCTATAGGGAGATTTGCACATGAAGGTGATGGAAGGATTTATTAAAAAATAAAAAAAAATGCATTAATAAAATAAATAAATAATTATTATTGCATAAGTTGATAAAAAATGCTATGCAATAGCTTAACCGCGGCAGTCTCCGAGTGCCACACGTCTTTTTTTTATAAATATTTGAACTTTGTTATTTTCGTATGGTTTCAGAGATGAGCCAAGCCTGCCTTCTCCTCTAAATGCCAATATAGTCCTAGTAGACCACCACACGCTCTGCACTAGCGATGCGCACCTGGCTCCACTCGTCACGGAGATCATCGACCACAGACCCCTCGACAAGACACATTGGAGGTTATTATTTTTTTTTTTTTTTTACCAGTTGAAAATTACTGGCACTCAGCCTCTCAGCTCAGTTGGTAGTAGCTCTGCTTTCTGCGCCGTAGGTCGTGGGTTCGATCCCCACCGAGAGGTATTTTTTTCTCTGTCTGTCTGATAAATTGTATTGGTAAAAAAAAAGTTATACAAACATATAAGCATTCTATCAGTTATCTTCAATTATATGGAAGGAACAGGTATTTCTCGATGGTAACTTCAATGAATTCCAGTCTGCCCGCGACCACGGCTGTTGTAACACGGTCAAAATGTCGGAAATAATAAAGGTAATCGAGATAAATACCCGTTCCTTCCATATTATGCATAACGATCGCGTTAATTTAAAAGTGCAATCAGTTATCTTGTTTGCTATAGTACAAGCTTTGCTTAATTTGGGGCTACATAATAGGCCGTGCTAAGTGCAGCCATAGACGTCTCAGCCTTACGATGATGATGATCTTAGGTAGGTACTATGATGATGTTGATGATTCCAGGTACAGAGAGGACTGTAGAAGCGCCGTGGAGCTAGTGGGTTCATGTGCGACGTTGGTTGCGCAGCGTATTATGGACCTTAGCGCGCTCTTTGCTAAGGATGCTAATTTCTTTACGACTTATCCCGCCTGTACTGATATGCTGCATTGTAAGTTGCTTCTTACTAATTATAATTTATCATACTCATACTCGTATTATTTATTGCAATTATTATGTTACATGGTGAGGTCTTATAGTAAAAAATGGTGAAGACATAATAGGCCCTAATGTTCAGGGCATAGCAATATTTGGAGTGGAAGCGGGCCGAAGTCTGAAAAAATAGATAAATTAAAAGCTAGTTGTTAGTTTCCTATTGTGAAGTCAATTAAATTATTATTATAACGCAGGCAGTGTATCATTGACTTTATACATAAACTAGCGACCGCCCCAGCTTCGCACGGGTCACTAGTAAAAAATAGCGTGATGTCTATAGCCTTCCTCGATAAATATACTATCCAACACAAAAATATTTTTTCAATTCGTTCCAGCAGTTCCCGAGATAAGCGCGTTCAACCAAACAAACAATCAAACTCTTCAGCTTTATAATATTAGTATAGATTTATTTTTTGTCATCAGCTACAATAATATTGGACACCGTGAACTTCTCCAAAGAGTTGAACAAGGGGACTCCTCACGATGTGGAGGTGGTGCTGGCTTTGGAGACTATCCTCAAGCTTGGAGACTGTGAGGCGGAACGGTGAGTGCAATTGTCTTTGAAACTTTTGCTTTTGTATTATTGCCTACGTCTTACAAGTGAAGTGGCACCACACTGGAACTTCACTGCTATTATTCTTGTTGTTTTGTTAAAACAAAACAACAAGAATAATAGCAGAATAGCAGAATAACAGCAGCAGAATTCACCGTTTTTTTGTACGATCCTTTAGGATCGTACAAAAAAACGGTAGGAACCGAGCCGTAATTTGTTGCTTGTTCTTCTAGGCTTGGTCGCGTGGAACTGGCACCTAGACTCACCTAGTTTTAAGACGTTTCAAAGTGATCCTTGTGATACTACTGAATTAATACATTATTTGACTTGAAGTGTCACAGATTCTGGAACTTATACCAAACTCCATCACTAATTCATGACTAAATTTAATAAGGTTGTCTGGTGGAGATCGCTGTTTAGCGATAAGACCGCCCATTGTATGTAAATGTACTTTTATTATTTGTTGTGTGCAATAAAGTATTTTTTATACAAGGTGTATCTAAATATGTGTACTATGCGAAGGTGGGGGGTTTCAGACCACAATGGTGATCAGTTGTGGGGGGGAGATAATTAAAAATTCCTATTTTCAGTTTCCCATACAAAAATATTTAATTTCATAATGCCTAAATAAATTGACAACCCTATCCTTGTAACCCCTTGACCCCTTGACCTACTACCTCTGTAGGTCTACTACTACTACCTACTACCTCTGTAGCTGAGTTTAGGGTTGTCACTTTGTATAAAGTCAGCTGTTCATGTTGAAACTTCGTTGCAGTTTTTTTCAGAGATACCAATCGAAGTTCGAAAAGTCGTTGAACAAAAGTTGTTCCCCGGGGGGTGGAAATTCACCCCCCTTCAGGATAGTACACATATTTTGATACACGTTGTATAATTATCTAAATATTGGCATACCAGCCAAGCTCCAATTCGTCTGGCCACAGTATTTATTAAATCATCGTTTGTTTTTGACGTGTCAACGTCTAATTCGATGGCGCCGCCGGCTGCACGCACGAAAAAACATGACTCATGCGGCGCTACCTCGCTCTGAGGCGTTCCATTTAAGGCTTGAAGTGCAAGCGAGAGCGCGGAACGAGCGACAAAGAGGCACAGTCGGCTACTTGAGTGAGCGATGCGTCCGCGTGGACATCTGTATGACGTTGTCACGTTCAACTATCGTCAGTAAACCGACTTTACAGACAACCGATTTTTTACTTCAGTGTCCGCAAGTTGGATTCTTTGTCAGCGGCCAAACGCGACGTGTCCTGTTTAAACGCGGCGTCGCTTTTGAGGAAGGATCTCAAGGTGCTTGATGGTATCCTGGTACCGAGCTTCCCCATGCTCGTCAAGGTATAGTACGAATAAGCGCGAGCAGTGTATCAGACTATACACTGCTCGCTGTTATTTCCTTGCAGTAAGCGCCATTTTGTCTTTGTTTTAGGTAACTTGAGTTGTATCCTTCTGTACTTTTCATTTTTTCATAAACAACTTAGAATCGTACTAGTAGCGAAAATGCTATTTCAGAACGCATCCAAACACACAATCATATTACAATTATTATTATGAGAAACATATTGGATTCTCGATTGGCTCTCAGCTCAGTTGGTCGTAATGAAATGAAAGGAAATATTTTTGGAACGAAGTTCCTTATCGCGCGTTGTGAAAGGGGGCTAGACGGAAAAAATTCTTGCGAAAAGTTGTCATGACACTTTTTGCTATAGTAAGCTATTGTAAGCTGTGCGGCGTGCGTATGTTTCTCTGTCTGTCTCTCTCTTTCTGTGGTGTATCTAGTATTTATGTGATGTGGGTAGTTATGTTTTATCGGCAGTCGGTTGCGAACCATCGATTACACGAGTTCATAAATGAGATCTGCGTTGTTTCCTTGTTAATATCCTGAAATATAGGACATTTGGCGACGATTCGTTATTCACGTGTGTTTTTATTGACTTTGTCACAATAGTTATCAGTGTTTTTTTTCAATGACAAGTGAACACGCCAAATCAAATATGATGGTATTCGGTGGCAACCTCTCATTTGATCACCGGACGCAAGAGTGGAGCATTTTTAGGAGTCGTTTTATTCAGTACTGTACGGCGAACGACATTGGAGACGACACCGATAAGTCTGGAATGAGAAGACGAGCTCTTTTGCTCACTGCGTTGGTGGAGGATACCTACCGCGTCGCAAGAGATTTGGTTTTTCCTGAAGATCTGGATAGCGTCGAGTTCAAGACCCTGTTAGAAAAGTTGAACGTGCATTTACAATCCAAGAAAAGTACGTTTGCCGAACGTTACAGCTTTTACAAGGCCGAACAACGTCCAGGTGAAGATTTAGCCGAATGGGCGTCGCGAGTGCGTAACTTGGCACAATACTGCGGGTTTAAGGTTGAGTTGGAGACCGCTCTGCGTGACAAGTTCGTTTTGGGTTTGGAAAATACCAAAGAAAAGGAGAAGTTGTTTGCGGAAAGCATCGAAACCCTCACATTCAACAAAGCGTTGGAGTTGGCGCAGAGCGTGCGCTGTGCCCGCGCCGCGCTGCAGACCGCGCGAGCTGGCAACGCCGCGGCCTGTGCAGGCTCCACGGCGGCGGCGGCGCAGGCGCAGCCTGTGTTCGCGTTGCAGCGGCCCAGCACCGGCTCATCTTCTAGTGATACGCGGGTGTCTGTCAAGTGTTGTGAGGTGTGCGGTTATAAAAACCATCAAAAAGAAAAGTGTCGTTTTGTAGATTATGTTTGCCAAAAGTGTAACAAAAAAGGTCACCTAAAACGGATGTGCAAAGCTAAGATAAGTGATAGCAATTTTCTGGGAACGGATGACGACGATGCTGAAGGTATTTACAATTTATTTAACTTAAAAAACTCTTTTAAAGATGAACCGATATCACGAAAGGTCAAGTTAGATAACCAAGAAATTCTTTGTGAAATTGATTGCGGCAGTGCTGTCTCCGTGTTGCCGGCTGTTATTTATCTACAGCTGTTCAAAAAGTATAACTTGCAGCCGTGTAACGAGGTTTTTAACTTCTATACAGGGGTAAAAATTTCACCCATGGGCTGTTTGTCACTTCCAGTAACTTTTGATGGCCACTCGAAACAAGTAATTTTCTTTGTTATTAAAACGAATGAAAAACGGTTGCCTCTTTTAGGTCGCGACTTTATGAGGTCTTTCAATTTGCATTTATGTAGTCTGAACTGTAACAATGTAACGGTAAACGAAAGCGCAGGCGATTTTTTGAGACAAAAATACGCTAAGCTATTTTCTGACGAGTTGGGCAAGTTTAACAAATATAAAGTAAGTTTAAAAATAAAACCTGACGCACACTTGAAGTTTTTCAAAGCCCGGCCCGTACCTTTGGCACTGAAACCTAAAATTGAACAGGAACTGGATAGGTTGTTGGAGGCAGGTATTTTAGAAAAAGTTGATCACTCGGATGTAGCTACTCCTATAGTACCAGTGCTACGCCCCGACGGTAACATTCGTATTTGTGGGGATTTTTCGGTAACTTTAAATAAGGTTCTATACCTAGATAATTACACACTTCCTCGTATCGAAGACTTGTTTGCCAAGCTGCACGGTGGGGTAGAATTTAGTAAGCTAGATTTGAAATTAGCATATCTACAATTGGAGCTTGATGACTCGAAGAAATGGTGTTGTATAAATACTCATAGAGGCTTATATAGGTATACACGCTTAGTTCTAGGGTTGGCTAACGCTCCGTTTATTTTTCAACGTACTATGGAACAGCTATTGGGTGACATAGAGGGTGTGTGCATATATTTAGATGATATTTTGATCACTGCTCCAAACAGGGTTTTGCATTTGGAAAGATTAGAACTTGTGATGCAAAGACTCCAAGACGCGGGGTTGAGAGTGAAACGTGATAAATGCGAATTATTTAAAAGTTCAGTTGAGTACTTAGGTTATGTGATAGATAAAGACGGGTTGCATAAATCTAACGGTAAAATCGATGCTATTGTAAAATGCAAGCCCCCAAAGAACGTAAGTGAACTGAAGTCATTCCTAGGCATGGTTAATTATTATCGTTGTTTTGTTCCAAACACGTCTTCGGTACTGAGTTCTCTTAATACCTTATTAAAGAAAGGTATAAAATGGGTTTGGGGCAAAGAACAGTCTGATGCTTTTGAGAAAATAAAAAAAGAGCTGTCGTCAGATCGCGTGCTGGCGCACTATCACCCGGAGTACCCCACCATCGTGACGTGTGACGCGGGGCCCGAGGGGCTGGGCGCGGTGCTGGCACAGCAGCAGCCTGACGGCTCCGAGCGGGTGCTGGCATACGCATCTCGTTCTTTATCGAAGGCCGAGATTAATTATGCGCAAATTCAAAAGGAAGCTACTTCTATTGTTTTCGCAGTTAAAAAGTTTAATCATTATTTATACGGTCGTACAGTACCTTTTGTTTTGCGTACCGACCACAAACCGCTCTTATCAATTTTTGGAAAGGAAAAGGGCGTGCCTATTTTAGCAGCGAATAGATTGCAAAGGTATGCGTTATTTTTATCAGCATATAATTTTAAAATTGAATACGTAAAGAGTGATGATAACGTAGCAGATTTCTTATCGCGGTCCGTTATGTCTCAGTCAGATGCGATCGAAGATATAGAATACTCACGGTATATCAATTTTATTGGTGAGTCCGTTTTGTTGCCAATAACTATGGACGATATCCGTAGGGAGACCGCTCGTGATGAGGTGTTACAAAGGGTGATAGGATTTATTAAGAACGGTTGGCCATCGAAAGAAATAAACCCGAAGTTACGACCATTTTTTTTGTGTCGCTGGGACCTGGCTGTTGAAAGCGGATGCGTATTACGTGGCCACAAAATTGTTATTCCTGCATACTTCCGAGAAAGACTTTTAGGTGAGTTACATAATTCTCATTTTGGCGTAGTAAAAACTAAGTCTGAAGCCAGAATGCGTATGTGGTGGCCGAACATCGACAAACATATTGAAGAGAAAATAGGTTCGTGCAGTGTTTGTAATTCGCTCCGAAGTAATCCACCGAAAGTGCCGCTAGTTTCGTGGCCATACCCGGACAGCGCATGGGAACGCGTACATTTAGATATGTTTATGTTGGGTGGTAAACAGTTTTTAATTGCGGTGGACGCTCATTCTAAGTGGGTGGAGTGTTTTGCAATGCAGAAGACTGATAGTGAAACCATCATTAGTAAAATTTGCGAGATGTTCAGCAGATTTGGGTTGGTGCGTACATTGGTTACTGATAATGCGTCCAATTTTTGTTCGAATGAATTCGAGACCTTTTGCCGCCTCAACGGAATTCAGCATTTGACGGGTGCACCATACCATGCGATGTCAAATGGCCAGGCCGAGAATAGTGTTAAAACGGTAAAAAATGGTTTGAAGGCGATACTGAGCAATAACGTAAACCCGAAGGTTTGTTTAAAAGTGCTTAATAAATTTTTATTCGATTATAGAAATTCCATTCATTTGACTACTGGATTCTCTCCAGCTCAACTGATGTTTGGCCGGTCGTTGCGGTGCCGGTTCGATTTATTAAACCCTTCACAAACATTTTCATCGTCCTCGTCATCCGCTGCTAAAGACAATGTAATCAAAGCGCAACATAACCAATGTAAACAATTTGGAGGCAAAAGAAATGTGTGTTTTTCAGTAGGTGACAAAGTTCTGGTTAAACATTATTTTAATAATGGTAGTAAACATATTTGGAAGCAGGGTTTAGTAAACAAACGTTTAGGGTCGCGAATGTTTTTAGTTTATATTCCACACGAAAAAACTTATGTAAAAAAACATTTTGATCAGCTATTGGCGTACAAAGGAAACTCATCGTTTGACCAAGATGACGATGTCAGTGTGTTCGGAGATTGTGTGACCGAAATCACGGGCCAGCCTAACGAGCCTACGGCTAGTTCAGCTTCTGACCCAGTTCCGTCAGCACCGGACCAAGTTCCTGTTTCCCCCACGTCTCCTGCGCGAGATGATAGGGAGGAGGATATTGGAGCTAGCTCAGATGATGAGTTTCTGGACGCAGGCTCTCCTATTGTGCAAAGTGATGACCATTCTAATCACTCTAATGAAAATGATAAAGCACAACCGGAACCTCAAGTTGTCCGCCGGTATCCGATCAGGTCAACTAGGACTACATTGCTTTCTAAGAAAAGTCATAAGTAGGTAATCAGTTAATTAAGTTTAAAATGTATTTAGTTAATAGTGGTGGAGGGATGTGGTGTATCTAGTATTTATGTGATGTGGGTAGTTATGTTTTATCGGCAGTCGGTTGCGAACCATCGATTACACGAGTTCATAAATGAGATCTGCGTTGTTTCCTTGTTAATATCCTGAAATATAGGACACTTTCTTATAGAAAGCAAGCCAGATATTTTCATTTCTATTTCGCATTGAACAGTGTGGTGTCGCGACGATTATTTTTGTTGAGTGTATGCAGGTTTTTATAACGCTTTTATTAGCTTCACCTGTATGTATGTAACCGTCCTCTTTGAGCTCGATTTTGTTCTACTTTGAACGATCAGATTTTATTCAAACTTTGCACATCTGTCAAAGGTCGATGACAATGCAATAACATGAAAAAAAAAAATGAAAAAAAAAACTAAAAAGTAAAAAATAAATTATAGTTTAAAAAACTAAAAAAAAAACGCTTTTATAACTAATTGAACTAAAAAGTTAAAAATAAAACTGTAATAATCAATTGAAAAATTTATATTATTGTACAAAAAGCGTGGGGGGGGGGCTTGATTTTGATTGTTGTAAATATTTTATCAATAGTTTATTATATCTGAAGTTATTATAAAAAGCACCCCACGCTTTTTTGTACAATAATATAAATTTTTCAATTGATTTTTACAGTTTTATTTTTAACTTTTTAGTTCAATTAGTTATAAAAGCGTTTTTTTTTTAGTTTTTTAAACTATAATTTATTTTTTACTTTTTAGTTTTTTTTTTTTCATTTTTTTTTTATTTGTAAATAATAATAAATAAAGGAACTTCGTTCCATCCGGGTGTCCCTTGACACTTCTCAAGTTTTTTAAGTTTGAAATATGGTAATGAGTTAGTTAGTTAAGTATTATGGTAGTCAGGTTCACATATTTCAGAATAACGAATCGAAATTGAACTTCTTCAGGATTTCCTTGCCCGTGAGGGCGCTTTGGCCGCGGTGTCAGCTGCACTAGGCCGCTTTGAGGCCTCCGCGGCTTTGCTGCTCGGAATCCAGTTCGCAGGAGGCCGAGCTCGGGACATGGCTGTGTTTTGTACAGATGAAACTAGGAGAGACAGGGTAACTATTCTTA
The DNA here is from genome assembly GCA_939531255.2 of Thera britannica. Taxonomy (NCBI): domain Eukaryota; kingdom Metazoa; phylum Arthropoda; class Insecta; order Lepidoptera; family Geometridae; genus Thera; species Thera britannica. The sequence goes on from OW618037.2 coordinate 18,161,009, forward strand.
ATTATTTTTTTGTGGACTTTTTATTGAGACGGGTGTAGAATTCTCAAATATTCCATTAATAATCCCACATTACACAAAAACAGTAAGCGCTACTTAAAATCGTGGTACAGCTAGGATTTTGCATTATATAAGCGCCTTATACAACGATTTTTCTAGGAAAGTCTACTAAAACTATTTCTGTCACTTTTTCCAAACAAAAGAAAGGGACAATGTATGTCTCTTCGGTAGTAAGAAAAGTATTATGTAGAGAGTATTATGTAGGTCTAGGTGCATATCTAATTGAATAATTGTTCTGTTTTAGCTCTGCACTTATCTGCAAAAGTGGAAACCTTCGTTTGAGCTGTCGGAAGGCGAGTCGCCCAACCAGTCGTCCGACCAATCGTTGAATAAGTCGCTCAGGTACTTCACGCAACTAAATCTCACTGCGACTAGAAAACAATACATGCCCGCTATTAAGGAATTCCTGAGTTTAAAATAAAATAAAACAGTTAAATTATAAACAAATAGTATTTTGGTACCTCCCAATAACCAAGATTTGCTTAATAAGGGGTTAGATGGCGTTCTGTGAAAAGTCTAAATACCCAATATGAAAATATACTACCCTCCTTCAAACGAAATCAAATCAAAAATTTATTTACATATAAAATGGTATCACAAGGATCATTTTAAAACGTCTTAAAGCTATTTGAGTACCTATAAGTGCCAGTTCCACATGACAAGCCTAGAAGAAGACCTTCCTTATCATATCCCCAAAGATCCCCTCCAACCCCAAAGATCAGGGAGGATCAGGTGTGGGTTTGGAGTGGAAGGGCCCGCTTCCACTCCAAATATTGATATGCCCTAAACTTAATTCATGTGGCCGAAAATCGAATAGTATAGATTTAACTGTTATATTACTTTTCATTACTCATACTCTGAAAGTAGGTCTGAAGTTGCCTGAGGGGCCTAATTGAAAGTAAAACTTTCAGCCCTAGGGAGAATCGCTTTCTACTGACAGCTGTCAAATTATAAAAAAAAACAAGTTCTATTTTATTCAACCATGTTCCAACTTTCTAAAGTCTTTCTAACTGCAAGGAGGTTGTTCAACCAAATTCCAACTTTTTATTCAGCAAGTAGGTTGGAAACCCATTACAACGGTAAGAAGTTTCAAAAGTCTAATTAGAGCGCAATGTAATATTTAAATTTAAATAACATAAAGATAGTATTAAATAAATAATATATCTTCTAAATTACTTGATTAGTGTATAGCTTCAACTATTTATTTAAAATAACATAGATTTAAATTATTAAAATGAAAAAAATGGCTGAATAATGCTGGCGAGCCGAAGCCGAAGGCCCGCCAGAGAAAAAAAAAAAAAAAACCGGGAAGGCGGCAATTCAATCTTCATTTTCACTAATTTTTCTTTCATGTTTTTATTTTTACTTTCCTTGTATTCGTAATGAAAAGCACAGTGTTTACCTCGGGTGAAAGTCTTTTGAGTCCCTCAAGCTCCATTGGCGCCCTCGCTAACGCTCTGGCGCCAAACCCGTCTCGGGACTCAAAAAACGTGACTTTCAACACTCAGGTAACAATGTACTATTATTTACCTCGCCATACTAATATTCTCATTAACCTTATTAGTGAAATAATTTATATAATGGTAAATAAATAAAAGCTGTGATAGTATCGTTTAATAGTTTTATTTATAAAAAAAATATAGAACAGTCGATAATAATTGCAATACACTTACACCTAATCAGAATATTAAATAACTGTAATTAAGCTACTTTTGTCGTTGACTGCACCTATACAAAATGTTAAAATTAATTTGTTCAAAGCACATTTTTTACAAGACAAAATGTAGGAATCAGATCTATAAATATCAAAATAAATTACACATAAGTAATCTCTTTAGCATACAATTTTGTAAATTAGATCATTTTTGAGTACTGAATTACCTATATACTGACTACCTATGCGTAGTATCAGATCTTAAAAGCATAAAAATAAATTACACTTAACTTTACGAAATCTTTTGAAATGACCAAGTGGCTTAGCCATACAAAAAATATTCACATTCTGCTTCGACAAAATCCACCTACGGATTGGATTCCCTTTTCGCGATTCACGTAGTGGTTATGTGTGGTCATACGTGGTTATGTGTAGTCACACGTAGTCGTTATGTGTGGTCACTCGTGGTTGTATGTGGTCACAAGTGGTTGTATCTGGTCATACGTGGTTATGTGTGGTCACACGTAGTGGTAATGTGTGGTCATACGTGGTAGTATGTGGTCACACGTAGTGGTTATATGGTCTCACGTGGATAATGTAGTCACAAGTGGTTGTATCTGGTCACAAGTAGTGGTAATGTGTGGTCATACGTGGTAGTATGTGGTCACAAGTTGTTGTACGTGGTCACAAGTGGTTGTATATAGTCACACGTGGTTGTATGTGGTCACACGTGGTTGCGTGTTCACATCTGCTGTCGGAACATAGCGGTGATCTCCTCTGTGGTGCGATGTTTTGTCTCGGGCACGCGCGCGCGGATAAACAGAATAAACAACAGTTGGAGTACTGCGAATATTATAAACACGTTTGTTCCCAGCATCAGCTGTAACAATAATATGAGCATTATAGTAAGTTTTAGTAGCTTTTTGTAAAGGGCTCGTCCAGTATAGTCCTACCATCACGTCTTTTTCTGCCGCTAAGCAGCGATTCTCTTTCGATGTGAAGGGTTTTTTTATACAACTAGCTGATGGAAGAAGAATGGTCGCAAGATGGTCACGCACGTCAGGAACGTGCCCTACGATAAACTTCCCTGCGTCATTCATCTTGAGGCATACAGATGTTCAGCCGCACGTGCCAGTAATTTCACCGGCCCACCCTTCAAACCGAAACACAGCAATGCTGCTTCACGGTAGAAATAGGCATGGTGGTAGTACTTCCCCGGACGAGACGAGCCCTTCACTAAGAGCCCTACTACTATTAGTAGTGGGTGTGGGTTTCGATGAAATTACGGGCATATGAGGCTTAACACCTGAGGTAGGTGCTTTAAGATGATGTACGCAAGGCATGGTAGGACGCGATTATAGCGTACGTGACCTGCGAGATTCGTTTTAGAGAGTATTATTAGAAGAAAAGTCATAAGTAGGGTAGCCACCTGAAGCGGCAAAAAGCCGACGCCGACGACGAAATTGGCAAACCAGTTGACGAACACCGCCGCTGCCGACGCAGCCGGACGAGCCGCCTGATTGAACAACTCTGTAACGAACACAAATAATAATCAGTCAATGCTCACGCACGACAGTCCGGCAAAATAAGTTAGCACGTGACAGATGACACGGTTAGAATGAATAAAATAGATAAGAAATATCTTCCGATCACAAACATGGATGGGAAAATCGAACTTGCATTGTGGTGATTCGGGTGATTCACACAACTGTGCATGTGCATTGCATGTAACAATGCAAGTTGTGATTGGTATGGTAGATTATTTCTAAGTTTTTTTTACATTTCCCGCCATCTGTCTCGAGCAAACAGTTCGTTCGGCTCTAATGAATGAATGAAATGAATGAAGCTTATTTGGTAGGTCACAGATACAAAATATTAAACAGGTACGGAATGAAATGTTTAAATTACTTACCAGTAACGAGGAACCAGGGTATGGAGCCAGGTCCGGCGGCAAACATCACCACGAACAATATCACCAACGCCACACATGTGTATGACACCCACACGTGCGTAGTCTGTAACATATAACAGGAATATTCCGTTCAGTGACGCACAAAGTAGAATAACAGTGTACCTAGCCACGAATGGTGAGTATCAGACGAGTTCGGGTCGGGTAGAGTATCGTGAGTCTTTCTGTGAGTTTCGAGAAGCGCAATTTGCTCGAGCGTTGAGTTGAGATAATTAATGTCCAAGCATAGATTTTTAGGGTTCCGTAGCCAAATGGCAAAATGGAACCCTTATAGATTCGTCATGTCTGTCTGTCTGTCTGTCTGTCCGTCCGTATGTCACAGCCATTTTTCTCCGAAATCGTAGGAGCTAGACTGATGAGACTTGGCAAGTAGATGTATTCTGTAAACCGCATTAAGATTTTGACACAAAAATAGAAAAAAAACAATAAATTTTGGGGGTCCCCATACTTGAAACTGAAACTCGAAAGTTTTTTTTTCATCGGACCCATACGTGTGGGGTATCTATGAATAGGTCTTCAAAAATGATGTTGAGGTTTCTAATATCGTTTTTTTCTAAACTGAATAGTTTGCGCGAGAGACACTTCCAAAGTGAAAAAAAGTTGGTCCCCCCCCCTCTTACTTCTAAGAGAATGATAAAACTAAAAAAAATATATGTTGTACATTACTATGCAAATTTTCAACGATATTTGGTTTGAACGAGATCTAGTCAGTAGTTTTTTTATAATACGTCATAAATCGTAAACCGCAATTTACCTTTCGGCGAACTACAAAAACCTTTGTATTATGTTACTTGATGCTACGGAACCCTTCATGGGCGAGTCCGACTCGTACTTGGCTGCTTTTTTTTATAGTGTCTCTAGACTGTTAAATGTCGATACTCGACTGTGCTAAAGTTGAGTTTCGGGAGTTAAGTGTAGCAAGTAAGTATCTAACTTGGAGTCACGTAAAAGTGTCGCGGATGATAAGATTTGCAGGTAAAGGTTAAATCTTGACTTTAGTGCTACGCGCGTCGTATTTCGGGAGTCAAGTGTACCTAACGAATGTGAAAGTTTTTGGATGTCAAGATCTTAGTTTTGGCAAAGTGACTTACGTATAGGTTAGCGACGCAGAGTGCTACAGAGCAGAAGAACATCCCGCCGAAGCCGGTAAGCAGCAGCGTACGACGCCCGAGACGCTCCACCAGCATGAGGGATACCACAGTCATCACCACGTTCATTGCGCCCATTCCTGCCAACACATTACCCATCGTATTTTACAGTGCAATTCAGGTCTTCTTCCAATCGACCAGTCTTTGGTTGTTCTTATCACTCTCATCAGGTTTGTCTCTAATAAAGTAGTTGGAGACATTATGCTTATATCGACGGGCCAGCAACTTGTTCGATGGAGACCGTGACTTGCTCGAGTTTAAGTATGTGTTTACGCATAATCCCTCTAATGCCTGACCTTCTTTAGAGGCTCGCTAAAAGTCTTACTGACAATTTTATGTCAACAAATAAAGATGGCAACAGACTTAGCGGCCTGCTAAGCTAAATGACCTTTATGAATATGAGCCTGTCTCCATCTTGATGCCCAAGTTTTGGTTACCGAGAGAACAAATTGCCGACGACTACTCAACAGTGTACAATAGCTCTTAAGAAAATCGCTATTTCGCTTCGCTATCACTTTTTTCTAAAGGGTTTTTTTGTAACAGTTAGCGGGAAGGTCTTACCAAGGCTGGCGTACTGTGCATGCGTGTTGCTGAGTTGCACGTTGCGGAAGATGTCCGTAGAGAAGAATATCGCTGCGTTGATACCCGACAGCTGACAGCAAAAATAACACAATAAAACATTTATGTAGACTAAGTAGAAGTAGAATGAGTAGAAAAGGCCTGTATTAAAGGTGAACAGGACATACACTCTGACTCTGACATCGGACATACATCGAGTCATGTGGAGCTAAAGAGTTACCCCTTAATTCATAATGCTTGACACTTTTTAGCGGCTCGCTAAAAGTATCTTGGCACTGTCACTTTCATATCAACAAATAGAGATGGCATCAGACTTAGCGGCCTGCTAAGCTAAATGACTGCTATAAGACCAATATGAGTATGAGCATTAGACTCTCTGTAACTCTTGTGACGAAGGATCTAGGTAGCTCTTAGGTATGGCTTACCTGTTGCGCGAGCATGACGCCAATGGCAGCCACCAGAGGGCGGCGCAATGAGCGGTTACACAGCAACTCGCGAACTGTCACCTTCTTGCTAACTTTGTTCTTTTCTGCTTCCTAAACATAAAGAGTACCTAAGTCAGTTAAACGCTACAGCATTACAGTCTGTCATCCCACTCTGATCTCAAGATAAAATTAAAACATAGTTCACCGTCTACATAAGTACCTGATGCATTTCTTCCATTTCTCCGTGAACAGCCACGTCTCCCCGCAGCCAGCTGAGAGCTGAAACGAAACCGAACATTTCACCTTTGATCATTGCTAATTCGTTTCATCGATTCCGTTCATTGAGTTGAATGATTCGTTCTTCCGTTCCATTCAATTGTAATCGTTACAGCTCGTATAATTCGGTTGTCCTATTCAATTTGTTTAAAAAGGGGCACCAGAGTTGGCTTCTAGCTAGCTCCAGCAATATAAATGCTGACCTCTCTGTGCATGAAGCTCCTGTCCCCTATTGAGTAGCAGGTACTTTGGCGACTCGGGGCAGAACGGCAACGTCGCACACTGCAGTAGAGCTGGCAACGCCGTGAGTGCAAGGAGTAGCGGCCAGCCTTGCTCCGTGCCCAGCACTGACTCCACACCCAGAACTTGTGCGAGTAGGATGGACATAGTTATCACCAGCTGGTACACTGTGCCGATCTGGAAGAAGGTAGAAAATATCCCAGCATAATGAATTAATCCAGCTTAGACCCATGGACAGGTGCAGCCAAGGGTAATAATAAATAGGCCCTTTATGTAGCGGAAACCTGAATCTATTTTGCTGCCACCGTGATCAATTGCAAGTGGATGCACAATAGAAAGGTCATCATCACAGGTCTATCTCAGCATCCTCGAAGATGCGGGAATGTAGAGGTCTATCCTAGACTTCCCGCAAGTCCACGATAGGCTTAGGTAGAATAGGGTTATAAAAAGATGAAAAGTTACGTTTACAACAGCACGTCATGATTGCCTTTTTTGTCCCAGATCTGTCGATGGAAATAAAGATGACGATTAAAATGGAAATAAGATGGTGATTATTTCATTCTGATTCATACATTTGCTGAGGTAGGTAAGTACCTAAGTGTCAAGGTCTCATGCTGTAGGTTAAATCACGTTTTTGTGTCGATATCGATTGTTAGTTTAACTATTACTCACCGAGCCACGCATTGAGACAGGAGAGATCTCTGTGAGGTAAAGAGGCGCCAAGCCTGCACACAGTCCGCTACTCATCCCGATCAGCAGTCTACAACACACGAGTCAAAGACGTTTATACATACCAAGGACTTTATTTATTTATTTATTTATTTATTTATTTATTCTTAGACTCACAGTTACAATATTGTTTATCTTAAGCTATTCGATGTATTTTATACATTAACCAATTTGAATCTACATTATGTAAGCAGTAAAGTAAGTAGGTAGGTACAAAAACAGTTATAATTATTATCTTTCTAAAGTTATGTTCGGCGAACTAATTGAAATAGGTAGCATATCAGGTTAACTAACTAGCATGCTAAATTTGGTAGGTAGTATATTAAGTACCTATTTAGTTTAGAAACTTACATTTAAAATCAAAAGTTGAAAAATAAGAAATTAAAAACACAGATGAATCGCTAAGCAAGTGTGAGATGTGTGTAAAAAGTGAAATTGAGTGAATGTGTAGTGTAGTGTGTGTGTCGTGTGCATTGTAGATAATAATTTTAATAATGTTATGCTATAATATAGATACATGTAGTGTGAGTAGACAAACGCCCAACTTCATCCTGTCAGAAGGGGCAGGTGCAAGCGCAACTAGCGTAAACAAGAAACTGGTTTCTGCATAGTTTTTGTATAGTTTTTGTAGGGTCAGTTTACATGGTGGCGGGCGCATGTACCCAGATAATCTATACACTATACCTAACTTATACACTTTGATCATCTTATAACCCTAAACGACGTGAATGTATGCCAGTTTCTTGGGATCAACCCTAGATTCACACTTGGATCGTCGAATTAAGTGTCTCAAGTCCAGGCCAAATCTACTTTGTCCAAGCAGACTTTGTGTTGTGGCTTTTTCCTGGCCCTTTATAAAAAAACTTTGGACAACTTGATAACCTTATTCCATCATCGGACCACCAGAGGTTTGGAAACGACGTTGACAAACCTTTCCGCATTCAAGTGTTTAGCTTCAAAATCAAATGAAGGTTGCCGATAAATACTGCAAAAGCATCAGCAGCAGGTTGTGCAGTGTTAGTTGCTAGCCAACTAACTTCACTCTGAGTCAGGGACCGTTTGGCAGCTCTTGGCTCTTTAGGTCTCTTGGATGCATGTATAGCGTATACCTTAAATTGCTAAGCGTCTGCAAATGAGTATGTTTTCTGTCTTTCTTTCATAAAAAGAAGCAGATATAGGTACCTGCCAATGATGAGCAGGTTGGCAGAGCTAGCGACCTTGGCGGATCCCTCGCAGGCAGCGGCAACGAACACAAACGCATTGCTGAGCAGCAAGCCGCCTTTCCGACCAAACCTAAGCAATAAAATGAGGAGTTGCTAACACTGTTTGAAAGCCATCTGAAACTGAGATAGTGTACATTGGACATTTAGCTTAGCGTGGTATGGGCATTGGGCATGTCTTACAAAGTAAAGAATGATGACACGCGACGAAAAGAAAGGCTAGATGGATAGTAGAGAGAGGCCAAATAAAAGATGGATCAATTGGGCAAAAGATGATGGGTAAGAAAGAAGAGACTACCGAGATAACGGGTGATATAGGGAAGTGGAGGGAATAAACCTGTAGAGCCGACCTCACATGAAATATGGAAGAAATGATGTTACCTGTCAGCGATGATCCCAGTGAGCACACCGCCTGCCATACCGCCGACGCAGTAGATGGACACAGCTATGGACCATACGGTAGTCACCCGTGGGTCCTCAATGGCTGGGATGGACGCATTGGTACCCGTTACCACCTCTTGCAACCATTTTGACATCACCTGCAATTTGAAGATTAGGTTATGATTCCGATCGGAATCATACAGATATAAGTAGAAGTATACATACACATAGAAGATAGACCAAGAGATAGACTATTCACATTCCTTGACACTTTACAGATAGTTCATTTAAAAAAATATAGGACAGGTGAATAAATAAATATGATCACAACTGTATAAATAGGTAGGTACCTACTTGACACTTTTATGACAATAAAAAGAACACCAACGTGAATAAACGACTCTTTTTTTTACATTATTGTGGCGTATGTATGATATGAGCACAGTAATAGCAAATCCGCATTCCGGTCTTTTAGGTCGTGGGTTCAATTCAAATCCGCTTTTTTTGAGAACGTGTGTCAAGTTCACGAAAGAAGCTTCTTTGAGGCGCACTTAAAATCCTTTCCGAAAGTCTTGTACTTTAGGAACAGGACAAGAAAAAGAAGGTAGAAAACATAAGTTAGGAAGACTCACAGTGCGTGGAGTGTTGACTACGCCGGTGTTGTATCCGTGCTGGAAGGCCGACCAGCAAGCCGAGGACACGATGGCGAACGCAAGACGCACGTTCATACCCTGGAATTATGTTACACGTTCTTCTACTTTACGGTAGTAGCTCGGCCTTCTGCGCTGAAGGGCGTGGGTTTGATCCCCACCGAGAAAAAATATTTGTGTGGTGAACACAGATGTTTATTCTCTGTCTGGGTGTTATATTGTATTCTATGTAGGTATGGATTTACAAAAAATATATATATATATTATATCAGCTATCTGGTTCCCATAGTACAAGCTCTGCTTAGTTTGGGGCTAGATAGTGTTGTGTGGATTGTCCGCATTATTTATTAATTATTTATTATTTACCTAAATAACTAATAAGAAACCTGCATATACTTATCTATGTACCTTAAAATAGCTGTACTTTTGTAAACCTTTTTTGGAAAATAAATGTTATTGTACTTTGTTAGGAGATCTCTGACTTTTCATACCTAAAGGTTCTAAACTAAAATGGTGTAACAGAACGGAACCCCAAAGGTTGCCGGGATGAGATGGTGGTGATAGGTACGTGGCAAACCAACGGACAAAGTCACACCTTTAAGGGTTCCTTTCCGTTTCACCATTTTAGCTCGGAACCCTAAAAGGATCGCAATAATTCGCGTTGCCTTACAGCTGTCTATGTGTGTATGTGTGTGTGTGTGCAAATCCATCCCAGTTAGTTAGGTTACCTAGGTAGTTCCTTTCTAGTGTCGTGACTTTCATAACAATAAGAAGGCTGAATATTAATAACGTGTTAGTTAAATATTAATTGTAAATGCGACGAGTCATGTAGGACTTACCTACCGCTTCTTGAAATTATAATTTGTCTTATCATGCCATCATAATAAAATTCATACCATCCATAGTAGGTAGTTATAATTTTATTCATAAGAACTAAAGTACTGACATTTATTTTGATAATAAACTTATTGTTTTCGTAAGTCTGCGTAGTAAGTAGAAATGAAACAAGAAGACCTTTGGTGGCTGTCTAAGGCCACCTTCAAGGCTCCGTCTTTGAGTAATAGCTGATTTGGTACAGTTGAATTGTTCTTGTAGCCAAGTTTTCCTTGGAATTGTAAAACCAGTTTTTAACAGCTATGTTAAAATGCGGTAGATGACGAGAATCCTTCCATAATTAAGAAATAATAGGTGTGTTGTCATTTCCAACCGAAAAACAACCTAGGTAGTCACGCGTTGTATTCTTCTTCTCTTCTTCTTCCTGCCCTTATCCCACTCTATGTGGGGTCGGTCTTCTCTTCTCTTCTTTTTCTTTCTCCTCTATCAGCCGATATCTCTGTATTCATTTCTTATCCATGTCATCTTTCACACTATTCATCCACGCATTCAACGCGTTGTATTCTTATTTTGTGAAATAAAAAATAAGTTTGGTCAATTTACTCGGGATTGTTCATTTACCTCGTTCCTGTGGGCGTGTCTACTCCAGTCTCCAACTATTCGGTCGGAACGCTCTCACATACCGGTTCTGAAAAAACCGGTTGCAAGCCCGACCCGGGGCAAAGCCACAAAGCCCACGGCGGGCGACGACGGGGCGTCAATGATTTGTTACCTTATCGCATGCTTATCCAATACCCTACTGGCGGATTTATCATACCACACCAGACTAAAAGACGCAGGTTGACATAAAATTCCCCAGATTATACTGCCGTCATACCAAGAAAGGTCTTAACTTACAGTTTTGCCAAAAATGAGTTAGACACAGATTTGGAATCAGCAAACAAAATGCCACCTTATGGATTCACTTATAAAGCTGTAACTCTAATGAATTCAAAGATACCATAAAGATATTCGCCGTAACTACGTCAAAATTTGAGCCTTTTTTGTCTGAAAAGGCTTAATTTCAAAATTACGGCTTTTTGTTTAAGTATTCTCATCTTGCTTGTCTGTAAGGCCGTTATTCCCTGATTTAAGGCCTTTTAGATTGACACAACTTAAAATCACTTTATGTTCGCTAACATGAAAAGCCTTAATTACCAAGATACCTCCAGTATCAGAATTCAAAAATCCACCCTACGAGCTTATTTTTACGTGATATGTACATATGTCTGAGATACGCTTTGAAAAAGATATAGGCTCTTCAATGTTTAACAAAAACGAGTTCAATAGCCCAGATTATATACAGCTAGAATGCATGAAATAAACCATCGAAAAGAAGGGTTTTTCTGCTCACGTACAAAAAACAAAACCAAAAGGAATAACGAGTGAGCGCAAAAATAATATCCTGCAAAAATTAGGCTAATTGATGCCAGCAAACCGAAAATTATTTTGGGAAAATTTGCATACAAACAATGCTGCTGCAAACCTGCTGGTAGATAATGAAGACTCCGATCACCAAATAATAATTAAATGTTAGAAAAATATATTTTTGTTACTTTAGAATTGTTTTGTTTCATAATATAATCATTTGCGGGTAGAACCTTTCTTGTGTAGCGGGAGTATAATTGATTCTGTCCAGTCTCTGGGCCAGTCGCTATGCTTCCAGATGTGATTACAGATCGTGTGTAAAACATCAATTCCGTTCTCGCCCAAGCACTTGATCACCTCCACCGTAATCTGGTCAGGCACCTTCTCATCTTTGAGTCGTTTAATGGCGGTCTCAATCTCCACGTGCAGGGTTGAGGGTTCCTGTTCTAATAAGAGCCAGTCAAAAAACGGAGAGTCAGTTACGGGAAGTGCCTGGATATACCGCTGTTCACAGTACTCACGCCATCTATTTCCTATGGCCTCCAGGTCGTGGATTGGGGTCCCATTCGTATTAACGTAAAGTTCGTATCAACGAGCGTCTTATTTTCTTTACCTGACTATAGAAATCTATGCTTGATTGCTTGTCTCTGATTTCATACCTGATGTGATGATCATATAATTTTATAGCTACTTCTTCTTATGTATCATAGCTACTTAATCAAAGGCTTGGTTCTTCATTTTCAGTGATTTTCATTTAAAATACCAGCCTTAAAAACTTTGTTTAGGTTAGTTTCCTGGCGAGAAAAGTCATTACTGAACAATTACGGCTTTACATGCATGCCGTAATTACATTCTATGAAATTAGGCCTTTTAAGTGAAGTATTGCTTATTAAATATGATTTTTATGCTTAATTAAAAAAGAAAAAATAAGATAAGGAAGTGAACGAAACTAAAATTCAAAACGAAATTGGATTCAAAACAAAGACATATTTTTTTTACGTATTATAAAATAAAGTTCAATAACAAAAAACGTTTAGTAAATCGCTGGCCGTCATTTTGGACAAAACTTCGATTATCTCGAAATCAACTTTGGCCAAGTTACGGCCTTTCTTAATATGACGGCAGTATAGGTACCTACTATAATATGACTCCTGTGTCGGGAGTATCTATTAGAGACCAAAATTTAGTGCAAGATACTATAAAATTCTAAACATCGCCAAATAATCTCAGTGGAACAGCTGTGCGATTGTATAATTCTAAGTTTGCACTCTTCTGTTTGAAACAGCGATCACATATTTTGTTGCCATCATTTTTTGAGCACACATCTGTTGTCTTAATAGTTACAAAGCTTCGTTTCTATTCGCTCTCTCTCATGTTTATTACGTCAATATTCAGTTTTATTTCAATCGTTCCTTGTCATAGATAAGTTTTGTTTCCATTCGTTTTAAATTGTAATCGAAGCTGGTCGAAACTAGATGTGACTGTTTTGATTGCAACCAAGACGCAATCATCCCACTGAATAAGTTCCTAACAATCCTTTCGTACAGGTCCTGTAAAATGAACGCTGGAAGAAGTTCCCAGCACCCAGCATTATTTTGCAGCACCCCTTGCATCTTTTTTCTCTCTTCGTTTTATTTAAACTACTAGCTGATGGAGCAAGCATATGGCTCATCTTACTCACTTAACATCAGTAAGTGGTTACCATCGCAGGTCACGCATGTCAGGAACGTGCCCTACGATGCACTACCCTGCGTCCATCAACTTGAGGCATACAGATTTTCAGCCTCACGTGCCAGTAATTTCACGTAATTTGTAAAGGCGTTTTTAAATAATTTAAATAGTGTAAAGACCTTATTATTTTGTACAAAATTAACATCGACCTCAATGTGTCCAATTATTGACTTTACAGCGGCTACAGGCGTTGCCGCTTCAGTCAATATTTGTCTACGTGACTATGTTGTGACTGTCGTCATCGCGCCTACATGCGGAACTAGAGAAAGATTTTATATAGAAACATTTTTCACATTACTGACTACGTGACTAGGCCGATGTAGCCACAAACTAAGCGAAACCCAAGCTACAAAAATAAGGGGATGAACCAATAGGATCGTGGACCTTGCCAGCCGCGGTGTTAGTCCTTCGAAGGACTGCTGCGACGAGGAAGGCTTCCTACTTGTGGAATGGAAGAAGAAACCCACTCGTCTTAGAGTGGTACAGCCTAAAATGAACCAGATTCGCCATGCCTCTTAGTGCGGAGCATGTGTTATGGTCGAAGATCAACGTGTCACGCGGCTGCACGCGCCTACTGCGCCGTGAAACTGGAGGGGGTACCACCCCCTCCAGTTCCCCTCCAGGAGTAGCCTGAAGCAGAAGACCAGATTTACCATGAGAGTCTGGCACCTAGACTCACCTAGCTTTAAGACGTTTTAAAGTGATCTTGTGATACTATTGAATACAGAAATTTTTGACCTTGAGTCGAAAAGTTGAAATCTCGTCGAAAAGTGACTTTCAACTTCTTTGAGAGTACGACTGATCGACTCATAACGGCCATACAGAAGAGTGGGATCATTTTCTAAAGTAAAATGGCCAATAATAAATGATCTGAAATTTAGCTTTTTTGATATTGGTGACCCTGAATAATTTACTTGAGTGTAAAATATAATACAACATGTGAATGCAAAATGTTGTCCAGTTCGTTTCATTGGTGAGGTCAAGGAAACTTGCATTTTGATTACACCTAAGGTACCTGATACCTGAGAGTACTGGTAGCCTAGTGGTAGCGGCTCCGCCTTTCGATCCTAAGGTTGTGGGTTCAAATCAAATCCAGTTCAGTCCAAAAGTTTTTGTGCCAGTATTCTCAAACGGTGAAAGAAAACATCGTGTCGAGTGCACGAAAAGAGCTTCTTTGGGGCGCTCGTCAAATCCTTTCACCACACGGGTTCAAAAGAACTAGTGACACGGTAAAAACCTTAAAATTCGCCAAGTACGAGTCGAATGCTAAGGGTTCCGTTAGCAAAGAAAATGTTCAATCTGTTCATTGACCACAGAGCTTGAGATGATGGAAGCGACATTTTGACGTCGAAAGCACAAATTAATTACTTCATAGATGTGGTAATTATGTAAGATAACTTGTTTACAGATCGAATTGTAGGTACGGAACTAGAGATAACCCGCCTAAGTATATTACTATATGGACAAACAGAATACTTGACTACTTTTTCTTGAAAACTTGTGCGTGGCCTTGAATGGGTGAGATGTGACATCATTTGTAAAGATTTTTATTATTTTTCTATTAAATGTTCTCGAATGAAACAATATCAAGATAGCATCTGCCTACGTAGAACGGCCTTTTGGGGGTTAAAGACCTTAAAGCGTTCTTGCCGCTACGCTAGGTTAGGAGGTACCCTAGCTACTTAGCAATTAATTATTATTTCAGGGCTATTATTTATCAAACTTTAGGTTAAAAAAAACTTACCGCCATCCTGGATATTTGACAGGTCCAAATCGTTTAGTAGCAAGGAGCCACACACAAAAACTCACTTTCAAAAGTCTCAAACCACTTTACGAAATCGCATTTACGTTTATAAAAATAAGTATGTAGGTAAGTTGTGTTTCACAATTTTCAAGTTCACTCTTTCGTATTTTTCATAGTAACCGGTGCGTCCACGCTTGCGCGTCGGGGCGACTCCGATTCCGAATTCAAGTGAAAATGATCCGAGACGCAACAACGACGCTGCGCCTTGTGGTAGGTTAACGGTGAAATCGTCAGAGCGAACACGCTCTCTGTATAGGAACTATAGGAAGTTTAAGTCAGTCAGATCCGCAAACGTCGAACTGAGATCTCGTGATTTGTGACTCCAGACCTATGCTTCTTGTGTTGTGGCTGTATTCAAATAATTTTAAGTGCGCCTCATAGCGGCTCCCACGCATCACACATCCTTGCATCACGCACTAGTGTTTGGCCTTGCCATTTAGACTTCTGACTACCCCTTCTAACTGTGTATGGAATGAAAGCAAGGTTTAACTCAATTGGCCTATTTTGGTAATGTCGAGGTGTCGTTGGATTCCCCTGGATCACGAGAGTAACTTATGCTACATTTATAAATCTAAAAGCCCACCCAAACATACTGACCCATGAATTGCATAGTTGCCACAACAGCAATTCGATCCCTTTTCAGTGTTACAGCGACATCTAGCATCACTGAGCATATACGCATCCGCTGAAGGCCGCTGTCCTAAAACTCTACGAGATTTCGCTAGATGTCGCTACATGTAGCTTTCAAGGAGTTTGGAAACCCATCAGCATGGAGTTTCCCAAGTCTCTGATAACTGCACTTCTTTCATGATTTTCTTTTTATTTAGTTTAGATTTTTAGGAACAAACTTATATCGAAAAAAGAATTACGCCACGTTTGTCACTTTGGATTCTAAAATTCGCCAAGTGTGAGTAACTCACCATACATATGTACCTAATGGCCCGAACACACCTAGTTAGTTCGCTGGCGGTAGCGATCAGTGAAACGCTGTCAAATATCGCTGTCAGATTTGAGATTTGACAGCGAATATTTGACAGCGTTTCACTGATCGCTACCGCCAGCGAACTAGGTGTGTTCGGGCCATAAGTGACGTAAATGTTATGAACTTGGCCGCTAGTTTAATTTATCAAAGAACTTGGTTTATAGTTTCTTGGAAAATTTAGATACAACATGCTTTATTAGTTCATTGTCTTTCAAATGTTTGACCGTTTTAGGTACTTACATAAAGAAGGGAATGCTTTAACAACATTGCTGATAAATCTATCCTTTGGTGGCTGGTGCAGATTTGGCTCGAAGGATCAGAGATTTGCACAATGAAAAGTATCTTCAAAATATACAAGCATATGCGGATCCAGTACAACAACGGCTTCAGGAGGCTGCCATGTTACTGTAGCGCATTAGGGATATTTGCGGATGCGCACAGATTATATCTATGCAATAATACGCCAGAGAAACCGCATCCCTGATGAGCCACTTACGAGGAGGCACCAACAGCCTGCTGAAAGTCGTTGCCGATGATTTAGACTCATTTTTAGGGTTCCGTAGCCAAATGGCAAAAACGGAACCCTTATAGATTCGTCATGTCTGTCTGTCTGTCTGTCTGTCCGTCCGTGTCACAGCCATTTTTCTCCGAAACCGTAAGAGCTAGACTGATAAAACTTGGCGAGTAGATGTATTCTGTGAACCGCATTAAGATTTTTACAAAAAATAGAAAAAAAAACTATAAATTTTGGGGGTCCCCATACTTGAAACTGAAACTCAAAAATGTTTTATTCATCGAACCCATACGTGTAGGGTATCTATAAATAGGTCTTCAAAAATGATGTTGAGGTTTCAAATATCGTTTTATTCTAAACTGAATAGTTTGCGCGAGAGACACTTCCAAAGTGGAAAAAAGTTGGTCCCCCCCCCCTCTAACTTCTAAAATAAGAGATTGATAAAACTAAAAAAAATATATGTTGTACATTACTATGCAAACTTTCAACGATATTTGGTTTGAACGAGATCTAGCCAGTAGTTTTTTTTTATACGTCATTAATCATAAACCGCAATTTACCTTTCGACGAACTACAAGAACCTTTTTATTATGTTATTTGATGCTACGGAACCCTTCATGGGCGAGTCCGACTCGCACTTGGCTGCTTTTTTTATAAGACACTGGGTTGGCTGTGCTTGGGCCGATCTCTTGCCTAGTGTCTAATCTAAGTAACTGTGTGTGCGTGTATACCTATTTGTTTATTACTAACATAGTTCTATGTTATTTTATCGTGTTACTAACCCCTATGGATCAAGGCCTGAAATAAAAAGTTTTTTTTTATTGGCACATTTAAGGCATAGGTGCTTATAAGGCATAGGCCTTTTATGTGGCCTATTCGAGATGGTTACCTCACTTCAAGGCCGTCTTATTAGACGGCAAACAAAAAATGTCTGCTGAAAATGTCGGATGCGTGCCTGAAGGCATCACGCCAGCCACTTAGATTTCGTACTACCCCGCAGACGATACAAAAAGTAAACCGGGCTATGCGTCCGGTGTTTGGTAAAAACTACTGTGTAGGTACCTAAGTTTTTCCTTATTTTGCTTGCAACACAACATCACATCGGTTCGATTATTCGTTATCAAATTATTATTGGTACATACCTATGTAGGTTAGGTACCTAACTTAATCAGAGTGTTTGATAATGTAGGTACCTACTTAGGTATGAGTAAAGTACGCCATGCTAACATTACACAGAAACGTTTTGTTAGATAATGGTCTATTCTACCTAACTACTTACTTGGATAAGGTACCTAAGTTTGTTTTGTACTGTCAACATGAAATGTATGAACAGACTTACTAAAGTTTTTTTATTGATGAATAAACTTACCCACTTGTATATAAACCTATAGTATCGTATTAAGAACATGCACTACTAGGTCAGTAAAAAAACTTTCCATTACGTGGCGTAGCCTGTTTTGTCTCATTCTTTTCCTAAATCCAATCTTCACAATAGTTGCCAGTAAACATCAGCGCGGTTGGTTCTCTCGTAGAGAGTATTATATTCCTTGGGTTGGTTAGCCATGAGGCTATGAGCCATGACGCGAAGGAGGCCTTTACGCGGCCTAAAAAATCTGCCACCAAAGTTGACCAATTACCTATAATACTATCCTACTAATATTATAAACGCGAAAGTATGTAAGTATGGATGGATGGATGGATGGATGGATGGATAGATGTTCGTTACTCTTTGACGCAAAAATTACTGAATGGATTTTAATGAAACTGTGCAATAATAGCTAGCTAATCCAGAATCCTATACAGCTTATTTTATCAGAATTATTAATTATCATTATTAATTATTTTTGTACTTTTTCCTTTTTCGCTGTGTTAGTTTTAAGATTATTTCAAATACAATTAGTAATTGTTTATGAATAAATAAATGAAATGAATAACTCATAGGCTACAATTTATAAAATATGTATACTGTAACGGGAACGGGGCGAGCGAAGCCGCGGGCGACCGCTAGTCTTATATAAAACTTAGTCTTATCTAAAAAGTCTTCAACTTCTGATGCAAAATGTTGGTACCTACCTAACATACATACGAGAAGTAGCCTAGCCTAGTTTACATACTAGGCTGCCTAGTATGTAATACCTAGGTGCCTAGGACGTCGGCGATCGAGGCCGCACTGTGGCGCAGAGGCAACATAACTACAACTACTCATGCGAGCTTGCATGACATAACACTATTAGAAATAAATATTTTAAAATCAATTTTATTGAGCGTTCATAACGCAGATAGGATTGAACTAGGTTATATAATGGGTATAGGTAGATAATACGGATAGATATCGGAATTTATTAGTAACCAGCAAACAACTGATAAAGTAGGTATGCTGTGTATGTGTTAAAACTTTAGGCTATAATTTTGTTGCAATTGATCATATAGGTAAGTGCGTACAAAATCCTTGTCGTAGGTACTTATATTTCAGCTCCCATTTAGAAAATCAAGCTCAGTAGGTACAGGGTCGGGCTCTAGAACCAAAGGGGGCTCTAGCGGTGCCGGCCGGGCGGCCGGCGGGGCCAATGGGTGATTGCTAACCAAAATTGTTCTTACCAACCTGTAGCTATAATTTGTTTTATTGTTATTGGGCACATATGCAATAAATATTACTGATTTTTGGCTTCGGTCCCTAACTAACATAATATTGTACCTATACTCCTTTACCGTCTGCATTGCAAGACATACAATAAATGATTTTATGATTAAAAAACATAACACACAGCAATATCCGAGTGGCAAGTACGATACCTAGCAAGAATACTATAGATATTAAGGTATATACCTCTACATTACTAGCTAGATACACCTACGCGTCGCGCTTGGCAATTGTGATAAACTGGGTACTCTCATTGAACCGTGGGAACCAACACAAACCAAACAAAAAGTAGGTAGGTACGTGCAAACGCAGCACGAAGAGGTCATTCATGCATGACTCAAGGGTCCAGTCAGTAGCGGGTCAAGCCCTGCCCGATAAGCTCCTATTACGAGTTCGTATTTGTAGCACAGAAAAAAATGGGTATTCTGTAGCTACTATACAAAGTACAAGTTACCTACTTCACTTAGCATAAGTAAATTCAAGTGCATTAAGATGATGACATTACAATCATGTTCAAAATTACCTCGTTACATTACTTTTGTATTCGGATCCATAATGTCATGAACAAAAAAAATATTTCATCTACGAGTAGGTATATGTATGTAAATGTAGGTACGATGGGTATATTCCAAATGACTGCATAAGATTTCTTGTAGATAACCTGCTGCAGTTGTTAGCGAATTTGCGTTTATTGTACGTGGGATTATTATGTTACCACAGAATAGAGAAAAGAGTTGAACAGCAAAGTTGGGTGATGTCACACCACACTCAAATAACAAACGCAGCCTACGCGAATTCGACCACGCTCCGCCCGCCCTGCCTCGGAGCACTGCCTTCACCTCACGCTCCCGAGGAGAGGTAGACAGTGACATTGCTAGGGCGCTGCCACCATCACCCCGTATCGTGTTTTTTTATTGGCGCGGCGGCGTCGGCCGTCGTCGGCATGCACCGCGCGCGTCGCTCTATTCCACTCCGCGAGAGCCACGTAATCACCTATGCCCTGCCTCTACCTCTGATCCACCGACAAAACAGATAACACACTCGCCACTCCATTTAAATTCGTTTTATTGACATAATTCAAACAATAATTGCACTTATTCTCGTAATAATAACTACACATTTACATAATCAAGTTATAATAAAAATTGCAAATTATACAATATTTCTACATAGTGATTCACTATTAAACTAACTCGTAAAGGCTAAGTACCTATGTACAAAGTGTTCGATTCAATGGCAGTTTCTAGAACATTTTCACATGGTACAGAACGATGTAAGTACCTAAACTCAACCTACATCGCTGCTCGTATCGTACGATAAAAAGGCTCACAGATCGCGCACAACCTGCGCGTCATCGTCACAACTGCGTCGATGTCATCGTTCCAATTAGGCATTACCCTGGCCGGGCCGGGCATGCTGCTGATTATGATAGGTATGTACCGAGGTCGGTCGCGACTCGCGCGAGGCGAGAGCGGCCCCGACCTGCGGCACAGGTGCGCCCCAAGGGCGGGGGACGGAGGCACGGGTAGGGGCGGGATAGTACAACAAACAAAACAACACCGGCACGCAGCACGCAGCGGCTCCGTCCTAGACGTTACGCACCCGTTCGCGCGGTCCCTACCATCACAAACGACACATTCGTTGATCACAGTTTTTTGACAATGTCAAACTTGGACTTGAGGTCCATCTGCACTTTCTTAGGGTCGACCTTCTTCTTGGCGGCGAGGTGCGCGCGCATCTCTGCTGCAGTCATCTTCAGGTTGAGCTCCGGCAGCGCGCTAGGCGCGGCCGCCGGGGCTTCGAGCGGCGCAGGCTCGCTGGCAGGTACCGCCGCGGGAGCATCAAGATCGGGCACGGGGTCACCGGGCGCAGGCGCTGATACCTTTAGCTCGGCGTCATCGGGGCGCTCCTTGATGCGCGCCACCACTTGTTTGTGCGTCTCGCCGGCGATGCTGTGCCCGTTCACCTCGAGGATGCGGTCGCCGCGCTGCAGACCGGCGCTCTCGGCTGGCGAGCCTTCGTCTACCTTGCCGATATACTGGCCCGGCTTGCCTTTCTCGGCATGCAGGTTGAATCCGTACCCGTCAAAGTCTGGTGTCTTCCGCACGTGGCAGATCCGCGGCTCCGTGGCCACAGACCCGTTCCCGTTCGCAGACATGTTTCTGTCACACGCGCACTCTGGCTAGCGTGCGCTGAGGGACTGCTGAAGCGGAGGCGAGGCGAGCGGAGCGGAGGCTGCCCGCGCGCTGTCACCCCCCTTCCCCACCCCTCTGCCCTCCCGGTGTGGCACCTGCGGAGGTTCGGGGGGCGCAGGTGGGCGGCGCGGGAGGGGAAGAACACTGCGGCCTCCAGTGTGCACCGGATCGCCGCTGAGGCGCGAAGTTTACCCGCGAGTGTCACGTATGGTTTTGTGGTTGCCGCAGGAGTGAGGACGATTCCCGGACGGACGACTGCACGGTGAGTAGCGGAAGGCAGTAGTGGAAGGAGAATCTTAGGGATGGGAGTGAGAGGGACACGTCACTGCCCGTCGGGAACGAGGTCGCGACGCTTTCCCGTGGCGATTCGGTCGTCTGTGTTGGTCTAGGATTTAGGAAATCAGACCCAGGAGGCTCTATATCTTTTTTGGCCGATTCTAAGTTTAATAGATATTGTATCAACGCTGCCACCACTGCACCGGAGGTTTCTCTTTGTTTGCGAATGTGAATGTATGGAGTGTGTATCCTTTTCCACGGTAACATATCACTGTGTTCAATGAGATTCGCACTAGAACTATACAAGCGATACTCTCAGAAATTATTGTGTATAGAAAGCAGTCGGCCATAAAAATATACAACATTGATTGTATTGAATTCAATAGATGTGTGTCCGGTAGATGGCGCGTATGGTCGCCTGCGGTCGTTGCTCCGGCACACGTCGTGCTACCTGCGGCTATATACCGACCCCGGCCATCTCCTTTCCCTACCCAGCCCTCTTCAAATGCTGATAAGACTTTGGGGTAGATAGCGCGGTGGCAAACAGCCGCTAATCCAGTTATCTAGTAAGGAATGCCACAGAGTACAAGTAACGGTTCACATTACAACGCTCGCTGCCGCTGATGGATAGCATTATTATGAATGAGCGGACGGTCGGTGATCGAGGAAGGATGTGATGAGTTCCGGTTGCCTATTATAGACAGGTGCTCGAGACGTGTTTACACATTTCACTTGAGAAGTCTCCAAGTGTTCCTGACCAAACCCAAAGTTAATAGTCAAGTGCAAGGTACCTTTGTCATTAAAAAGTAATTCATCGAACGATGGCTCGTAACAAGCTATAAACTTAATAACTTTGACGCACTCAACATAACAAATTTCATTTTTATGTTGTTTTATGGTGTACCTATAATCTGCTCACTTGCATCGCGGCGAGAGGGCTCCATACCAGTCTGGCTGGGAGTAGATTGCGCAAGCGCATACCACGCCGGCGACGTCACGCGCCGCTGCCTGCGCATACATCCCAAAGCCCCACACTACTCGCTTCCAAAAATTATGACTAACCAATGCAGTTTTGTTAGTAACTGCTGGAGACTCTGTGACGCCTCCGTCATCGTTCATTGCGGTTGTGTTATCAATTTCTACATTTTCTAGTATTTTATTTGAATGGTCTTCCTTCCTTCCACCATAGCCCGCCAGCACCGCTTCCGCTCCGAACATTCCACAACAGACTGGATAGGTTATATCCTGCCGGCCAGGAGGGATGTAATTAGAATTACATTACCTCTACTTTGTAGTTTGTCGTTTTCTTTTGCAAGTTTTCTCTATTGCCCAAGAAGACGATAATTCGTTCGAACTGTTTCATTATAGCAGGTCGGTATATCCTTCTAATAAGTATACATTTTTTGCCTATGAACAGGGATCGTCAAAGGTTCTGTTTAGATACAAAGTTTTTGGTATTTTTACATAATGCCCAAGAGTGGAGTTGAAATTACTTGAGTTTGGGCATGTAACGTATGTTACCAAAATAAAATGATAATGTACGCTGCAAATGGATAGGTCAACGAGTTCTCATTCTCGCCACAGTTTGCTGCTTGCTCGCCTTCACTACTTATCTGCATAAAGTACTAAGGTGCAATGTAAGAGTAGTCTCTGCCAGTTCTAAATACGAGATTGACAGCTAAGCGACGAGAAGCAGTAGTTAAATCTTGTCAAAATTCAAAACAACAACTCCAGTGTCGTTGTTGAACAGCTTTGTTGGAAAGAGACTATGATATATTTCACACAATAACTTAGTTATGTTGGTAGCTACTGCATATTTTAATAATTATAAAAATTCATTACTATGATATAAATTAAAATAAATATACCTAATTAGAACCTCTAAATAGTTCAAAAGCATGTCTCAACTGCGCGAAAGAAGCCTCTTCGGCGGAATTAAATCTTTTCACCACACTGCACTGGTTCGAAAGGACTACAAATGACAAGAAGAAGAAGAATGAAAATAATTTAATAATCATACTTAAATAATTGTTGATGTTCCTAAGGTTCAGTTTAGCTTGCGGGATATTATTTTGAAGAAAACCACTGTTACGTGCACACTTTGTGAAGTTTATTTGCGACTGACCTACCTACCTTCGGTCACCTGTTTATAATAGCTACAAAAAACATTTTAACCTACTTATTGACACAACATACCGCCCACCAAAAGGACGATCAGTCCTTTTCTTAATGAACTAATAAACATGCTAGATTGATTCTACGACAATGTGTATTAATTGATTGTTACCTAATACAATACATTAGCACGCAACTAATAGCATAGGTAAACATAAGTTCTAGTCTAGGCGAATACTAAACAAAGTAGGTAAGATATCCAATAAGCATAATCATAAGGTAAGTAGTTATTTGAACAAAATGAAATAATAACAAAATCTTAGTGAACTTGATAACAAAAAATGAGGAACAAAAGGTTCGTATTCTACCTATAGATCACTTTATGTCTACAGGGTATAGGTATCTACGAATAAACATTAGATAAGTTTCATCATCATTACACGATTTGAATAGCTATTAGCAATAACATAATAAAATAGATTTTTCAACGCATATTCGGTATCAATTGGAAGAATAGTAAGTGGTATTGGAGATCCAGTATTGGTACGTAAGTAGCTGAACACCTGCGTGCAGTGTTTGCTTGTGTGCATCGACTTTAATCATGGTCATTAATTGGTTCTTGCTTCACAGAATTATAGGATGTTTGGTGTGTTCATCGAGAGTTGACAACCGCCCACCCTGAGGATATCATCTTTGTTAAGGTAAGTTTTTATACTACTGTCTCCCTTCATTGGTTTGTTCTTATTCTGTCAATTTCATCACTATATTCTTCTTCCTGTATTAACTTAATGAATGCCATCATTGCTTTTTCTAACACTTCTATAGTAAAGCTTTCTTCTATGTTTTCTTTTCTCTATGTCTCCTAATCTTCTTCTTGAATTCACAAACTTTTTGTAGTAAGCAATAACCTTCATCACTTCGTTTAGGTTTTCAACTTGGTCAAATTGTGACGGTAAGTTCTTCATGGTTTCGGTTTTGTTTTGTATATTAAGATTAGCCTGTATTTTCTTCTTTCTTATTTTCAAGTTTATAGGTTCTACTTCTGTGTGTTTTAATGTTGTTTCTTTTTCAGATAGCCGTGCTGAGCTCTTCCACCACAACTCCGAGTTTATAGACCAGCAAGTAAATGCCTGGCTTCGATATCATCTGCGTTTGCTTCTGATGGGACATGGTACAACTGATTGCTGTTGATATCATACATTTTTGTCGTAGGTAGGTAGGTTGTCATGTCTTGTTCGGATTTTGATGCTTTGATTCTTGTTCTGACTTTTCCGCTTTTAGTCTCTGATCTAAGGTAAGTCTTTGCTTCATACGCTTGCCTAGAGGCATCGCTGTCAACTTGTACAGATTTCATTTTAGCGTTTCTTTTACCAAGCCATCGATCTACATGTATTTGGTCTACGTTTTCAAAATCTGTTATTGGTACTTTCTTCATTCTAATTTTAGTTGTGGGCTCTTTTCTTTTGCTGTCAGTGTATCTTTTTCTTTCTAGAAGCTGCCTGTTCATCATCTGAGTTTTCCTTGCGTAAGAAACATGTTTTCTTCTCCATCTCGTGATAAGGTTTCTGGGATCATCTTGAAACTGAGGACGATGTAACAGAATTGAGTTCTTTGGGGAAGCATCAAATACGACGCGTGCCTTCGAAGTTTCCTTGTCATCACGGACTACGGCATGGAGAGGTAAGTACACTTCTTTCTCTTTCTTTCTTTCCGTTTCAGATATTTCCTTCTTGTGCTTTGGTATTACATTTTCTTTCAAAACCTTTGTGTAATCTTTCTTTGGCTGTCGATTTCCTTTGAATTTTCTTTCTAATTGGAGTAGTCCGTTTTTTGCTATATCTTTGGTCTCTTTTTCAGGTGATTTTCGGTCTTCATCAGTTTTGAAAGATAGCTTTTCTATGTTACTTCCTTCATTTGGTCTTTTGTGTGTTTCTTGATAGACAGTTTCATATGATTCTTCTTCTCTTGTTTGTGTTTTCTTATGATCTTTGTGCTTTTCATCGATATGTTCTTGATTTCGAAGGACCAGAAATGATTTATCTTGCCAGTTCGTTGAATTGATTTCTCCGAACAAGATCCATCCGAGGTTTGTTAGTTGTGCACACGGAGAACCTGGAGGACCTTTGATTATTTGTTGTTGCACTATCTGTGCGTACTCTTTGACGCCTAAAAGCAAATCAATCGGCCCTGGTGTATGGTAGCTTGGATCTGCCAGATTGAGTGCTTCTAGGTGTGTCCAATGGTTGACAGTCACAGCTTTGGAGGGGAGTTGCTTGGTAAGTGGTTTCCTCATTACATACGGTATCAGATCCATTTTGAAGTTAGGATCCCATCGGGAACCAACCTGCAGCTGTACCACGTGATCGACGTTCGTTCTTGAAGATCCCGCTCCAATGATACTTCTTCTCGCTGGCTGTTTGATAAGATTGAGCATTTGAGTCGCCCTTTCGGTAATAAACGATGCCTGCGAACCTTGGTCTACCAGCGCGCGAAGAACAATGATGTGGTTTTGCTCGTTTCTTGATGTCACCATTGCCGTCGCTAGTAGTGTTACGCCTATGCTCGGTTCAGTACTGTTTTGATGTGACGCGATCATTGTATTGACCTGTAGTTCCTCTCTCTCTTCTACGCCGTGGTATGATACCTTCGGTTGAGTAGTTCCTGATGATTCCGAAGTATCCTGATCCTGATTCCGGTGTAGAAGCGTATGATGGCGCCGTCTGCATACACGACAGGACATCTGCAACCGACACTGGTAAGCTGCATGTCCTGGTACTAAACAGTTAAAGCATAAGTGGTTCTTCTTCACATATTCCTCTCTTTCTATAGGTTGCAGTTTGATGAATTCCTTGCAATGGCATAAAGTGTGGTTTTCCTTGCATAAAAAGCACTGTCTGCTTGTTGGTGATGATGATGATGATGTATTTGACGTGGTGGTAGATGACGAAGTGTTTGTAGCGACTTGGCATGAATGTTCCTTCACAGATTTGTCACGGGGGTTCGCCGTCGATGAAACAAGTTCGATCATTCGATATTTTGATTGTAGAAACGATTTCAATTCTTTCCAGGTAGGTAGCGATTCGGATTCTTCCTTGTATGCAGATTCTTCCCAGTCTTTATGGGACTCAGGGTCCAATTTTTGCACGACCAAAAATATGATTATAGCCACTCACAAGTCCCACTACGTAACGCGTGAATGGATAGGATCCCATGAGTCGATAGGTATTTTCATATTTTGCAAGTTATTTAGACAGTCCATGGTGACGTCTAGAAGATTCTTGATCTGAGCAGATGATTGAATGGAAATCTTTTTGTGGTTGAATAATTTCTTCAAGACTGAGTTGATAATTAATCTTTTGTGTCCATACCTTGCCTTGAGAGTATTCCATGCTTGTTCATAATTTTGTTGTGTTACCTGGATATGTTTCAACAATGTTTGAGCTTCTCCAACAACACTCGTCTTCAAATAATGCAATTTTTGCACGTCACTAATTGTTTTGTTTTCATGCACCAATGAAAAAAACATGTCCTGGAATGTGGACCATTCCTCATAATTCCCACTAAACTTTGGTAGTTCTATCCTCGGCAGCCTCACGAGTTGGTTCTGGTTACCACTTGTATGCATTTCCTGCGATGAATGGGTCCCGGTAGTAGGTACAAATGGTGGTGGGTTGAACGAAGCCACTATGTCACGTAGTTCCGCCAGCAAACATAAGTACAAGTCCTCGTATACGTAAAAGTCTTCGTTTACAAAATAAGGCAATATCATGCGTTGTTCTTTCGGTGTAATTCTAGCTAAATCATGATGCGTCGACTTAAATGTTAGCCAGTATTCTTCTATGACTTTGATTCTTGTTTCTACATAACCTTTTGTCAATCTTGATTTAGGACATTTCTTCAGATTAACTTGTGTTTTTTGTAAAAGTGCCGCCGTATCTTCCAATAGATTGATCAATTCTTGCGTAGAAGTCATCTTGGTGCGAATTTATAAATGCAAAAAACTTTATCGCTGCTCAGGAATGCGGCGTCTATTGTTCTCGTAGGCCGGCCGAAGCTCCGTAGCTCGATAGTAATCCGGCTCGATTGCGACCATATGTTGATGTTCCTAAGGTTCAGTTTAGCTTGCGGGATATTATTTTGAAGAAAACCACTGTTACGTGCACACTTTGTGAAGTTTATTTGCGACTGACCTACCTACCTTCGGTCACCTGTTTATAATAGCTACAAAAAACATTTTAACCTACTTATTGACACAACAATAATTTAATTATTATTATTATGATGTAATCGAACATTCCAACGTGCAAGTTAGCCGCATATTTAGCTTAGCATTGGATTTAATGATTGACCCCCTATTTAAGGCCTTAATTGATCCTGTCACTTCCGGTGTTGTTAGGACATTTTAATGTAGTCTATAATCGTTTGACTGGTGTAAGAAAGAACGAATAAGCACTAGAGTTCGTTATGAAGAGCTCGGCCGGGGAAGTACTATCAACCATGCCTATATATTTCTGCCGTCAAGCAGCGTTGCTGTTTTCGGTTTGAAAGGCTTGGGTGCCGGTAAAATACCGGCACGTGAGACTTAAGATCAAGTCGATGGAGGCATGGCAGTGTGTCGCAGGGCACGTTCTTCACGTCTGTGACCTTCGAGGCAATGTTTTGTTATAGGCGATGGTTAGCACTTAACAACAGGTGGGCCATGTGCTTGTTCCATCAGCCAGTTGTATAAAAAAAAGTTTCATTTATTTTGGTTTGAGAGGAGCTGCATTTTTATTGCTGTCATATAATGTCAACCTGTAGCAGCGTAGTAGCTGTCTTCTATGGTAGTAGCGTAGGCTACTACGCCGACCACGCCGTAGCCCGTAGCGTCACAGATGAATTTAGAATCTGTGCTACGGCACGCGGCGTAGAGGGTATTTTTTGAAAATACAGCTGTTATGAATTAATTTAGATTTTTAGAAATTCAATTAGTTTTACTTGACCTACTAACAAAAACTGCTATGTAATGTAAACCTAACCTTACCTCAAACTCAAACCCAGAGTAGGTACTGAGTATTTATTTATTCTATGCTAAAGGTACTCGTACGATGCATGCTAAATTATTAAGTCGAAGACTACCGTTGCGTTGACGTACTTCTTCCCTGCACTTTATGACCCTTTGAAAGAAATAAATTCACTGAACTATATCAGCAGAACTCAGTTCAGCCGTGATCATGGTGCATGCAACTGTGCCGAAATATCGGAAGTCAACTCATAAAAATTTAATCATGGTAAATATCCCGTCGTTTCATAAAAATTGTGTTAATAACCATGATAGTTTCAAAAGTTATATCACTGAACTAAGTTATCGAAAATCTCGAGCAACTATCTTGCGTAAAATCCAAAAATCCCTTTAACTTTCAAAACGCTCATTTTAATGAACACCTTATTATAATCCTTAGGTAAAACCTCAGCAGGGAGAGCATTCGGGAGGAAGTTCCTCTGTAACGACCACCCCGGCTCCAGAGTGTGAGGATGAACTCTCTGCATCGAGTAGTCTGTCAACGGGTTAGAATTATATTTTTTTGCTTTACAGTGTTAAATCGGATTGCACACAAAATAGTTGCTCGCGATTTTCGATTTATAAGTTCAGTGTTTTCATACCTTTCAAAAGGTCAAAGTATGCAAGCGAGAAGTTGTTCTAACGGAGTTTAGCGTTTAACCAAGGTATTTAGGTAAGCTATGTGCCAAGTACAACGACAGTTAGATATGTAGGATAGTACCTCCCTGTGATTATTAGCTAATTTCAGTAACAGTAGGTTACCATTTGACTATTGTGTGTGCTATCTACCTACATAAGTTCCTACCTAATCAAAATAATCACTGTACACTTTAGTTACGATGGCATTTTTACCTTGTTTTGTTTTTTAATGTTGATATTATATAAAACTAGCGGCCGCTCGCGTGGGAGCTATTTCCCGCTTCTGTTGTTCTTTCGGGATAAAAATCAGCCTATATTCGAACCCAGGCTACCAATAACTTATCGCATACGTATTGATTGCAAATAGGTCCTGTTTTTTTTACAATCCACACGACACTACCTAGCCTGATTAAGCAGAGCTTGTCTTATGAGAAGCAGGTAGTTAATATACTAAATACTTTATAAAAAATTATATTTAGAATACAATATAACACCCAGACAGAAAATAACCTGCCCTGTAGTAAGGACATGCTTGAGCCGCAAACATTCAAACACAAATCGTAACTTTCGCATTTAGTAGGATTATGTTTGGAATGCGGTACCGGGCGGGCGACAGACAGACTCACAGTAGGTAAATAAAGTAAGATGACGAGATTACATATTCACGCGAAGTGGCCTCGCGGCGGAATGCGCGGCCTGGCTACAAGTACATACGTACATAATCGTAGGTAGGTAGGTACGTAGGAATGTATCTACTAGGAAGTGGGTAAGGTACTACCTACATGTAGTTGATGTAGTCCATGGCATAGCAAGTCGATCGTGCTCTCAGTTTTAAATCTTGTATTACAGCTATATAGCTTTTTATTTATTTACATCATACATGCTCAGTAAATAGGATTTTCTTTAGAGCAAAGAGGCTATGTAAGTAGGCGTGTGCAGCCCATTGCATTGTAAATGCGTTCAATTTTCAAATCACTTCACCGTCACATTATGCTTGATACGTAATGGTTCATTACAGTTCAAGAGCTATGCAAACCTCCTTGGTGAGGGTTCATTACAGTTCAAGAGGTATGCAAACCTCCTTGGTGAAACAATCTCTTTTCTTACAAATGATATGAAAACTTTTTACTGAAAAGATATAGTAGCTCACAGATGTGTACCGTGTGTAGAGATGGGCAGAGGGTTTAAACCCAGTTGGGCGAAAAGGCCATAAACTGGACAAATAGGGCAAAAACGAATAAGCGTCCTTTTAAATGTCCAAAATCAGGGCGGAAACTCTAATTAGTCAAAATCAGACTTTTTCATTGAGTATTCGTAAGATGTACCTGTTTAAACCATTTTAATATTAGAACAAATAGTAATTGACCAAAAAGGAGGATCTCACTGAAAATAAAAAATATCGTTGTTGCCAAATTACAGAATTATCAGCAGAATCACAGTCGGTCGGTATTATTTAAATCAACATTTTACCGCACATGGTATTCGTGATTCGTGCTTGCTAATCGCTGTCACTAACGTAATCATCATCAACCTTTTATAGTCCACTGCTGGACATGGTCACTCCCATGGCGCGCCACTTCGCTCAGGGTTCGGTTTGGCTCTTCCTATCAATTTGCTGCCCGCCACTCTGCATAAGTCGTCGTTTCATCTAATCTGAGGCATCCTACACTACGTTTGCCTAAACGTGGTCTTCACATTATCGGTTCTTCGAATCATGACCGGCCCACTGCCACTTGAGCTTGCTAGTTCTTTGGGCTATGTTGACAACTTTGGTCCTCTATCGAATGACCTCGTTCCAGATCCTGTCTCTGAGAGAGACTCCGAGCATAGCCTTAACCATAGCAAATATTCTGGATGTGGAAGTTGTTGCTTGACCATTGCTATTAGGTTCATATTTGGTTTACGCAAATATGACCATGTTTCCGATTTTTGTAATAAGCTTAAGTGGTTGCCTATTTGTTTTTGCAGGAATACTCGTCTCCTTTCCCTCTTGTACAGTGTCATGTTTAACCCCCCCACCCCCCTTATCTAAAAGCTAAACTAATCTCAACGCTTTGAATACCTAAATCTTTCTAACTCTCTTACCTTACGGTCTTCTGAAACTCTACAACTTCCTGTCCACTCTTATTCTTTCTATAAGCACTTATTCACTGTACAAGCTATCCGTATTTGGAATTCTCTTCCTATTGATATCAGAAAAGTGATATCTCTTCCCATCTTCAAAAAGCTTTTGCACAGCCGCTATTCAGTTGAATTAGGAAGTCGCTACTTTCGTCAGCCTATACGAGATCCGAACGACTCT
Organism: Thera britannica; assembly: GCA_939531255.2. Lineage (NCBI taxonomy): Eukaryota > Metazoa > Arthropoda > Insecta > Lepidoptera > Geometridae > Thera > Thera britannica. Next base: position 18,192,818 of record OW618037.2, read on the forward strand.
CAAGCAGCTTAAGAGTATCAAGGCACCGGGGGAAGACGGAATAACGACAGATCTTCTGAAAGCGGGTGGAACGCCGATACTTGAGGTTCTTCAGAAGCTTTTTAATTCTGTCATCCTCGAGGGTACGACGCCTGAAGCGTGGGGCAGGAGCGTAGTGGTGCTCTTCTCCAAGAAGGGTAATAACACCCTCTTAAAGAACTATAGGCCCATCTCTCTGCTTAGCCACGTCTTTATGCTGTTTTCGAGAATAGTTACCAATCGTCTCGCTCGATGGTTCGACGACTTTCAGCCTCCCGAACAAGCCGGGTTCCGGAAAGGCTTTAACACCATAGACCACATCCACACGCTACGGCAGATTATATAGAAGACTGAGGACTATAATCGGCCACTTTGCTTAGCGTTTGTGGACTATGAGAAAGCCTTCGATTCAGTCGAAACCTGGGCAATGCTATAGTCGCTCCAGCGGTGTCAAATTGACTATCAGTATATCGAAGTGTTGAAATGTATCTACAGGAATGCCACAATGTCTATCCAACTTCAGGACCAGATTACAAATCCAACCCACATGCAAAAAGGGGTGAGACAGGGAGATTTCATATCTCCGAAACTGTTCACCTCGGCACTGGATGATATTTTCAAGCTCGTGTCCTGGACAAGGTATGGCATTAACATCAACGGCGAATTCATCACTCAGCTTCGATTTGCCGACGTCTTCCAGTCTTCCAGTGACTCTGCCATTATGACTAAGTAGTCATAATGACGGAGTTGCTGGAAGACTTAGCCACAATGCTCAGAGACCTCAATATTGTCTCCCAACAGGTGGGTCTAAAAATGAACATGAGCAAGACAAATATCATGCCTAATGCTCATGTTAATTTGGGTCAGACGATGCAATTAGGTAGAGCCAACTTCGACAAAGAGGTCAGCCAACGAATCCAACTCAGATGGGCAGCGTCCGTAAATTGCGCCACATCTTCTCGTCGCAGGTACCGCAAAGCCTCAAGACAAAAGTCGTTAATCAGTGCGTGTTGCCAGTGATGACTTACGGAACTGAGACGTGGTCGCTAACTATTGGCCTCGTACACAAGCTCAAAGTCGCGCAACGAGCTATAGAGAGAGCTATGTTGGGAGTTTCACAACGTGATAGAATCAGAAATGAGGATATCCGTAGAAACCAAGGTCACCTACATAGCTTAAGAGCTATGTAGGTGACCTTGGTTTCTGCGTAAATTGAAGTGGCAATGGGCAGTTCATATAGCTCGAAGAACCGACAACCGTTGGGGAATAAAGGTTCTCGAATGGCGACCACGAACTGGAAGACCAAAAGTATGGCGCCCGCCTACCAGATGGCCTGACGACATTGTTAAGATCGCAGGAAGTCGGTGGATGGGCTCAGAATCGTTCTTCCTGTGGAAAAGTGTAGGGGAGGCCCATGTCCAGTAGTGGACTTCTTCAGTCTGATATTGATTATAGATTAACTTAAAAAAACCTTTTTAGTCATTTGAACTTAGCATTGTGTAATAATTTGTGAATTTTGCGATATTTTACAATAAAAATATATCCGCCCTGTTTTGGGACGTTTACTGGGCGTAAATGGACGTTTACTCGGCATTTACTCAATACGTCCATAAATGCCCAGGCAAAAACCCATCTCTAACCGTGTGCGTCTACGACTGTTTTAGCAGATACCTACCGGTACAAATATTTTACTATTAATTTTAATAAAATTAATAGTTTAATTATAATAATACTTATATTATTATTGTAATTTTATTTTTCTCAAATTAAAATTACATTTTGTCATACCCGTATAAGTGTTGTGTTATTGTTGTATTGTAAGCCTATTTCTGCCGAAAAGCAGCATTGCTGTGTTTCGAGTTGAAGGGTATGGGTGCCGGTGATATCACTGACACGTGAGGCTGAACATCCGTATGCCTCAAGTTGATGGTCGTAGGGCAGTGCATTGTAGAGCACGTTCCTGACGTGCTTGACCTACGAGGCAATGCTTTGCTATAGGCAATGGTTACCACTTAACATCAGGTGGGCCATATGTTTGTTCCATCAGCTAGTTAAAAATTTACCTCACATGAATGATGTAAAGTAGAATGCTTACCTCGGTCATAAGTAGCTATTGCACCCTCGAACTATATTTGCCCTCGCTCGCTTTGCTCGCTCGGGCATCTAAATATCTCGGGTACACTCGATCCATTAGCACCCTTTGCGAGCTGCGCTCGCACGGGCGCCAAAAAGGATCTTGTTCTGCAAAAGCTCACTTACTGCCCTTGTATAACAATCTACTATTATTTAACGTCGGCCCGCTTCACTTCCAAATATTGCTATGCCTATGTATGCACCATTTTTAACTTTAAGACCTCAATATGTTACTTTAATTGCAATAAATAATATGAGTATGAGTATTTTCTTCTTCTTCTTCTTATCTTGTCACTGGGTTTTTGGAACCATGTGTGGGGAAAGGATTTTAAGTGTGCCTCAACTTTTTAGGTTCTTACGACATGTCGGTTTCCTCACGTTGTTTTTGTTCACCGTTTGAGAGCACTGGCATTGTGTACATAAATTTATTGGTAGAAAAACTCATTGGTACACGACTGCTTACACGTCTTGCTTAGGATCGAAAGGCGGGGTCGCTACCACTAGCCCACCAGCGCTCTCAATAGTAATCTGACGTAATAGCTAGCGGACAATATTGGCACTTTTTACTCGGAGGCTTCTCGGTATCGTTTAGAGAAAATCAACGCTCTCTGAGCGATTATTATGATGGACGGTTCAAAACGATGCTGTCGATTGGTCGGTATCTCTTTGACGCAAGGTCACATACCTATGGTAATGATAATGGTCTTAAACACATAAATATAACTAAAATACAAATCTCTATACAAGATTTACAAGATCTTATGATATGTTTTGAACAATTTTCTAGATATAACTAAATTTATACCAACTTGTCCACTTTAGTACCTTATATTCATTCTGTTCCACCAAGTCGAAGTTTGTTGCCTGTTCTTCTAGGCTTGGCCGCGTGGAACTGGCACCTAGACTCACCTAGCTTTAAGACGTTTCAAAGTGATCCTTGTGATACCATTGAATAAAAACATATTTGACTTTGTACCTATGCGCCACATTTGTAGCAAAAAATAAAACTCAACAAACATTCCAGTCAAATGACCTTGGGCTTATGTAATAATATAATTACGAGCCGGTATGACCGAGCTTTGCTCGGTATTTTTATTTACTAATTTTCATGAAAATCTCCGGAACTTTTGTCTCGAGTGTTTACGTAGAAGCTCAATAGATGGCGTTCTCCGTGACACTAACTCGCAAAGAATTAAATACTCTCTACGAGAGCTAACTCGTGATTTTGACTACTCAGCAATAGATGGCGCTAAAATTTTTAATTATTTAAATAACTTCTCTCCTACGTCTTTTCTGAAAATGAATCCTAGCTAGATCGATTTATCGCCCCAGAAACCCTCAGTATACTTAATTTCATGAAAATCGTTGGCTCAGTTTCCGAGATCCTTTTCGAAAATCTTGTATATATATAAATATATATATATATATATACACAAGATTTTCTCGTTTAAAGGTATAAGATTATAAACATGTAATGTATTCATAACTATATTATAGTGATTAAATAAGTGACTTCTTAATAATCTCTTCAGGTAATTAATAAACTAATAGCCGATAACTTAACTATTAACGAATAACTTTTTATTTAACTTTTGCAAGTAGAATTTTGAGATGAACGCTTGTCAAATATTGGCCTTAAAATATGTATGTAAAATATGTTAAAAAATGAACAGTGATTAAACTATTGCCATCTCTTATCACTGGGTAATGACAAACAGTGACAGGCCTAACTATAAGCAATGATTAAATTTGATTGCGTCTATAAGTCGGTATGTATTTATAAATAAATACAACGGACATTACTCACAACACTATCTAGCCCCAAATTAAGCAGAACTTGTACTATGGGAACCAGTTAACTAATATAATACTTATTTACATTTTTTTGAATATATCATTTAATTTAATAGCACGTCCCGTCTTGCGTACAAAAGATTTAAACGCGCACACCCTCACTGCGCCGAGCTTTTCCTATCTTTACCTAGAATCTTCTAAATATATAAAACTCTTACGTTACTGACTGACTGACTGACTGACTGACAATCAACGCACAGCCTAAACCGTTAGTCTTAGAAGCATGAAACTTGGAGGGTATGTTTCTCTTATAACGTAGAGGTGCACTAAGAAAGGAAATTGGAAAATTCTTTCCCAAAAAGGAGAAAAAGGGGAAAAATGGAAAAAAGAAAAATCAACGCACAGCCTAAACCATTAGTCTTGGAAGCATGAAACTTGGAATATGTGTTGGTCTTATACAGCAAAGGTGCACTATGAAAGAAAATAGGAAAATTCTTTCCCCAAAAGAAGAAAAAAATGGAAAAAAGTTTCATGAAAATTCACAAAAAATTGCTTTACAAAATACGAGAAAAACAGTAAAATAAATTATAGTTTAAAAAACTAAAAAAAAACGCTTTTATAACTTATTGAACTAAAAAGTTAAAAATAAAACTGTAATAATCAATTGAAAATTTATATTATTGTACAAAAAGCGTGGGGTGCTTTTTATAATAACTTCAGATATAATAAACTATTGATAAAATATTTACAACAATCAAAATCAAGCCCCCATCAAACTAAAAAAAACAGATTCGATGCGACCAACGAATGCGATAGCCCAAATAAGCTACTAAAACAAAATCACGAAAATGAGCTTTACAAAATACGCAAAAAAAAAACAAAAAAAAAATTTCAGCTACCGCAGCATCTGTCACCAAGTTTGAATACACACAAAGTTTTGCAATTAAAACAATGATAACCACTTAGACAAAATTTCGGGAATCATCTATCATACTTAAACTAAACACCGCTGAAAAAAATCGGCTACAACAGCACTCGCCTTCAAATTACCCCATAAAAGAAAATCATGAAAAAGAGCTTTACAAAATATGATAAAAAAAAACATTATACAAAATACGCAAAAAAAAACATTAAAAAATTTCCAGCTACCGCAGCATCTGTCACCAGGTTTGAATAAATAAAAAAAATTCTAAAAAACCGATGATTACCACTAAGACAAAATTGCGGGAATCATCTATCACACTAAAACTAATCACCGCTGAAAAAAATCGGCTACAACAGCACTCGCCTTCAAATTCAAATACACTCTAAAGTACAAGCTCGAAACTATGAAAAACCAGATTCGTTTATACACCAACGAATACGATAGCCCAAATTACCCACTAAAAGAAAATCACGAAATAAAGCTTAACAAAATATGCAAAAAAAAACATTAAAAAAATCCCGCTACCACAGCATCTGTCACCAGGTTTGAATACACATAAAGGTTAACAAAAAAACCGATGATAACCACTTAGACAAAATCGCGGGAACCATCTTTCATACTTAAACTAAACACCGCTGAAATACACTTTAAAGTTCAAGCTCAAAACTATGGTAACTAGCATTTGATCGTGTCAAAATAACAAAACCAGATTCGATTATACACCAACAAATACGATAGACCAAATTACCCACTAAAATAAAATCACGAAAAAGAGCTTTACGAAATACGCAAAAAAAAAATATTTAAAAAATTTCAGCTACCGCAGCATCTGTCACCAGGTTTGAATACACACAAAGGTTAACAAAAAAACCCAAGATTATCACTAAGACAAAATCGCAGAAAACACCTATCATAGCGAAGCTAAGCACCGCTAAAAAATTCAGCTACAATATAACTAACTAATATAATAGCACATGCCTTTAAATTCAAATACACTCTAAAGTACAAGCTCAAAACTATGGTAAATAGCAGTTGGTCATGTCATTAAAAAAAACCAGTTTCGATTAAACACCAACAAATACGATAGCCCAAATTAGCCACTTAAACAAAATCACGAAAAAGAGCTTTACAAAATACGCAAAAAAACATTAAAAAAAATTCAGCTGCCGCAGCATTCTGTCACCAGGTTCGAATACACACAAAGGTTTACAAAAAAGCCGATGATAACCACTAAGACAAAATTGCGGGAAACATCTATCATACTTAAATTAGACACTGCTGAAAAATAAAACAACAGCACTTGCCTTCAAATTCAAATACACTCTAACGTACAAGCTCAAAACTATGGTAACTACAGTTGGTCATATCAAAATACAAAAAAAGAACTCAAATATCCACGCGGACGAAGTCGCGGGCATCAGCTAGTTCTAGATAAAAGGAACGCAAGTTATATCTAGAATTCTAAATAAAGGGAACCTAAGCCTAAAAATAATTGTAATAACACCTATCCGACCAATGAACTTGGCTGAGAGTAGGTGTTGTAAAATGTACCAGCTCGAATTGACCAGGATTAATGTTCTGCATTTGATACAAAAGACTTCAACGCGCGCTCTCTCTTTTTCTTACGCCACTTTTCTTTGTTTTGGACTCCATCATTCTTGTATCGGTACGCATTTACCCATCTATTTACATAAATGTATAAATACATACATCGATTAATAAATACATCGATGCATTTACCCTCTGAGGTGATCCATTATACGTTATATTAAACTGGTGAGCACTCACACAGACTCATAACCAGAGCCGGAAACAAAGCCAGACAGAGCTTGTGGCCCTCTGGATAAAGTAGGCAGCCTAACCAGTGGCGTAGCTAGGTAACCAAGGGCCCCGGCCCAGGGCAATAAACAAACTAAGGCCCCAACTAAACTATTTAAAATACACGACGAAATATCGTTTCGTCGTGTTCCAAATTCCACGTCCTCCAGATTTGTAAGTCAGAGTCCAAGGTGCCCTTAAGCTTGGGGGCCCCGGGGCACTGTCCCGTCTAGATAGATAGATAGATAATAACCCTTTATTGATTACAATGACACACAAGGTAAGGATTAGAGTTGCCGCGAATAGTGGTTATAGCGAATAGTCGAATACCGATTAATCGCCATTCACTTTGGCGAATAGTCGAATAACTCGACATCACTATTCGACATTAAAAACACATTAAACACATTAAAAATATTTCTCATTTCTTCGAAGGTTGTGAGAAAAGAAAACAATAAAGTTAAAGAAATCTGTTTCGTGTTATACATATTAACATACATACATATATGTAGTAAATTTAATTTTCCACTTTTAAATGCTGGCAACCCTTTTCATAGTTTACCCCGTTTTGTATAAACGAAACTTTTGTAAAACGAAACCGACTTGCTCCCGAACGTGCAGAAAAAAATGTTTTTTTACACCACAATCTGCCTCTGTTGGATTTTAAATATTAATTAAAAGCCCAACTAATTTAATTTCATGAATATGGCACAGGCACATATTTTGTATTGTTTTAATAGGAAAAATAATTAAAAAAATGTTTATTTTTAAGTCATTAGTTTTTTTGTTCATTAAAAGTTTATTTTAGACGACTATTCGCCGAATGCCGAATAATACTAGCTATTATTCGGTATTCAACGAATATCAAAAAAATGTCGAGTAATGCCGAATACCGAATAATAGCGAGTATTCGCGGCAACTCTAGTAAGGATACAGTTTTTAGCTTAAAAATCACACACATAAAAGTCGCAGTAATTCAATGGGCGGCCTTATCACTAACAGCGATCTCTACCTGACAACCTTGGTCTAGCCCTCTGGTTAGCTACACTACTGAACCTAACTAACTCGTTTTGTGTGTAGTATTTATGTACTTAATTTTGAATATCTACTTATAGCATGAACACTATTCAGTTTCAAACAAAATCCGCTACGAGCCGGGCACAGATTTTTAATCATTTTAAATTACATCGCCTTTTAGTTTGATAACTAATACCTAATCATCAATAAACGACTGATAATCGATAAAGCCATACATATACATAATGTCGAGTATGCAGGTATGTATGTATGTATGTGCGTGCGTAAGCGCTATCAGTGTATCAGGAGCTCTTATCTGTTTTCATTCCGCTGGATTATGATAGCAAGCGGACTTCGCGTCACGCTCGAGTTTAGCACGCGTTGTCACTTTATACCTAAGTTGGGTGTTATTAATAATCCTAGCGTAGCGTTGGACTGGTTAATCCGTGTTTTGTCTCTTGCATTGACATGCAATTGTCAACTCGAACAAATGTGACAAAACACGGTTTAACTACTCCAGCGTTGCGCCAGGATTATTAATAACACCCACTGGGTACTGTGTGTCAATTTCAGCAACACGGCTCGATTGAGTGATCGCTGAATTCACGTTCCATTTTCAAATTTTTCAAACACAATTTGACAACTTACATTGATTTACGCGGTCGTTTGAGTGATTTGTGTTGCTTGAATAAGCTGTAGGCCTACCACAAGCTCTGTCTGGCTCTGTCTCTGGCTTTGGTTTTGAGTCTGTATGTGTGCTCACCAGTGTATTAAACTGTGTGTGTGACGTCTCGACGTAGGATTTATTATGTCAACATTCACACAGACTCAAAACCAGAGCTAGAGACAGAGCCAGATAGAGCTTGTGGTAGACCTACAGTTGAAATGGTTGACAGACGAACACAGTGAAACTAATGGTTCCTTGTCTGATCACAGAACCTTCAAATAACAATAGGTGAATCTGCATCTGCCTACCGTCAACTGTGACCTTGATAGACATGGCTCTAGAGTCCGCGCAAGATTACATTGCGCGTGATAGAGGGCGAAAAACATGAATAAAATGGACTGGAAATGTTTCTCAGCACCCTTATTCTGAGTTTTACTCGATCAGCTGGCCTACCATGAGCTTCATATGGTTATGGCTGTCAAAATTGTGTCAACAGTGTCAACACATTCAAACCCAAGAAGAAAATGAATGTGTGGGTCAGCCTATCTATACACAATTTGACAGCCATAGCCATAACCGTATGGAGCTCGTGGTAGCCCTGTAGCTTAAAAAAATTAGTTTCGCCTACGTGTCTCTCTCTTTTGTAAGGATAAATTATAAGCCAACAACAAATCGAAACGAGTTTTTGTCTCATAATTTTTCCAAACAAATGAGACAGAGAATTTATAAGCCAACAACAAATCGAAACGAGTTTTTTCTCATAATTTTTCCAAACAAAATTTAATGAGACAGAGAATTTTCGAGTAAAACTCAAACTCAGGTTACCGATCACAAACATGAAATGGGCAATCGAACTTGCAAGTTCATATTTGTGATTGGTAAATTATTTTAAGTTAGTTTTTTTTACATTTTCCTCCATTTGTCACGCGCAGAGTTATCTTGCGCGGACTCTACCTACTGAAGCCTGAAGGTGCTAACCGATACAGAATATGACACGTACGCAAAACAAACAGGCAGTAGGTAGTCATGTGATATAATAATAGAATGGTGTAAATTAATATAATAAACAGTCATGTGGTTTGCATTATTAAAACGGCGAACTTGTCGCATCAGATTTTATATTATTCGTATATTTTTAGAATTACACAAATTGAATAGCAAAAAAAAAGGGCTGGCGTGCTACGATACGGACATGTTATGAGGAAGGATAAAAGTCATGTGACTAGGATGATGAGTATGGTTGTGGATGGATATGTGAGTAGAGGTAGACCAAAGAAAACATTACCTATTTATTTTTATTTTATTTATCAATAGCATTACAAACTTGCCTTAGCATTGGCCAAAACGTCTGTGTGCCAAGTTACATACAGAGTAACATGGTATATACATAATACGTATAACATGGATAAACTGTTTGAAAGATGACATGGATAAGAGAGGAGTGAATGCAGAGATATAAAAAAAAAATATTGTGGACCATTCACACAAAGCTAAAGTTTGCATGGTTAGATAAATTATAGTCTGGAATAGCAAATTGTATAATACTTTTTATCCCGAAAAAGTAACAGGAACGGGGCGAGAGAAGCTGCGGGCGGCCGCTAGTACATAATATATTCGCCTGTAATTATATTTCTACAAAAAAATGTGATTGATTATTTATAGATAGTCGAAAAGTATGCGACGCTGGCAAAAAGTGACGCATAGCTTAGCTAGCGCATTAACATACACTGTTGGTGGTTGATTTATACGCATTGCCTACGTGTCGTGGAATCTTTTACACAGCATGCGTCACCCATGCATTTTTGATTTTCACATCGGTAAATGCGACTTGTCTGTAAGCGCACTTCTTCGACCTCATCTTTAATTGTAATTATAGGTTATGGGAATTCGTTTGTTCTTTGATTTACCGATGTGACTTTATTAGCTCCCCCAGTTCATTGTTACCGTGCGTAGTGTTATTTTATGTTTGTACCGTGAGCCCTCGATAAATCAGATCTGCATTCTTTTGAATCGAAACAGGTATTAGCAACGGTATTTTAACTATTCGCATTATGACGTCATAGGCTGGCCACTTAGCTCGGTTGGTAGGCTCTGCCTTCTGCGCCGTAAATCGTGGGGTCGATCCCCATCGAGAACTAATATTTTTGTAATGAACGCAATAAGTTCATGTTTGTTCTCTGTTTGGGTTTAATCATATCATGATGTATTCAAAAGCTGTCTTCAAAAGAAAAGGCCATAGTGATTTCCCGTATCTACGGAACTAAACATAAGGTTAGAGGTGTTTTAGGTTTGATCTAGAATATAATCTCTCTTGAAGGTCACGATGGGCGTAGTTAGAAAGTATTTGTAGAAACTACTATTCGATCACCACACCGACCTTTGAAACCAAAAGTAATGAACAGCTGTGTGTCCACCAATTTGTTCGTCAATGAGATCCCATCAATAGATCTGCCTACCAAGTTACAGTTTCTCGAATTTCAATGGTTGTGTTATTCAAGAACCAGCATATTAGACCAAGGTCCATATTAAGAAACAGTGCTTGAGTCTGAGTCGAGCCTCAAGCATAGATTTTATGACAGTTCTTCATTGAAAAGTGTCAAAAATCAGTGCTTCTGTGCTGTTACTGAATACGGGCCTAAGTAGATAGTGTTATAAGGATTTGGAACAGCTGATTCACGAAATAGTCGGACAATTCCAGCCAAACAAGTAAAAACAGCGTCGTCACGGCGATCAGTTGTACTAGCACGGTATAGATCTCGTAAGCGGCACTTAGCACCCATCCATGTTGATAATGATTACATGAGGCCTCGTCCCACTTCTGATGGCCTCGTCATCGATAGACCCTGGTGCGTGGTTATCACCATTGCCCGCATCATTGCAGCAAACACTATCTTTGTCCTACTATATTATTTACAATAATTACTGGCTGGTCAGCAGTTTGCGTTCTGGCTGGACAAACATGGTGATGATCATGGGAAAACAAGTCTTGTTCTGTGTCTGTATAAAAGTAAACACAAAAAACTATCATTGAACCGGGGTACAAAAAAAACAAAATTCTAAAACTACTTTATTCAGTTCTAATTATCACAAGGATAATTTTGAATGGTCTTAAAGCTATGTGAGTCTAGGTGCCAGTTCCAAGCGACCAAGCCTAGAAGAACAGGCAACAAATGACGGCTTTGTTCCCACCGTTTTTTTACATGATCCTTTTACAAAACGGAAATAAAAATAGCAGTGAAATTCCAGTGTGATGCCACTTTAGCTTAGGCACACGTAGGCAAAACATAAGTAATAATTTCAAAGACAACACACTCTACGCTTCAATCTACTTAGGTTTCCATTTTAAAAAAAACTTGGTTTATCTTTTATTTACCAATTTCACTTTACAATTTTCATTATGCTTTCCAATATCCGTTTGATCTATAAAGTTTCACACATTTATCACTCTGGTCATTAGCAAATCATCCACGATGTGCTGCGTTTCTCCCGCGGCGCACTTGCGGGTGAAACGCGTGCTGCGTGCGCGTCGTGTCCGCTTCGCGCACGTGACCACCATCACAAGTTCACAAACTCACGTAGTGCGGGGCATACTAACGAAGGCAGAGATTTACATGTTATTAACGACTTGAAAGTCATTTCATTTTATTTCTTATTAACCTTCGAGTTCTAGTTATGTTCAGGGTCGGGGATGACAGTCACGGCAGAAGCCTTTAATGGAACTGCAGAACACTTTTCTACACCCACTATTTCAGTAAACGTCTTCTAATACATGTACATACCCGATAGCTAGAAGTCTCGATTAGCAAGAATATTTTTATACTTCACTTACCTGTGAAGCATAAAATTTTCTTGGAGCAGTGTATTAGGATTTGAGAGTTAGAGATCGTTGGTAATTCACTGGGAATTATTCAATTGCCCTTAGACCCCCTGACAGCTCCCTTTACGATACAGAGGACATTATATTTCTCAACGTTCCCCATATGAATTAATACTGCTGGTGCTGGCGAAGGCTCTGACGCAACCGAAGCAGGGTAATAGGTTATTTTTATGTTGTTCATTGCTTGTTTACTACAACGGTTGTATTCGTTTGATTTCAGTTGCAAAGAGGAGCACTGACTAGTGGAAGCGTGTTACAACCGTGATGCGTGTGGTCAGCGCGAGGCTGCCGAGGTGACAGGACCCTAGAGGCATGGGGTCCCGCGGCACGGGGGGCGGCGCGGGGGGAGGGGGCAGCGCACGCTCGCGCCCCGACACGCAGCGCACCCTCGATGAGTTTGAGGAGCTCGCTGGCTTGAGGTCTGGACCTGGTACGTAGCTTGAATCTTCTATTGAGAACCATTCTTTAAATCAATCCTCACACCATTTATAATAGTAATTTAGCCCCTGGTTCGTAGCATGAATCTTCCACGTTCCTTTTATAATCACTGCATAAATCATCGTCAGACCATTCAGCAATTTTGTCCGTCCGAATAAATGAAGACTCAGGGTCTTATGCTCAGCAAAAGTTGCCCAGCATACGGGGCACATTCTGAAATGCTTCGCGCAGAATCTCATCCAGCTGAAACATCATTCGAAATATTAGTCAAAGCACGGGAAAACCAGAAACCTTCGTAATCTCGACCAAATCTTCAACTCGAGCCTATAGCCAGTTTCTTACCGGGCAATGTCGACCGGTATGGAGCAAAGAAAGCGTTATAGCATAGTGTCGTTTGCAGAAGGAGGTCGATCGGCGTATGTGCTAGAACACCTGGCGACGTTCACGGTGACGCGAGAGACCGGCATCGTGTACCCCGCTGACGGCATGCGTCGGCTGCTGCAGCTTGAGAAGACTAACGGTAACCCGCGAATACTACTAGTATAACCTATTTGTCTTGGGAATAGTTCTTTCGATCTAGTACGTTGAAAGGATTTTAAGTGCTACTTGGACAGGTTCCTTTCGGGCACTAACCAGTTAAATTCTACCATCAGCTTTTGTTCAAATACTGTTAATGTAACCTAGGCCTTTTTACCCGCTACAGTTTTCGTGCACATGGATAAAAATCCACTCTTATCCTGGGAGAAAGACGTGGTCAGGATTGAGCTTTCTTCAGGAAACAAGAAGCTAAATGAGTCTGATATAAATATTTTTCCTGGCAGGAATATGGAGCCAAAAAATGCAATTATGTTTAGAAGGGCAGTGGGTGCTGGTCATGGACTTTGAAACGGGGGTAAGCTATTCCTCTAAATTACCAAAATTCTTGCGTCTCTCATTAAATTTGTACTTAATATAAGCCATTATGAAGAAAGGAGTGAGCATCGAGTAGAGAGTGGACGTAGAAAACCTGTTGTGCCGACCCCAAACCACACATATGCACATTATACACACGAAGAGCGGCAGTTTCTAGCTATGCAATAATCTATCGCCTATTGCAAGCATGGTGTGTGTGACTTCGTCTCCCGCAAGGAATTATCGCCTCCCTGAACTTTCCTTGGCTACCATGGTTACCATAATGTTTCTCGGCTTTTATCATAATGTAAACAACCACCGGGATTGCAAGGAGAGTTTTGAAATCCAATAAACTGTAACTTGGGCTTTAGTTTGGGGTAGTACAGTTCACGTCACGTAAAAAAAGCGCTAGAATAAGGTGGAGGGGGTGTGTTTGCGCATGCAAAAAACGTACCTAATACCACCATAGGTGCGGGTGCTCCACCTTTTTCCAGCGTTCTTTTTACGTGACATGATGGACGTGAGCCAAACTATAGCAGGAACATGATCATGACATTGTGACTGACATTAATTTTCGTGTGTTTTGGCAGTCGATAATGGAGCGGTTCCCAGCTTCCTGGGTGCACTCGCCCACCGCCTTCACATCCCCGGAGCCGGGCGAGCTGTACAACAACGTGGTTGCGTTCGTGGTGGGTGCACCTTCCCCGAACGCACCCTCCCCCCCTCCGCCGCCGGGTGACCCCTCCGCGCCCCGTCGCGAGCTGCATATCTTCCAGTGCCATGACGTCGCCGCGCATACGCTCGTCGAGGAACTCAATGCACTCAAGTGAGTAGAACGAGATGAGAGCAAGGAGTTTGGAAACCCTACAAGGAGTCTGTGGTTTAGGGCAAGGAGTTTGAAACCAGCAAGGTATTTTTGGTTTAAGGCCATGATGTCGAAACAGTGATTGAGGAGTCGGTCCTCAGGCATTTCAATAGTCACCAATATCGTCTCGTGTCTATGTCAGACTGTGACCACTTTTGATCAGATCAAACACTACTCGTCTGGCGGCTATGACATAACAAAAATAGAGAACTGGCAAAAATCCATATTTGAGGGTCGACTCTGTCTTTTTTGCATGCGGCACGAGAACGCTATGGTTGCCTAATGTGATTTTGAAATTAGAATACTGATTTCAAAATCACATTAGACTAGAATACTAGTAAGCTCGTGTTTTGAAGAGAGCACTGATTTTGTCATGTCTCTTTTTATAATACATTATCGTTACCCTTATTTACTACTTGCCTGCTTCTCGCATTTATCACCTTAGAAAACTCAATTGTTGATTGTTTTGTGTAATTCTCGAGATTTATTCAAGTCATAAACATATTCGCTAGCGTGTAGAGAGCATCCACCAGTATAGTATGTAGATCTAGATAGCTAGCTGCAATAAAAATGTTACATTACACAATCTATCAAGCTACATCTGACAACAATGCAATTGAAATCTAATCTTGCTGGTATATGGGTTACTCACACTCACATCTCATAAATAAACAACGGGCTTGGTCGTAAACTCCGATAAAATACCGTCGATAATCTTCACGTTAGGGTCCGGTTAATGTACGTCCAGTTATTGTATAGCATGTTATTGTACACCCAGTTAAAACGAAACCTTTTTTTGTTTTTCGGATTCGTTTTAAACTGTCGTACAATAACTGACTGTAATTACATTATCTGGCACTGCGGCGCGGGCAGGGCGGCCGGCGGCCGCTGCCGCGGCACGCTCGCTTTGCTCGCTCGCCCTGTGCGTTATTTATAATTATGTTCTAACATAACCTAACCTATCCATGTTGGATCCACCCTATAAAGTTTCAAGGACAAGTACAAGTATCTGCTGCCATTTAAAAGAGCAAAAATCAATGATTGAATTGCTGTTCAAGAGGCTTAACTCGCATCGTAATAACGGGGCGTACAATAACAACACGTGGCGACATTGTACAGCATTTTATTGTGCGACCTTTTATTGTACGCCCCGTTAATCCAAACCCTGGCATCGTAATAACGGTGTGTACATTAACCTGCTGTACATTATCCTGCTGTGCATTAACTGGCCGTACATTATTGCCTCCCTCATGTTTAAGAATGTCGTTAGATGTCGATATGATATCAGGCATTGGATGATAAGTGTGAGATGAGAGGGGCCAGTGCTCTGTGGATGCGAGAGACAGTGGCAGTGTGTGAGTGGTGTGAGTGGATGTGACGTCATGTTTTACATTCGTGCCAAGTTAGCGATACCCGTGCCCATGCCTGCGTCTTCTTACTCATGGTATGGACCTCACTTTTATTGGTAGCTCTTCAATTGCTTGGTATGTGATGTGGTAGACAAGACGTAATATGGACGTTCGTGAGTTTAGTGATGCCTGCCGTCTCATGGTAGAAATATAGACGTTTTCTGTTTGAAGATCCGTCCTATATGTATGTTTCTTTTCGATTATATTTGTACTTTTTAAATTAATGCGATCATTATGCATAATTATATTTATACAACCAGCTGATGGAACGAGCATTTGGCCCACTTCATGTTAAGTGGTAACCATCGCCTATATTGATTTTATTTGTGTCTTCAACTATCACAACTCACAGTGGCAATATCCACACTGGCCAGACACGTTAGGTTTGTTAGACAATGCACTTTCAAAAATAGAAAATATGTCATAAAACAAACAAGTGAGAAAGTTTGCCGAAAACCAGAAACTCGCTTGAGATTCTGCGTCTGCCGGAAATGCAAACATAACTATATGGATAAAACGCGTATTTATCGCAATTACCTTTTTTATAGTAAACACAGTTGAAAACAACAGAAAAGTTGGGAACAATTAAAAAAAAAACAGCTGTTTAACTAAAACATTCCAATCCATATGAAACTTGTTTGTGACACCAATCACCTAGTGCGGTCGACGTCGATCGAACAAATTGTGTCAAGTGCACGAAAGAAGCCACTTCGGGGCGCTCTCAAAATCCTTTCACCACACTTGGTTCAAAATAACCAGTGACACGATAAAAAGAACTAGTTTAAGGTCAGGTCAGGCCACTCACGGCTTGTGTTTTTTGTTATTATTTATTTATTTAACCGCCGCAACATACCCGATCTACAGGATAATTTCATTTTTATTCTAAGTAAATAATGAACTCGTCATAGGTATTTGATAAGATTATTATATCCTGTTAGCCGTATAGACGTTCCGCCATTCGGCTCAGTAGATTGTGTGTTGTGTGTGTGAACAGTGAAGGAAAACATCGATAGAATCCAGTAGGTATGTAGTAGGCTTGCATCATGTAACGAAACCAACTATAACAACTGCTAAATACGCTAAATGTAGTATTTGGACGTACCTTGGACTATCTAGGTACCTTTGACTATTTTAACTTTAGTTTGTTACCTGTTCTTCTAGACTCGGTCGCGTGGAACTGGCACCTAGACCCAACAGCTTTAAGACGTTTCAAAGTGATCCTTGATGTGATACCATTGAATAAAGAAGTTTTTGATTTAATATCCCCTAAGATATTCTCAAAGAATCACTTGGAACTAAGGGATCTGAGAGTTACATACAGTGCCTGTGGATCAAAGTCTTGAAGCTGTTTCGTTTCCGACCGAGATCATTTTGCAATTTTATTTTATTGCTTCTCTTCGAAGAGAGAACGGATGATTTTCTTGAGTAATTCATCGATGACCTCATCGTAGAAGTTTCGACCGCTACGATATACGGAAAACGTAGAAAAAGTGCAGGGTTGTGAAATGCTAATGTGTATTTAAGGCACATTGAAAATCTCGGTCGGCTCGAGAATTAGGTTCCTGGGGTTATACTAGTTATTGTATGCGATATTTGAGTTGTTGTGTGTAAGGAAAACCTTCCGATCCAAAGGTCGTGGGTTAAAATACAGTCGTATACCAATGAATTACTTTTTCTGTCGAAAAATGTATGTGCACTATGCCAGTACTCTCAAACGGTGAAGGAAAACATCATGAGGAAACCGGCGTGTCGTAGAACCTAAAAAAGTTCGAGCTGCACGGCCCGCCAGCGGCCTACTTGCAGAAACCAGTCCTCACACCAAGTGCGGATGATAAATTTGCCAATTTGCCAATAGATTGTGTAAGGATGTGTTTTGTGTGCAGGGGCGTCGGAGGCAGCGGTGCAATCGGTGAGGGAGCACGCGACTTCGTGATCGAACGCGAGAGAGAAAGAGATAGGGAGGCTGAGCTGCCGAGGAGACAGGTACCTATCTAAACTAGTTCTTCATCTGCAGCTTGAGGAAGTCCACTACTTCTAGACATTCGCCCGAAAACTGAAATGCTACTTTGGGGTCGCATCCTGTTTTAGTCCATTTCAAGAAGAAAAACGAGAGAGGCGTCGTTATTCTTTAAAATAGTATATTTTTACGTAAAAACAACGTCTATAAATCTAAGCTTATTGTTAAATCTGAATAATCCTCTCGTGAGGCGCACTTAAAATCCATTCACTACACTGTTTTGGATGGAACCAGTGACATGAAAAGACGAAGAAATCTGAGTAGCGTTTCAGTATTTGGGCCTTTCCCATACATTTTTAGGAGGAACGATTCAAATTTTATTTATTGGTGAACTTGTACAGGTGAATAAAATATTGAAGTGAACGCTGAAAACTACAAAAGTAAAAACTGTGTCGCAGTGTCTATCCATCACGGGGGAAATTTTCAACGGCACCAGGTGATTGTTGTCTCTATTTTTTTTTTTCAAAATTTGAGATTCAAAATACTAGTGTTGATCATTATAAACATATCTAATATATTTATAAACTAAACGTAACTTGGTTTGGATGACATTATTAGAAAACTATGCAAGGAATGTCGTTTTTATCCTGTTATCGGATCGTTAGCAAAGCGCGGCGGCATTGCAATACTTAATATTCAGAATAATTTAATCAATAAATCTGATAAGCAACACTTCGAATCATTTATGATTAGGTATCGTTTTAAATTGCTAACAGATAAGCTGCTAAATTAAACATTCATTCAATTTGCCGTATGTTTTCCTAAAGAAATTTGTCATTTAAACAGTTTAATATTATGTTTCCATCCGTTATGTTGGTAAGTTTCCTACGATCTTTCTCCATATGGTATGGTAATGATATACAATTATTTTTATCTAAGTATATAATATAACCGACCGTTCGGTGAGTCATCTCCATAATACAAAAAGCGATCGATAAGCCCTTGAAACGGAATCTTATCTAATCTGCTATTGGCAAACCCTGGGCGACACCATCGTTGCTGGCGGGGTATGCACGGGCCCGTCCAGCAGCGGTGACCATCACTAGTATGTAATGATAGCGCGCGATAGGTATGAGATAGCGAGGCGCGCGGCCGCAGAGCAGTGGCGACCGGGCCGCGTGCGCACGCCTGTCTCACGTCGGAGCCATGGCGAGGATCTATCACACATACACTAGGCAGCAGTGGGAGGCTGTCTTGATTGTGAGTCATTGCTCCTGTTGCATTCCTTCGATAGAAAACGCGATTCAGACAGCGCGTTGCAGGTGCCAGGTGGTCGGCGTTGGTAACAAGTTCTGTTGTGTTTGCAGCAAATGTCTGCGCAGCTGGGTCGCGAGCATGGGCGGTCACGTGAACGCGAGTCTGGTGGCGAGCGGGACGATGCCTCGTCCACTGGCTCCGAACGCCTGTACGAACAGGACATCGCCATCCTGAACCGGTGCTTCGATGATATAGAGAAGTTCATAGCGCGACTGCAACACGCGGCGGCGGCATCGCGGGAACTGGAGCGGCGACGGCGGTCTCGCGGCGGTGGCGGCGCGCGTGGTAAAGCTGGCGCTGGTGAGGGAATGTTGGCCTTACGCACGCGGCCGCCACCGGAGCGCGACTTTGTAGACGTCCTACAGAAGTTCAAGCTGTCGTTCAATCTCCTGGCAAGATTACGTGCGCATATCCACGACCCGAATGCGCCGGAACTGGTGCACTTTCTGTTCACGCCGCTGGCGCTGATTGTGGACGCGGCGCAGGACGCGGCTGACGGAAGGCTGGCGGCGCGCGTAGTGCAGCCACTGCTGACGAGAGACGCACTGAACCTGCTCGCCAACTGCGTCACCAGCAAGGAGACCGAGCTTTGGCACTCGCTTGGAGACGCATGGCTCACACCCAGGTACATTACCACCTCTAGCTAGCCATATCCGTCCACCCCTCAATACGCACCGTTAGTTGTCTCAAATGCTCGATGCCAAAACAAATGAAGAGCGCATGTATTGTGTAGTTATGTATGCAGCATACCCCTATTGTTCAGTAGAACTGTTTAAAAACTGTTTTGTCGGTTAACTTTTTTAAGTGGCGCTTAATTTTCGGCAATAAATTCTTAGCGGATATAAGCGAAAAATTTTCTAGTTTATTACTCAGATAAAGGGGGCCCGAATGGGCGAACTCACTGAAATAGTATAACCTCAGGGATTAACTTAATCTCAAAGCCATTTGCTAAATCCTTATGCTTATTGTATTTTGGTAATCAAATATTGTGTATTTTGGGAATATAGCATCATTCTTATCAACACAGGACGACGTGAACCTGATGTCGAGATAATTCACGATTAGCCTGGAAGATAAAAGCTGCCGTAGTAAATAACAGCAGAGTACTTAGATCTATTTGTGAAAGTCGAGAAATAATAGGTCTTTGTAATCAACATTTTCAGATTTAGCTCAGTGGATTGGCGCGCAATTCGAAATTCAAATAAGTTTTATTCGAAAGAAAAAAAGCCGCGTTAATTTTATCGGTAAAGAAAGCAAAAGCGTGTTTGGAGCTCTGTGGGTAAAGACCTAATATTATTTTTTTACGGAGTGACTTGTTAAAATGTAATCGAAGAAATTCTTTAAACTTTAGTTTGATAACATAGATGTTAGCTTCGTTACAAATAACGCTACGCTTTCTTCTTCAGAGAGCAATGGAAGACCAACATACCTCCTTACCAACCAGTGTTCATGGACGGATGGACGCCGGACTACCAAGTGGATGACCAGCCACTGCGCAGGTAACACTCATCAAGACTATCACTTATTAATCACTTATTCAAATTCAATACCTATATTTATTCAATGGGATCAAAAGGATCACTTTGAAACGTCTTAAAGCTATCAGTTCTCCATTGAAACGTGTCAAAAAATATTTGCTTGAGGATTCACTCAAGCGTTGTTTGTACACAAGCGGCTCATAAGCCCTTAGGCAGAAAAATAAACTTTTTTATGTAGACTTGACTGATGTTGACTCTGAGTTGGATATCAGGCATTGATATATTGACATATTCCCCATTGAAAAGTGTCATAAATCTCTGTGAGTTAATCGTCATCATTCCTTTTACATTTCATTCATATACGTTTCTCGCTTATTCACTGCAATCTGCAATACGGGTCATTCCATTAATAAATGTCGAACTGATGATCATTCCGGTTCATTCATTCATTCGTCTCTCGCATATTTGATTGGTGTTCCTTTATTAAATGTGCTTGAATGTGTTTGTCTCATTTGTGTGCGTTGTCACATCATTCCTTTTCCATTTCATTCATATACGTCTCTCGCTTATTCACTGCATTGGTCATTCCATTAATAAATGTCAAAATCATGATAATTCCGGTTCATTCATTCATTCGTCTCGCTTAATTCGTGTTGATAATAAATGTGCTTGAATGTGTTTGTTTCATTTGTGTGCGTTGTCACGGGGTGCAGGTCGTCGCCCCGACGTCGCAGCGAGGTGCGCGCGCCTGATCGCACGGACGGACCGGGGGGGGTGGGGGCCGGCGCGGGGGGAGGGGGCGCCGTGCCCGCGGGGGGGAACTACGAGAGGTACGAGAGAGAGGAGCCCGATATCTACAACGAGCAGTACTCGCCCTATCCAAGGTATGGTGTTGTGTTCATACATCAAACATGTCGTTCATTAACGGGAATTATAGTGCCTGTTTGAAAAAAAAATCTTCGCAGATCGCTGGTTATCTGACGCCAGTTAAAGCAAGCAATATGCGGTTTCTGACCAATACTATTCGTCAGATAAGCCTATTATAAGCCTCAGTCTAGCTAGTTTTCTACGCTAACCTTCGAATAAGATTTTTCTTTCATATTTCTTTCTCCGAATAAAATTCTTCCGTCCTTGTTTTTGACAAGCCTGCATGCAAAAGTGACATGCAAAAATCTGAGATAAATCCAAAATTGTTATTTTTTTTTTTAATCCATTTGGAGGAGGAAGGAAGCATTATATAGTGTCTTTTAATTTATAGTAATGTAATGTTACAGGAATATGAGGCCACCTTTAGGAAGAGAAGACTCCGGTTCAGCGGCGTCTTCCCCAGACAGAGAACCGCCATACCGACCGGATAAAGATGAAGGTCAGTCTATCAGTCAGTATTTATAGTTTAGAACCAGGTTTTGTGTACATAGAAATGAGATTGGACGCATTTCATAAAGTTCATCATCATCATCATCATCATCTGAAGAAGTCCACTGCTGAACATAGGCCTCCCCTACACATTTACAGGAAGAACGATTCTGAGCCCTTTTCATCCATCGACTTCCCGCGATCTTAACAATGTCGTCGGTCCATCTGGTGGGTGGGCGTTTAGGGCGTTAATAATCGATTAGTTAATGAATTAGGAGAGTCAGCAACGCGCTAGTGATGCTTCTGGTATTGCAAGCGTCCATAGGCTCCGATAACCGCTTGCTATCAGGTGGGCCGTACGCTTGTTTGCCAACTTGGTTGTATAAAAAAAACATTTGTTTTTCATGGTGTCTGTTATTCCAGATGATCTAGGCGCAGCGTGGGCACGCGGCGTGGCTGCCCGCGGCGGCCGAGTAGTCCGCGTGACCTACCCTCGCACGGCTAACAATGACAAGGAGCTGTCGGTAGCCCGTGGAGAGTACCTCGAAGTGCTGGATGACTCCCGCAAGTGGTGGAAGGCACGCAACTCACGCGGGGTCACAGCCCACGTGCCGCATACGATAGTAGCGCCCGCGGGGTCCACGCCTCCTGACTCGCCGCATCTCTACCCTAATCCTATCTACACACATTATCAGGTAAGTTGTCTACCTCTGCTGCACAGAGCTGACTCTGTTTTTATTACTTTGTGTTTGTGTGCTGTCTTTGAAACTTTTGCTTTTATACAAAGTGCGTTTTGAACCTGCAAAACATTTCAGGAGGTTGTTATGAGACTCGTAAATAATCATATAACAATACGATACCAAGTCAATAATCAATAATACTTTTTCCTTTCGATTTTTCAATTTTTTTGTTTTTCAGAATAACTTTCTTAATAACCCTCTTCAAAAAAACAGAATCACCCATTGCGATGTATCGCGCGTCATGTCACTGTGTGCGTGAATGCCATGACCAGTGACGTCAGCCTGTCAGTGAAAGAAATGTCGGTTGCGTTTGTTTGTGTTGTGAAAGCGCAGTTTAAGGACACGTACAGATTGGTCGCGTTTTAAAAAGGGGAGTTCACACTTACCGATTTCCGTAAATAAGAATAAAATGAAAAAAAAAATACCTGCCCATTTTATTGTTGATTCGGGTCGAGAATCACTGACATAATTACCTCCTAAAATGTTTTGCAGATCCAAAACTGCACCTTGTATTATTGCATACGTCTATGAAGTGGCACCACACTGGAACTTCTCTGCTATTATTTTTGATTGTAAAAGGATCATATAAAAAAACATTTTGTTTGTTGCCTGTTCTTCTAGGCTTGGTCACATGGAACTGGCACCTATAGAGACTCACGTTTTTGACACACTCGAAAGGGAGGCGATAATATACATCATGTATCATGTTATTGTACTGTACACCCCGTTATTACGAAGCCAGTTAGGCCACATGTACACTAGAGCAATTCAAATATGGATTTTTGCTTTTTTGTTCTAGCACTAGATACTTATACTTGTCCTTGATACTTTATAAGGCGGATCCGACTTGGTTAGGTTATGTTAGAACATAAAGTTACGCACCAGGCGAGGCGAGCAGAGCGAGTGTGCCGCGGCAGCGTCCGCCGCAGTGCCAGAAAATGGTTTTTTTCAATACCCTCAAAGCGGCTATCCCCTTTAGGATAATTATCTATTATTTAAACTATTACACGGGTATTTATTGCGTATATTACCTTATTTTATTTAAATAAGGTAATATTTTATTATTTTAATTATCCATTGCTAGATAAATCTATCTATCTCCCTAAGTATATCACGCTCAGATTATATATGATTTTGTTTACAGGAAGGTGGAGGTCGCGGCTCCGGCGGCAGCAGTCCCACAGGAGCTCCCGGTAGGCCAGCGGGCGGGGGAGGGGAGCGCGCGGGGACGGGTGCGGGGGGCGCGGGGGGTGCGGGGGGGCCGGGCGCCGCGGACTGGGTGCGCCGCGAGCGACTCGGCAAGAAGGGCGAGTTCAGATACTTCTAGCGCTGCCACATACCGCACTACTTACACTGTTAGAACTAGGAACAAAGGACATGCATATCGGTCAACAACTTTTGGGTTCGGTTTATGTACGGCCAGTTAAGTGTACACACAGTTAAAACGATGCCACTTTTTTTACACTGGGAAATTGTTAAAGCCCATGTCAGTAGCAGATAAATATTTCGATGATTACTTTTTTTTTTGCAATGGATAATTGCTATAAAGAGGATAAGCCTTTGATTTTCTAGTAAAAAAAAACATTTTCTGGCACAGCGCGGCCGCTGCCGCGGCACACTCGCCTTGTGCGTAATTTTTATGTTCTAACATAACCTAACCAATCCTATCTAGTGCCAGAACAAAAAAGCAAAAATCCACATTTGGATTCGTATTAACGGGGTGTACAATATCATGGTGTACATTATCGCCTTCCCAACTTTTGACTATTGATGAGGGCAACCGATCTACTGCAGCCGTGTCGAAATTGCTGCCACAATAGCGCACTACTGGGACCTTTCACTGCTAGAACATAGCAATTCCTCTAATGCAAGGATATATATATGCTATCCTACATACCCGTAACAAAAACTTTCTACCGGGTGGCCTGTCTGGTTGTCTAATCAGTTAAAACATTGGTAGCCCTTCTGCTCTTCTAATCAGTCAAAAAATAAAAACATTGAACTTTTGAACGATCTATTGACGTGGCGAGCCGATCCTACTGCGTGGCCGTATTGATGATCATTTTCTGAACGATTAAACAATCTTTAGACCAAATTTATCTCTGGTTTACACTTCAATAAGTTCAGTAGAATATTAACGAGTTATTTGAATGCGTGCAAACGTCAATCGTTAAAACCGTTTACGTCTATCATTTGCCAGGGCCCTTATCTACCGATTGGGGTTTTTTTTTACTAATCTTGAGTGGTATTTCCCGATTTTTGACAGTTGACAGGCCTCGCCCGTCCCACCTGCCTACGCAGGCATCCTACCAAAGTGATTGCATCCGCGCTTCAAAAGTCCTCGATCGTCGTTAAGTCATATCTTATGTAGTTGTAGATATAGGATATTTATTACAATTGGATTCTTATAGCACCGATATTGTGTTGTGCGGCGGCGCTAGGGGCGCTTACGGGCGTGTGTGTGTGTTTGTGTCGCTAACTGTGTTGAAATTTGTACTGTAACCGCTCACAATTCACATGAAACCACGTCAGAAACGTCGTCTCTAGTAGGTAGACTACCCTCATCTACTTGGAATTATGCAAAGGAATAGTGAACCAAAGGAGATGTTTCATAATGAGCTTAGTCTGTGTACCTACTCTTGTTAGAAAAATGTGGAAAGTAATGAAGATTACTAGAAAAAAACTAAATCCACTAACTTAAAAGCAACCACGAAGTACAAAAATCAACATTTTTGTGGTTGATTTTTAGAAGAGGTGAACACCAAAAGGCACAGCCATGACAGTTTTACCGCACTGACTGAAACAAATAACTTTCATGCCATTTGACAATGTTACTTGTCAAAATGACATTTCTACTCCTTCTTGTAATGTCGCATTATTTAGGTGCGTTGTGTTGCTTTCTTTGGCCAAGAAAATATCTATGTACAAATAAAAGAACTAAATTTATAGCAAATTAACAATTTTAAGCAATACTATATGTCTAAGCTGTATTTGCTATTGGTGTACACAGAGCTGGCGCAGGCTCCATAGATTCATGAAACATTTCCTTTGATAATCTAGCTTCCTATGCTTATGTTATAGTATCGGCGACAAACTGGTTTTCATATTATTGTTGTTTATTGCGGTAGTTTTTTATTTGATTTGAAATGTCTTGGCTGCATTTGTATAAAGGTCGTCTTGTGTGTTCTAAGGAATGCTTTTGTGTGTGTTATCATTGCTCAGAGTTTTTTGTTAAAGCATTTATTTTTTGTTTCCTACTGAATCACATGAGATTAACATTATTAGCATTTTGATATTAAGTCAGTTTAGTTTTTATGAAGTTTTGTTTGCCTGAATGTGTTGTTTTTCATTCTAGAATTGTGAATAAAATATCGTTTAAAGTTTTCTTTAAGGATTATTGTTGATCATTAAAATACCTAATTAGTGTATTATCCGCATGCAGTTTTTTAATATCACAAGTCTGAACTACTAAAATAAACCCTAATAACTAAGTATTTAAGTATCAAATATCAATATTACTTAGGTAATTTTGCCATCATGGCAAATCTACAAAGTAGCGTTATTGTATAGAGAAACATGAAAAAGAGTCTATTTTCTTAGCTTGTTCAATATAAGTATACCCATAGTATGTCAAATTCAAAGATTTATAAAATAAGGTGTAAGTAAGTACTTAATAAGTTTATCGTATATTTTATAAAATTATGTTTTTGGATACAGATGTGTAGTATCTGTGAGATATATTTATTTAAACAAAGTAATTGTTTTAATACGTGATTGGGTCAGGCACGTGAATTATTTTAGCTTATTCTGAGTTTTGTTATGCTTCTATTCAGAAACAGAGCTTGACTCAAGCATAGATTTTTATCATTTTTCAATGGAGAACTGTCAAAAAATCTATAAGTATCATGAGGGTCGACTCAGAGTCAAGCACTGTTTCTGAATACGGGCCTTGGATCATTATGTACAATGCGTTTCGCCTATGCGTCTCTCTCATTTGTATAGAGAAATTATGAGACAACAACAATACGTTACGTATAGAATCGATCGAAACGAGTTGTTGTCTCATAATTTTTCCATACAAAAGAGAGAAACACAAGGCGAAACGATTTCTTATATACTAATCGATACAAACTCAGAATAAATGAGGGTAGATCAATCGGCAACGGTGTTACGACGGCGTATCGTGTGCCCGGGCCCTAAACACGAGTCCATAAGGTCGCATAAAGCTCATATTATTTTGTATTTTCTATTTTTATACATTAAAAACTTTTATCAAACTGGTGTTGGTCTGTTTTGTTCGTCGAGGTTGTAGTGACCCTGTGACTGTTAAATGGTACCTACCTACTAATTTAAATATAATCTTTATAAAATATCAGAAATGACTAACAAGATTCGCGAAACGACTTTTGATATAATATATAATTAAACTTAATTGTTGAAACATAATAGGAAGGTAATTGCATTTTTAATTTTGTATGTGTTCGTAAAGCTTGCTTGAAACAAAAGTTGTTGGTGTGTGTGTGTGTGTTGTTGGTGTAATTTTTGTTGTGATGTTAACGTTTCTGCTCTGGGTAAGTACAAAAACAAGCTACTGTAAAACGGCCTTTTCTTCAATGGAATTATCTTCATTATAACACTTTACTGTCGACAGAATCATATTAATAATTTATTGTACTTAATCTGACACACTAGTTTCCATTCTAACCACTATTCTTCTTTCTCTTGAATCGCCTGACAGCGCGCCAAATACTTTGACGTTTCATGCCATTGACAGATGACATACCTTGAGCACAGATTATAACCATAGTGTTTTAATATCTACGATGTAAATATCAGTATTTTCACTATAGCCGTGACGTTACTTGCTTGGTTTTTTTACTGTTACCTATTAAACATTATTTTATTTCTTTATGTACTCAGGTAAGTAAATTAATTATATTATTGAATATAAATTGACTTCATTGAATACTGTATCAATAAGTAAAATACTCATATCGATCACCATTCAGGTGCTAAATAGACTATGAAGATATATAATTATACTTCTTAGAAGTATGATCTTAGGTTTGCTAATGTAGTGTTAGTGTCTGTACCGATGACGTCACATCCTCAGAGGCAGCGGCGCCGGCTCCTCCCCCTCCCCCGCCGCCGCCACCCCTGCCCCCCGCTGCGCCCATCGTCGTGCCCGTCGCGCCCCGGACTGACACCATGAAATGTAAGAGAATACATCTATCAAGCCAGTGGTGTACTAACTCTCTTATCTGAAACAGTACCCAAAGTTTTTTTCGCTCTCAGTATTCTGTCATGTCTTTATTCTGACAACCGATGGGGAATAAAAGTTCTTGAATGGCGAACCGGAAGACGAAACGTATAGGACGCTCACCCACCAGATAGACCGACGACATTGTTTAAGTCTGTGGATGGAAAGGGCTCAGAATCGTTCTTCCTGGAAATGTGTAGGGGAGGCCTATGTCCAGCAGTGGATTTCTTCAGGCTGATAATAATGATGATGATGCCGTACTTTTTTACTGAACTAGCTGATGGAATAAGCATATGGTCCACTTGATTTTAAGTGGTAACCATCGCCTATAACGAGGCTTTGCCTCATAGGCCTCATTTGCCTCAGGAACGTGCCCTACGATGCACTGCCCTACGTCCGCCTTGAAAACAGATTTTGAAGAGAACTTGAAGCAAACAGATTTTCAGCCTCACGTGCCAGTAATTACACCGGCACCCACATCCTTCGAACAGTAATGCTGCTTCACGACAGAAAAAGGCATGGTGGTAGTACTTCCCTGGACGAGCCCTTCACAAAGAGCTCTACTACTACAAAAAATCAGTATTCATGGGTATTGCCACTGCGCATAGAGGGTACGTTTCTAACGCGCTTGACCTGCGAGTCAATGCTTTGTTGTAGGTGATAGTTACACCTTCAAATTTAGGGGTCATTATGCTTGTTCCCTCAGCAAGTAGTAGGTATAAAATCTCTCATAAAAGTTAATAACGTTAATAATAATGTTTGTGCAGCGACACGGTCGGTACAGAGCACGGGCAGCCTACACGAGGAGTTGAAGATGGTATTACCCCAGATCCAACAACGCAAACATGTCCTCGACATCAAGAAGACGCCTGATATATTCATACACCAAGTGAGTCCAATCCGAATGCAAGATATTGTTAAATAGGAAAGACTAGGACAAAATCAAAAATCGAAATACATAAACATTCTTGGAAAATAAACCTTGGATAGTCAAGCTAGCAAGTCACATGCACGCACATCCCAAAATGACTAAGTAAGTTTGCTATTCCGTAGATAAAATGAGGCAAAACCTTCAATAAAATAGACAAACAAAGTTAAATAAAATAAAACACATTTTCAAGCTTCGAAAACTTCATTGCATCTTTAAACTTTTAATTGGTTTCTCATTTTGGTAAAAGATTCTTATAATTATTCTAATCTAGGGTGGTACCTAATAGGTAACAGGAACTCTTCTCTCCTTTAAGTTTTGAAACGCTCCTCTTTGAGCCATTCTTTCTTAATTTAAATTCCTGCACACAGCTAGTTCTAAATACCTAAGTAACACGACAAGAAGGGACAAGAAGAAGTCACATTTATTTGTGTACAAATTAAAAGAACTCTCTAACCAAGTCTCAATGCTACTTTCCAGAAGTCAAACCCTGACGAAGTAGCGGAATGGCTGGAGGTGAAAGGCTTCAGCAGCAATGCACAGAAGCAACTGCGAGTGCCGGGACACCAGCTGTTCTCTTTATCGCGGTCGCAGCTGGAGCGAGTGCTGGGCGCGGATGAAGGCAAAAGACTCTACTCACACGTGCTGGTCCAGAGGAATGTCTCGGGGGTGAGTCCCGCCTGGCGTTGGAACGGTGAGGGCGCATCGCGGAAAATTCCAGCAGTATTGCTGTGTTTCGGTTTGAAGAGTGTGTGGGTGCCGGTGAAATTACTGGCACGTGAACCGTATACCTCAAGTTGATGGACGCCAAAACCCATAAGTATTGGTTTTTTCACCAATGGTCTCCACAATGGTATCCTCGCAAGGTCATCTACTTGCCACAACCTGTTAGTTTTACCATAGACTAAGGTTCCTTAGTCTATGGTTTTACACACATTACAATTCATGCTACCATTGGTTTTTGGATTGGATACTTAATTATCTTGTGCTTGTTCTACTCGTCAGCTTCTTTGTCGCTTACTAATGTCTACATACTATCCATAATTACTATTTATTTATAGCTACAAATTGATAAGGTAACGTTTTTAAGATCCCTCTTTATCGACAACCAATGGTTATTTCTGTTATTCGATAGGTAGACCTTATATTTTAGATCTCTCTTTAACAACCAATGTTTCTTCTGCTATTGTATAGGTTTATAAAGGGTCCCTTCTTATATTAAAACCGTTAATGCAACTATACTCCCATTCCAGTACAAGACGACGTCAGCTTCCGAGCTACAGAGCATCCTGAGGAAGGTACGAGAAAAGGTGGAAGTATCGTGATGGGCCACCATCCAGACTCATCGTGCTGCTAACACTGCCACTCACCCAACTCATAAATTTATGCCTTACCTACTGTCTGAAAGCGTATGCTAAACATTGGCGTCTCAACTGGCCTCTCAGCTCAGTTGGTAGTAGCTCTGCCTTCTGCGCCGTAGGTCGTGGGTTCGATCCCCACCGAGAACAAATATTTGTGTGGTGAACACAGATGTTTGTTCTTTGTCTGGGTGTTATAATATTGTATTCTAAGTTTATGTATTTACAAAAAAAAAAAAAAAAGTAGTATATCAGCTATCTGGTTCCCATAGTACAAGCTCTGCTTAGTTTGGGACTAGATAGTGTTGAGTGGATTGTCTAGAATATTTATTATTTATCTATTTATTATTTATTGCTTGAGACCGAGTAAAACCCAATAGCCGAATATCGGCACCACAGAATGTCGAAATGTATTCGTGATTGAGGCTGATTGAGTTAGCCAAATAAAATAACTTTTTTACGTTTAGATATTATTTACTTGTAAGTTATAGTATAGTAGGTACCTATGTACTGTCGGCTACACAAAAATGTATACAATTCGTAATTGATATGGACATTTTCAGAGCATAATTTCTAAATCATGAAATCAGAATTTCACTTATTTCTTCTCTAGATGTGTATAGCAATTTTGCATCACTAATTTGGATACATTCTATTGCTACAGCCGACTCAACTATGTAATTAAATTTTATTGATATATCTCTCTATAAGTATATGATCTTGAATTTAAATATTCCAATAATTCATTCATTTATACCCCAAATTAGGTTAAAGCACATATCATTTACATTATCCTAGAGAGTAGGCGCTTGTTCCAAAGTTCCTATATACCAAATACATGTACCTATTTAATTTTTACCAGAAATATTTAATTATACCTGTCATGTAATATTTTAAAGAATTTAAGTAAAGTATTTTAAATATCACGCACTGTTTTATTTATATATACGATACACCTTTATCCGACCTCGAGTGAAGTAGGTAGATCAGATTAGATATAGGGATTAATTTTGTAGATGTTTTTTCAAGATAAGAACAGTGAATTCGATATTCAATGAAGATTAAATTTATATCAAGTGATAAAATGAAAAAAGTGGAAGTTCGTAACTATGTTTTTATTTAATCGGTACGTTATCTTATCAAACTATGCAACAACATGATAATATTTTATTTACAATAACACTAATTTACTAAAACTATATTGATAGGCAATATTTCACCCTTTACCTATACAACGTGTTACAAAATACCCCGTCAAAAATATAAATTTAAAAACTGTTGTCAACTCTAGTAAGCTGTCATGTCAGGGAACCAGATTATTTAACAGAAAGACCTTACCTTTTTTTACCTAATAATTGTCAACTCTAATAGTTTTTATATTTTTCATTCATAAATGTTAAAATAATAATATTTTTTTGGTGTATGTTATACAGCGTTCTTTAATATTGTGAATGGACTCGTTATAAGGCTCCATTTACCTCCTTTCGGCTTTGCGGGTAGTTTTGTAACACCCTGTATAATTAGTAGATAGGTACACAGAATTGCACAAACCCACCCAATGATAGATGCATTTCATAAATCTAGAATCGAAACTCTTAAAATCCTATACAAATGCTGGATGTTTTTCTTGCTTTTGCACAAGAATTGCTAACTACCCTCTCATAATACCCGACACTTTTAAGCGGCTCTCTGAAAGTCACTTGACACTGTCGCTTCAACTTGTCACTTGTCATGTCAACAAAATTAGAGATGGCAATAAACATATGACCATTATGAGTATGAGCAGTCCTATACAGGGTGTAATCGTTCAGTGTGCACAGGCGATTATTCCGTAACTATTGCAGATATCAAAAAACTTTAAACTGATATCGAAAGTACTTTACCTAATGAGTAAAATGACATTAATAACTTTTTAAAAATAAAACGAGAAATATCCAAAAAAATTACATTAATCACTCCCATACATTTAGTATGAGATAGTAGAAAGGTTTCAATAAATGCAACAATCACGATTATTAACGCAAATTGAAAAATACAATAAATTGGCGGGAACGAGAACCCGCGATAAAGAATTTGAATTTAGAACGAACACCAAAGTGTATCTTTCTTTTTGTTTTTATTTAGTATGTTGCTTTTCAGCTAGTTCAAATCAATACAATATTGAAACAAGGTTTATTATAAATTTGAAGTGGTAAGATAATTAATCTACACGTGTATCTACTTGAAATTCATTAATATTATTATTTTATTATTTATTATTATTTATAACCTTACAAAATAATACAGATTTCATTTACATATTGTACCCTATAAACCAACGTATGGTTTGTGTGGGTACTCACACTCGACGGAGTATACACAATATTTTATCGAGCACGTCATTAACAAAATACATAGTACATACCTATACCTACCACACTTTATCAAAAGTTTCACAAGGTACGGTCTACGCATAATCATTTCACTCATAAGCATTTTTTTTTTTGTAGTGTTTAAGACCATTCCTTAATTTTAAAATTTTATAAAGCTTAGGTAGGATAGAAGTGGGGTGAAAACAACTTTAATACTGATAGTTATGTGAAAATGCAGACGTTATTTCGAAGATAGTGACATGGTCGGTCACGGTTCATTCGACTACTGGTTCTATTTAGACGCAATTTGAAGCAAATGTAATTTGTAAATAGATTACCTAATAAGTACCTACGTATTAGCTACCTTTTATGCCAAAAGAAAAATCTGTTAGCAGTGATGGAAAATAAACACACATACTGGTCCACTTAGAATGTTATTTTCGTGAGGTCCTCCTCACACCAAATTGCTAGGGGCTTATCACTGTCACTTTTCTTCGCCAGTACTTTTCCTGCCTGGAACCACACGTATTTATAGGCGGGACGTAACTTCTGGTGCGCATTCCACAGGAGGGTCTTGTTTGCTTTGGATAGGGCACGCCTAACTACTACCTTCGATTTTGCGGATTCCTGTTGAATATAGGGTACTACGTGCTCCGCGAGGATGGGCTTGGTCTCTTTCTTGGAGGTTCGGGCCCAGTTGGTGGCGAGCTCAACATCCGCCAATTCCACCACAAGCGGTCCATCAGATCCAATCTTTCCCTCGGCACGCTTCACGTTTACTACATTTTTAGGATCTAAATTCAGTAGTTTCGCTACGCTGTAAGTTATTTCTTTAATGTCTTCGTTTAAAGATTTAGGAACACCCGCAATCTCCACCTTCGTATCTAAGTTAATCTGTTCCATCTTTCTGACTTGGATTTCAAGAGAAGATACCTTGGTTTCTAAATGTTTGGTTTTGTTTACAAGAGAAGTTTGTTTATTTTCTAATTCTTTTATTCTTGCAGTAAACATTTCCATGATTCCACCAAACTCTTCCATCTTTTTTCCAAAGAAGTTCATAGAGTCCTCAATAGCTTCAATTTCCTTCCTTACGATTCTCTTCACTTCAGATGAGATATCCCGAAGTAATTTTCGCGCATCGATTGGGCCCATGCCCTGCGAGAGGGCACCATCTTCCAGATCCTCATCGTCATCTTCCTCAGGCACAATGAGCGAGGACTTCTTTTTAGGAGAATTACGACTGCATTCTTTACAGGTCCAGCCCAGGTTGTCTGCATTTCGCAGTGCGGAGAGCTGCTTAGTTGGAAAGCCACCACACAGCTGGTTGGCGATACCTTCATATCGTACATAATTATAAAATGACAAGGGTAATATGAGTAGGTACTATTCCACTTAAAATAAGGAAACTAAAACCTTTCTACTATCTCATACTAAATGTATGGGAGTGTTTAATGTATTTTTTTTGGATATTTCTCGTTTTATTTTTAAAAAGTTATTAATGTCATTTTACTCATTAGGTAAAGTACTTTCGATATCAGTTTAAAGTTTTTTGATATCTGCAATAGTTACGGAATAATCGCCTGTGCACACTTAACGATTACACCCTGTATAGTAAAACACTGGCAAGACTGAAGTCCTGTAAAAAGTTTAAACTAACTAAAAATGAGAATAAATTGATTATGTTCCACGACGTTCAAAAATAATCTCTAATCCTAAGTAGTTTTAGGCCCATTCTATAGTTTTTCTAAAACATACAAGGGACCCGGGCTGATCATTTTATACTACTTCTGTATCTAAATTACACATCTATTCTTTTTGTATTTTGTTTAAATATCAATCGGCAAAATTGTTTAGTTTATAAAACTCAACTATGTGTAGAATTTCCACTCACAAAAAATAATGTGGACAATCTTTGTGATTATATACTCGTAAAATAAAACAAAAACCAGAGTTTTAAAATATTACTTACAAATGCACTTCCTAGAGGTACTCGCCCCTAGCATCACACACACAAACGTTCATATTCGATATTCACTAGCGCCAGTAACTGGCTCACGCGCGTCACTAATCTCTAAACTGAGCGAATCGTCATCACAATAATATCAATCTTACTTCAAACGGGACCCTACATGCATTTCACATTCTCGCCGCGACTCACAAGCAGAGCCGAGTTCCTGTATCATTACTGAGTATTCCAGAGTAACTTTGTTAGAGCCTAATAAGAGACTCTTTCAATCCCATCGGCTCATATATTCTGAGACAATATAAAATCTTTCTAGGTATTCTCGAGGTCTTTTGAGTTCAAACGCTTGATTTCAAATAGGCGCTGATCGGCCAGTAGGTTGGTCGCAAGCAGGCGTTAGGAGGCTTGTCGGGCGGCAATACGCGCGGCAATGGCAGCTGTCAGCGCAGACCCTTTGCCGCTGCCATCTTCAGCTGGTAGCAAGGAAAACTGGAAACAAATTGACAACGTCGGATCAGGGGCTTAATCACGAATTTATTTAACTTTAGTGGCTTAAACGTATCGTATTCGGAAAAAACGTATGGGGATATAATATGACCCAATGCAGAAAAAATGCTTGAGTCCGAGTCGATCCACACGCTTTTCAATAAAGAACTGTCAAAATATCTTGAAGCTCAACTCAGACTCAAGCATTGTTACTACAGGCGACACTAAGCTCAGATTGTGTACGAGTGTGTCTTAACCCATACAATAAAATAAAATAACGACGTTTTATTCTATCGCTCGATTTTAATAGCAATGTGACAACCGGCATCGCGGGTCTTTGCTCTATTTTTTATTGATAGAATGTTTGGTCGGGAGTTGATAAGATGTCTAATAAATATAAACGAAGTCTAGCAGTGATGGTAGAGATGCTTACCGGACAGTCAGGCGCCAGTAGTCCGATGTATTTGAGCATGAGTGCGGCAATGCGCGGGTGCCGCTTGTACACGGAGCCGTCAACTGCTATCGCCACGTGTGGACGTGCCATGCGATGCAGAAGCGTTGATATACCTGTAGCAACACAAATGTAGATAGATCCATCAAAATATTTATTTAAGATCTGGCTCGATAGAACCTTTATGGGATGTTTTCGTAAGTGGTAACCATCGTCTATAACAAAGCAATGCCTCGCAGGTCACGCACGTCAGGAGCGCGCCTTACGATGCACCGCCCTGCGTCCATCAACTGGAGGCATACAGATATTCAGCCTCACGTGCCAGTAATTTCACCGGCACCCACACCCTTCAAACTGAAACACATCAATGCTGCTTCACGGCAGAAATAGGCATGGTGGTAGTACTTCCCCGGACGAGCCCTTCACAAAGAGCTCTACTACTACTATCTAGGCGATGGCAATGGCGGTCAGTGAAACGCTTTCAAATATCGCTGTCATTATTGACATCGTTTTGGCTGATCACCAACGCCATTTCATAATGCGCAGGCCTTTAGATCTGCGCAAGGCTTTAGCGATTACCCATACATTATGGCCGCAGAACGCTGTCCAACATAACCGATAGGTTAGTAGTGACCAATATTGATCCAGCAAGTTAGCACCAAAGTGCAAAAAAAAACAATAGTTAGTGAGAAAGTAAGGCAGATGAAACTCACAGACGGAGACAAGTTGCGCGGCTCGGTTGGAGACAAGTTGCGCGACATGTTGCGCGACGTGCGCGTCACTGTCAACAAACTCTGTGTCGGGGCATGCGCGTCGTAGGACCGCCAGCGTTGACTCCGTACCACCGGAGCAGTTCTCTCTGGAAGGGAAATAACACTCGTTAGTGATCAAGCAAGCAAACTACGGTGCAATATTTATTGCCTACAACCGTAATGTTTTCACAGAGAGCACGGGTGGTCTAGTGGTAGTGGCCCCGCCTTCCGATCCGAAGGTCGTGGGTTCAAATCCACTCATGTAACAATGAGTTTTTCTGTCGAAAAATGTATGTGCACTATGCCACAATGTATGTGAGGAAAACGGCGTGTTGTAGAACTTAAAAAAGTTCGAGCAACACGAACGTGTCAAGGGTCACGCAAATAGGGCCC
Source organism: Thera britannica (assembly GCA_939531255.2). Classification (NCBI taxonomy): domain Eukaryota; kingdom Metazoa; phylum Arthropoda; class Insecta; order Lepidoptera; family Geometridae; genus Thera; species Thera britannica. Next base: position 18,229,460 of record OW618037.2, read on the forward strand.
ACCAGCGACCTACTTGCGGAAAAACCTGCCCGCACATCAAGTGCGCATGATAAACTTGCCAACTTGCCAACCGTAATGTTTTAACTTAGCGTTCGTAAGTAACAAGATCGCAATCGTAATTATATATACTTTTAATCAATTTAAATATTTTTTTTATTTTTGTACTTAAATAAATATTTAGAATACAATAAAACGCTCAGACAGAGAATAAACACCTAAGTTCAACACACAAATGTTTGTTCTTGGTGGGGATCGAACCCACGACCAACGGCGCAGAAGGCAGAGCTACTACCAACTGAGCTGAGAGGCCAGTCAAGATAAGAAGAAGCATACTAACTCCTCGAACAGGCTGAGGTCGGCCGTGAGTAGCGCGTCATGCGCCGGCGCAGCAGGGAACAGGCCAGCACGCGCCAGCGTCGCCAGCGCCACGCTCAGCACGGAGCCTAGGTACTTGCCACCGATGCACTTCTCGAACCTATAACAATATATAATCATTTATTTTCTCTCATAAAAAGGTGTAAGGTAAAAAGGAAGAAAAGGTGCTCTTATTATACAAGGCAAAAAGGTATACAAGCATTTTTATAGTATTGAGTAGGCAGGTTTGAGTTGTCTTTGAGGTGACATGAGTGCACCTCTTTTGCGAGAGATTATGGTGCCTGAAAGGTTTTAATGAAACCTGTGGTACCGGATACCAGGGCCCCACTCCGCAGACTACTTAGACACAAGCTTATTTTTATGAAAAAAGTACCTATATTCCTAATTTTTATGAAGTACCCATGGATGCAAGGCAGGGCGTGCGGCACATTCTGAACTGCGAGGCATTGCTTTGTTATAGGCGATGGTTACCACTTGGTGCGGACTGGTTTCCGCAAGTAAGCCGTTGGTGGGCGTTTTTTGCGTGACGCTTGACACGTGTTGTTCGAATTTGTTTAGGTTCTACGACACGCCGGTTTCCTCACGATGTTTTCCTTCACCGTTTAAGAGTACTGGCATAGCGCACATAAGTTTTTCGACCGAAAAAGTCATTGGTACACGACTGGATTTGATCCCACGTCCACGGATTGAAGGCCCAAGACCACCAGTGCTTTCGATAGTTACCACTTGCCATCATGTGGCTGGCTTGTTCCATTAGCTAGTTGTATTTTAAAACCTACAGGTATTCCTACAAAGTCGTAAAGGAATAAGGCCTTTGCATTTTTTTTGTATGGACTAAATGCTGTTGATCGTCTGACGATTCTCACAGCGCTACTGGACAATGGTGGGCGCAGAGGGCGCTCAAAAAAACATTGTTTTTTTTTTTTTCTTTTGGTGACGTTATATCTGTCGCCCCTCTCACCAATCAGCCTGAAAAGCATGGTGGATGAAGATGAAGTAAAGCAAATCCCATCCCCTTTCTCCTCCATACTGTTAAGACGAAAACTCGCCATTGATTATAGCTAATACAACTCTGTTTTACTTTATTCCACCGCAAACAGTACAACTCCCCGTAACCGCCATATTTCTTCCTCCGCTTCTTTTTTTTACCACTAAAGATGTGTCCCGTTGTTTGATTCTGTGGTGTATTGAGCATGTCAATGTCAACTATCAACTTCATGTCAATGACATAATAAATGATTGGTTTTCGAGACGCTCTCTGGTGGGCGACGCGGAGGGGGTTGACACGAAGAGACGGGTCGGAACCAATGGATATTAGCTGAATAATTGTTTAATTCAAAATCCCTGTGTGTTTCCTAATCATGAGGATTTGGCTGAACCTCACATTGGCGACGAGTGATAAAAATTGTTGTTCCTGGTCACTAGGCTGATCAAAATGGTGCGATGTGGTTTGTTTGACTGCCGCAGAATTGGTTGAAAACAAATGACAAACGTTTTGAAAGAAAAGTTGTGGTATGTAGTAAAATTGGCTTACAATCTACTTACCAGCATGAATTATTCCATATTTGCAATCTTGTCTAAGAAAAAGGAATTTTTCTCTATCTGCCGGTAGTAAACTTACGTGTCGCAGCAACAAAAAACAAAAGGGATAAGTAAATAGTAAATGAGGAAAGATGTTCCAGTTCGTATCAACCAATTCACAATATGCATGGGAGACTAGCATGTACCATGTAGTATGCACCTATGAGTTAATAATATCTGGTATCTGCTTATGGTGGAATAAGTACAAAATGTTCCTGTTGATATGAACTAACTCCAGAGATTGGACACAAGTTTGACAAGCCTCTAAAGTGTTTCCCAGTGAGTCAAAAAGGTAGAAGCTACCTACTGCTTTACTCACTGTAATTGTGCCACGTAATTTACTTACGCAAGTTTGACAAAGCAAAAAGTATTTTCCAATGAGACGAAAAGGTAGAAGCTACCTACTGCTCTACTCACTGTAATCGTGCCACGTTATTTAGTAACGTAAGTTTGTAAAAACATTAAAAATGAAAATTTGGTGACAGGCGGGCCTACTTAATACTTACATGATTATCCTCATACTTTGGTCTAATGGTTCTGTGTCTCTCCTAGAAGGGGCAATACTTGCTATAGCATTATTGAAAGTTTGTTTTGATTACAGATCATTAAAACATGGCTCATTTCTCTGCCTAGAGCTATTTGACTGTCAAGGGGAACAACTCACTTCTTTAGAGTCTCGTTGAGAAAAATGGAACAGGGTTTTGTAAATATTCTTGCTGGAAATCATGTTAAGGAAAATGCTACCTTACTGCACTCCGGAGGACTTGCAGTGCAAGGAATATATTATAATCTGCCGGGAGCTCATGCTGAGCCAGCAGATGAGATGTTTTAAAAATAGAGATTAGCATGTAAACAAAGTTTTCTTTGTGTATGACACATATTTAGAGTCACCAACTTGATATATTTGTAGTTACCTACCTAAAGTAGCAAATGCAAGTTTTCCGATGCAAACAAGGACCTTGTAGATCAGATTTAGAGAAGTGTGCACCAGTAACGTTAAGGAAAAATATTCTCATGTTAGGGCACTGTCACCATTGAAAAATAATAACAGAGGCAAATGCTCTCGAGACTGTGGGAAGACAATTGGCAAATTTTGGTGGCAAACCAATAAATTGGAATAGCGATGTTGTACAAAATAGTTGTAAATCTTGCAAGTTACAATTCAATTGGCTAAAGGCTTCGGGTAGTATGCTACACAATTCGGACTCTGAGTCCTGTCCAGCTTACGACAAAACATGCAGGAATGTATGGGTATTGAGGACATTCCCAAAGGCAATGTCGCATTAAAGACAACTTGACAACTGGCTACGGACTAGTAAATCAGTGCTTAAATAGTAGCCAAAACGAACAATGACAATATCATATTAAAATGGCTAGAATTCAACACTGTTTGATGTAGACATATCAGCGGAAGCTGCTCTTCTATAAATCTCTATATATAAAAATGTTATGTTGGTATGTGTACGCTTCAAAAACTTAAAAAGTTCTGCACCGATCAAGCTGAAATTTTAGCATGATATCTAATCCGCATCAAGTATTGTTCTGTGCCACAGCAAAGCGTGGCAGTGAACAGCTAGTAAATAATAAAATAAAGCGTCCAAGAGAAAGATCTCGGCGATTCAGTTTTGCGATCCAAAAAGATTAAGGAAAATAATGATACTGCGACGGTAGTATAAATAAATAAACAAAAAAAAAAAAAAAAAATGCAATTGATTAGGTATATTTTCTGGAAAGTTAAGCATAATAAGCAGTGTACCTTGGAAGAATTATTTGTGGTTCTTGAATTAGGGGTAAAAATAATTATAAGTCTAAAAAACTAGAGAAACCGACTTCATTGCCATACGGCTAAACCGATTTTAATGAAATTTGTTTGGGACAATCTGGACGTAAGAATAACCTTCCAAATAAAAATAGTTTTCTAAATCGGTTCATAAATGACGGAGGCATGCAGTTACAAACATTAAAAAAAATATTTAAAAAAGGATGGCAACACCGATTTTAATAAAATTAAAATGGGACCAATCTGGAAGCAGATAAAAAGATGAATTGATTGGAAGTCGGTTAAAAATAAGTGTCAACGCCCAACATTTTAAGGTATAAATTACCCTCTATCCACTATGGATCAACTGGCTAACAACAGATAACAATATAAGCTTGGGGATGTTTTGGTATTACAATCTTGACGACAAGGGCAAGTAAAGCAGATGCCATTTTCTGAATTGTCTGGGTTATAGAACACTTTAAAAGCTAGTACCTATCTGGTCTGGAGGGTTTTGAGTTGAACACTGGCCACAAACTGGAGGTTATAATATTTGTGGTTGTAATCTAAATCAAGTGCTAGAATATGATCAAGAGGTGGGTACTTAGGCGTACTTTGTTGCCTGGACTTCACGGCTTGGTCGCGTGGGACTGGCATTTGGACTCACCTAGTTTGCTATGTTTCAAGGGATCTTTGTGATACAACTGAAGAAGCATCTTTTTATTTTGGTGGGTATTACGCTAGCAAGGTTAGAAGCTATAGCTCTATACCTACTGTCATGGAAAGGAATTTTCACGGTTTTGTGACAGTTTTAGTAAACCTTTTGGTGAATGTACATCACACAAATTGTGCATTTTGTGCAATTGCAATTAAGTATGTATTTCACGAAATAAAATTAGTCTCTTAGCAAGGATATTTAGTCTACAAGACGATGAAGGTGGTATTGTGGGTTCGATTCAATAATTGTTGATGGCATTAGGTACCTTTAAAACTTGCCAAATACTCAAAATTGCTTACTTAGACTATTGCCATCTCTACCACTGGATAAGAAACAGACAAACTGTGACAAGGCTCACTATAAGCAATGATTAAGTAATAAAACCACATGTTATAAATTTTTCGGTGACATGATACTTTCGCTATTTACTGTTTAGCAGCATTGCTGTGTTTCAGTTTGAAGGGTGTGGGTGCCGGTGGAATTACATGCAAGGGAGGCTGAACATCTGTAAACCTCAAGTTGGCACAGGGACACAGGGCAGTGCATCGTAGAGCACGTTACTGACGTGCATGTCCTACGAGGCAATGCTTTGTTATAGGCAATGGTTACCACTTAACATCAAGTGGGGCCATAATTATGTTTGTTCCGTCAGCTTAATAAAAAAAAACTAAGATTAATATTTAAGGTTAGATTCTTGCAGCAGCTCACGGAGTCCATCCGAGAATTAGTAAATATGAAAGCTAAGGCCAAACACTTCAGTGTTGGCCTGATTGAGATGCGGAAAATTCTGTAAATGATGCAAGCAAGACTTGTTATAATATATTATGTTCAATGAATATTGGTATCAGGACTGAATCCACCCAACCCAATGAAGAGACGTTGACTACATGCCTTCTCAAGCTTGGCGCTTTATGCAAATAATAATCATGAAATCCACGGTTAAAGATGTACCTAGTACCATCTGAGGAACTGGTCTTTAGACATAGGTAAGGATTACCTAAGCGATATAATACCATTACATATTGACCTCAGGAAAATGGAGAAGTCGAGCGGCAAAACCATGCCATTTTGGAGAGACTGAAGATAAGTCAAACGTAAAAGTAAATGACTGCCTGACTGGGTTATTTGCTTGGCTATTATACGTAGCACTTTGCTTCAGGCAAATCATCATCAGTTCTACAGGGATAAAAATCAAGAATCAGTCAAGAAGATCAATAAAGAAATTATAAAAAAAGGGAAGGATGACTATGATGAGGGTAAAAGAAAGAAACAATAATAACCAAATCCAACAGTTTAGATGTTAAAATGGTATGTGGACCAAATCCGATAAATATGATGTTCCTATTCGAGAGTACCTATCGCCGAAATGTAATAAACTTAATAAGAGTAGGAGGTAGCAGTAATTGGGAGGTGTGTTATCACAATCAGGAAGAGACCGAGCAAGAAGTCCGTAGAATAAAAGAGTATCAGTAATCTTGTAACAAGGTTAGATTACCAAATAAATAAATAAATACTACGTAGGTAGGCCTACATTATATCCAAGGTCATCAAACCAATGTAGAAAGCATGTGTAGAAATACAGAAGTTAGTTACCTAAATAATAAGTTGCAAAGCTGAAAAGTACCTATGTGTAAATTAAGATCTAGGTTCATTATGTAAACAAGTTCATTTTTAATTTGTTAAAAAGGAAGAGATGTGGTGTATTGAGCATGTCAATGTCAACTATCAACTTCATGTCAATGACATAATAAATGATTGGTTTTCGAGACGCTCTCTGGTGGGCGACGCGGAGGGGGTTGACACGAAGAGACGGGTCGGAACCAATGGATATTAGCTGAATAATTGTTTAATTCAAAATCCCTGTGTGTTTCCTAATCATGAGGATTTGGCTGAACCTCACAGATTCGATTAGGGATGTCCTATTCCCAAAACTGGTTAACAATACAAAGTAGGACTATATTATATCATCTCCATCCAGCAGTGACTCACGTAAAAGATCTGACGAGCAGCGAGTTAGCATCAACCTCTCGATCGATGTCCGTCTTCACGAAGTCTATGCATCCGTTGTCCCCGAAGGCCCCCCACTCCACGTCGACACACACGTCTCGCGCCCCACCCCCCTCCCCGCCACCCGTCTCCCAATGCACGCGCGCCGCTCGTTCCATGTAGCAGCCGTTAGAGCCTGTGCCCAGGATCACGCCAATCTAAACCAAACAACAATACAAGTTAATTATACAAAGAATTAGAACCCTCTGAGGTGGTGGAGGTGATAAATATCCTCAGTATATGGAAACAGCTGCATGGATTTCTACCAAACGTGGATAGAAAGTTAAGAATAAATCAGAAAATTTCAAATGCAAATGCATCAAACTTATAAAATCCTTCTTTTCGGTCGGGGCTAACAACAATGATATATTTCAAAGATTTTTATAATGTCCCAAAAGTTAAGAGCCGAGCGGGATTTGAACCCGCGACCTTCCCCTCGGTACGGGGCTGCGCTGACCACTGCGCCATCGGATCCTAATCACACTCGACGAATAACTCTTAGGGACTGTTCGGCACTAACGCGACCGTGGCTCCATCTACAGTTTTGACGTTATAGTCAACTAACCTGCTCGATAACCGAAGTTGCATTCAGTTGAATCGACGAGAGATGTCACCTTGCGTTTTATAGTGTTTACGTGTAGTAAACACTATAAAATTAATACGTGTAGTGAACACTATAAAATTAATAAAAAATTATGAAAAACGCAAGGTTCTTCTTTTCCTCCATAACGTGAACGGACGCGCGGTAATCCGCGCGTCCTTTCACGAGGATGCCTATGGTATTAACCGATAGGCCTATCGGTATTAACCGATAGGCAAAATACACGGAAATACTTCAGCAAAGCGGATGTTAAATTAAAGTGAAGTTTAATTTAACATCTGCACCTAACTTCCAAATTCACTACAACAAACTACAGCATACATGGTCTTTCGAGCCGGATATGTTTTTAGTGTTTTATAATTTTCAATAATCTCAAATCCAACCCATCTTTCTCGCAAAAACCTCTTCGATGCAACATGGCCGCCTGTCACACTGGCTTGCCATGTTTTTCCCGCCGCCATAGGTGCCAAGTGTGTCCGCATCCGCTTTGTCATTTATCTCGCATTTGATTAGATTCTAACTGAGCTAAAATTGTAAGGAGCTAACACGTGTGTGGTACTAACCCCAACTTGCTTCGCCTGCATAGCCCCCGCCACCAACGTGCCTGTAGTATCATTCAACAGCACTTGTACTTGGACCCGCAAACGTCGCGCGCGAAGGCACCGTTGCAACAAAGCGGCGACGTCAACACCGCTCAAGCCACCACACTTGAAACTCTTCGTCCACGTGATTAGCTCGCCGGAGGATATGGAGTGTAGTTTCATTGGGAATGAGAACGTGAAGCCTGGAACACGGTAGCATATTTGATAACGTCCTAATATAAAAAGTAAGCAGACCTTTGCATGTATTGTAGATGATTTATATAGCGTCAGGAGCAACTGGGAACCTTTGTTTGTTTTTCATTTCATTTTATTTCATTTCATTTTATTTGTATTTGACTACTTCATTTCTTAAGTGGTTAGTACTACTCAACGTCAAACCCAATAAGTACGAGGTCAGAAACTGCCTATTTTTGCTGGATTCCTAAGACTCAAGTTCTCTTTATGAGATTTCCAAATATAAAGGAATATCGTGGGTCCTCACCTAGCGAGAGCTCCTCCTTCTCCATGTTCTCAGCCTTGAGGAAGTCCAGCACGCACTCCGCTAGGAAGTTGAACAGGTCGTCGCCAGATCCCACCCGCAGCTCATCGCTGGAAGCAAATACTAACTGTTTTCATCTATTTCTTAGCGACCTTGTGTTTACAAAGCCTCTAAAGATTGACAGATTTTAGTACTCGTAGTTATGCCCTTGTTGCACCGATTACGCTTGAATGGCTGGTCGTGATTTGATATGGTTTCTACTGCTGGCACAAAATTTTCACGGGGTCAATAAAATATCCATTTGTATGGGACAAGTAGTTTTTTTTGGTTTGTAGCTTACGACTTTTCAGAAATTGCATCTGAAACTTCTAAAAGATCTTCTATTCTTGCTGCCGAAAGAGAAACCTAAAAACCACTGATCAAACAATCTACCATGGATCCATGTTGAACGCATTAGTATGCTAAGTTTAAATAAGCATCGGTTTCTTTAGGTCGTGGATTCAAACCCAGTCGTGTACCAATGAGTTTTTCTGCCCAAAAATGTATGTACACTATGCCAGCGCTCTCAAACGGTGAAGGAAAACATCGTGAGGAAACCGGCATGTCGTAGAACCTAAAAAGTTCGAAAATATGTGTCATGTGCACGAAAGGAGCCTCGTTGAGGCGCACTTAAAGTCCTTTCACCGCACTTGGTTCAAAAGAATCAGTGACACGATAAGAGAGAGAGAGAGATCTCCCTGTCACCAGTTTCCCGCTCCAAGACACCAGCTCACCTGATATGGTAGTGCTTTACATCTTCGCGCACCAGTTCCCCTCCACGCAGTTCTAACAACAGCACTCTGAAGTTAGTTCCACCCAGGTCCAGCGCCAAGAACACACCTTCCTCTGGAAACAAAACTCCTTGCTTTATCTTCCGTAAAGTCTACCTACATTCATGGCGTTCCAGTCTTTATTATTAGCGTTGTGTATAATCAATCTTTAGAATCTAATATTTATTAGCCGTGATGGTCTCTGCGTGATATATGACATCATCCTATGCATATGCATCTCCCGAGTAGGTACTTGATACCTAATATGCTGTACGTAGGCTTGTGGTAGGCCTACTGGAGTCACCAGGCGTCGCGATGGTGACGACAGTAGACCCCTCCATGGGGGTCTATGTCGAGGGTCTAACTATGATTGAAGTACCTAGTTGATAAGACTTTCAAGAGACACTCATGAATTAATGTCTTGAGTCAGTTTTTTTTAAATTAAGAAGCCTCAAACCTTAAAATCCTTACACCACATTTAAAAAAAAAATAAGGTTAAAAAGACCTAGTGACACGTTAAGAAGAAGTTTATACCTGTTCCATCAGGTAATTCTGGCACATATGTGTTCTCCATCTGTAGACTGGAAGGCTCTTGACGCAGACCAGCCGCTACTTCAGCCTCGAACACGCTCGCTAGCCGCCGCAACGCTTCGCCGCATAGGACTAGACTGCGCAGTCGACTCTCCACCTGCAATACCACACTCATCATCATTCACAGCCCGACTTCACCCACTGCTGGGTATAGACCTCTCTCTGTATTTGCCACTGTTGACGGTCATGTGTTAATCTCATCCAGGAGCCTAATTCTCGGGCCGACCAAGATTTTCAATGTCCCTTAAATACACATTGGCATTGCACAACCTGGCACTTTTTCTACGTTTTCCGTATATCGTAGCTGTCGAGGCTTCTACGATGAGGTCGTCGATGAATTACTCAAGAAAATCATCCATTCTCTCTTCGAAAAGAAGCAATAAAAAAAATTGCAAAATGATCCGAGGTGAGCCGAGAATTAGCCTCCAGGTCTTGCCCGCGATGTTCACCACATCGTCTGCCCATCTTGCCGCAGGAAGACCGATGCTTCTATACCTACCCAGTTCTTCATCACTTGTTAATTCATCTGTCAGGTCTGTCTCTTTACCTGGTATAAGGATCAAAACATAGTAGGTATATAGGGCGCATTGTAAAAGAGTTTATGCGGGGAAGTAACTCTAGAAGTCTAGAGCAATGAGGTAAAAGTTTCCCAAGAACATTGATGGATAACAGGTGCGCCGCCTCCGCAGTCTTCTTGAGATCATCCATCATTATTAATTGAATTTGTTCCCTCTAACTTTGCAAGTATTACAAACTAATTTCTGTAAGTTGGGAAATTGGAGTCCTATAAGAATTTTATTGGAATTTAATTGGATACTTTAAAATAGTGTTCACTTAAAAAACAAAAGTGGCTATGGCCATAACTTCAGAATAAAAACAAAAGAAAATTCCTTGGCCGTAGCAAACGCAAACCAACGCAATTAGCCCTGCCACTGTTTCTCGTTACTCTTGGGTGAGAAAATTTTATATGATTGGCAATGAATGTCACAAGGGAGGTCTGCATGTTCTTTCCTACGGTACAACGGTAGCTCCCTCATTAGTTATATCTTTGCATCGCTTGAGTGTTATTATCATCATTATACATGAAACTACACATTCGGACTTAGCAAACGTGCGTGACCTGTCATGCCTCCATGCTCCTACATTACAAGCTCAGCTTCTCCTTCTTCTTCTTCCTGCCCTTATCCCACTTTACGTGGGGTCGGCACAACATGTTCTCCCATTCTCCTCTATCAGCCGTCTTTTTGGCATTCACTTCTTTCATAACCATGTTCATCCATCTTTTCTTTGGTCTACTTAAAAGCAATAAAATTTTGTAAAGTAAAAGTAAGTCGGATAAAGTTTGATGTGCTTACATAAACTTGAAATCGTTAAAGTAAAATATAAACCCGTCACAACTAACTAAGAAGACCGTTTTGAGAGACGAGATAAATGAAGTAGGTACCTAGATATTTATAGTTAATAGTAAGTAGCAGGCCAGAGGGAAACATTTACCTACAGCATGGGAGGAGTTATCATCTGACTTCACGTGCCTGTGCGCTATGTCAACAGTCAACACAAGAGGTTAATTACAGTCTCAGAAGTTCTAGATAACATCTTTGACGATGTTTCAACGTTCCTTGAAGACTTTCAATTATTACGCTTGTCATTTTACGTGACTACGTTCGCTTGAAGATATTTTAATTTGGCGTAATAATTTATAGAATATTTTTTCCTCTCAAGGCGTGCCTGTGCTGAAGAGTTGGAGATTTCATGATAAGTGAGTGTGATCTATAGGGATCTAAGGGTCCCACGAATGCCACGTCCCTTAAAAATCAAAATTGTCATATTTTGAGTCCGAGCCAATGCCATGACGTATTTTGAGCCTTCCCTTTTCAAATGTTTTGTTTAAGTTCTAACGTCACGAGCGTGCATATAGGACAGTGCGTGCATATAGCAGTAGTAGAGCTCTTTGTGATGGGCTCGTCCGGGGAAGTACTACCACCATGCCTATTTCTGCCGTGAAGCAGCATTGCTGTGTTTCAGTTTGAAGGGTGTGGGTGCCGGTGAAATTACTGGCACGTGAGGCTGAATATCTGTATGCCTCCAGCTGATGGACGCAGGGCAGTGCATCGTAGGGCGCGTTCCTGACGTGCGTGACCTACGAGGCATTGCTTTGTTATAGGCGATGGTTACCACTTAACATCAGGTGGGCCATATGCTTGTTCCATCAGCTAGTTACATAAAAAAAAAAAAAAAAAAAAAAAGGACTAAGGACACTAGGTAAGTATTCCATCGGAACGCACAAAACTATCCACTATGACAAAAGAACTTTACTTTTGATTTTATTAGATATTTTATTTTACACTATGAATACTTTATATTTATGACCTATCCTTATTTTACTTATTTAGCTAAGTTTTCTCTGTAAGTGTATTTTTAATAATATATTTGAATTGAACCCTAACTCAACTCTTTCATGACATGTGCAGGCAATGTGTCTTTATTTTACGACATAGGTAATCAGTAGTTATCAGATCACTGGTGGTTCTTTTAAGCTCGTTTATAGATGGTGCCATAAGTTTCCTTGATACCAAAAGTAATAAAACGCTTATATTACTTATTTTATATAAATAGAGCGGCAATAAAGATGACATTTGACGAGAATTAGCGGTATCGCAAAACAATGGAAAATGCAGTCATATCTTTACAAAATCTGCAACTCACTGTGGAATTACACCTATTACAATTTACAGCAAAACTATGAAGAAATATCTTCCGACTGGTAGAAAAAATGACTCCTTCATGTCTCTATACTCGTATAATATGAGATACTGTCAGCAGCTTCAAATTGGTATTTTATGTACCCAATACAATTGTTATTGATCTACCATGTCTCATTCCAGAAGGCTCTGTCTGACTATATCAATCAAATCATCAATCATCAATCAAATCGGTTTGCGCTCGCGACGTAATTGGCTCTGATTAGTCGTATTGCGAAGAGAGACAAGCTACAGACAATTCTGATAAAGATACATTTCTGATGTCTGGATGTATTTTGTTTATATCTACTGATGAGATAGCAGTTATTATTACCTTAAGAGACTGGTGCCTCAGGGGAACCTTATCCTCAATAAATCGTAGAGATTCGTCTACCTACAACCACATTCACAACCAACTCGCACACCACTAATCGATATCTTCTCGAGGGCCTTACTGCGGCTGCGACACAGTTTTATGCTTCTGCAGTCAGTATCGTACACACGTACGTAAGGTACTACGATTATACAAATATTATATCTGGCATTTCATGCATTAGTATAATTACCTTTTATAAGAAACTCTTTATGAATAAAACAGCTTAAAACCTTGAATAAATAATCCTTGGTTTACCTGAGTCCATTACTCGATAAATTACTTTGTAGGATAAGGTAAACAATGACTCAAAGAATACTCCTGTAGTTAGTACCTTAGTACGAGACGTGAACTTTGTGAGCGAACACTCAGGTAGGTATCATTCAAATTTCAGGGCGCTCAATAACATTATAAGCTTACCTACTTCATTTACAATGATGTCCCCATTAGAACGTAAAAATTATCTTTAGAAAGAGTGTGTATAGGCAAATTGTATGATGACCCGATAGACTGACGACATGTAAAGATCGCGGGAAGTCGGTGGTTGGAAAATATGGACTGTTTTAGGAAAGGGTTCTAATGCTTCTCATTAGTAATAGGAATCTATATAACACCGCCTGAACTTATTATTTCTATCCACCACCAAGGTAATGAGGTTTGTTTTAGGGCAAAAAACGGGACCAATTTTACCAATTTAATTTGGTTCCAAAATACTTCGTACTGCGAACGAGGTTGTGAAGTATTTTCTAGTATTGTGTCCATGAAATTGACCCCGGTTTTTGGGTAAAAAAATAATAATTACCATGCTATTATCATCAGTAGCTTCTGCTGCAACAGTCCTTATTTTTCTGGTATTAACAAAATAGGAAAACATGTTGTTTTCCGATGCCGACTCCACATCAAGTGGGATAAGGGCAGGAAGAAGAAGAGTTACAAAATAGAGGTGTTTAGTGAAGACCCAATGTCCAGCAGTGGACTGGCTGATGATGAGAAAGTGTACAATAACGGAAATCATCGAAGGCCATATGCACTTTCCACTGGTGTTCACAAAAAAAATTGGAGAATTGCATTTGGAGTAAAAATAGAGACGGTTTATGGAACATGAAAGGTTCACCTTCTGCGCCCGGATTTTGTCGTCAAGCCGCAGCGGTGGAGGCAGGAACTGTTTCTCCCAGCCGTCTTCAAGCACGTCACCATTGACGCCGTTCACGCCGTTGCTGGCGGGACCAAGCCCGTTCATTCTCGCACCTTCTACCGCCGCCGTCGACATACTTCACATAACTGGAAAATAAAAATAAAACTTTTTGACAAAAGAATTAACCGAGACGATATGTCCAAGAAAGGAGTGAGTACTGAGATGGCGAGTGACAGGGGAGAATGGAAGAAAAATACTGTTGTGCCGACCCCACCTAATGGGATAAGGGCAGGAATAAGAAGAATTAACCGTCTTCTTAGAGTCGGGGGACACATATTTTACCACTTTGGTAGTGTCTCTCACGCAAACTATTCAGTTTAGAAAAAAGCAGCCAAGTGCGAGTCGGACTCGCCCATGAAGGGTTCCGTAGCAACAAGTAACATAATCTAAAATTTCTTGTAGTTCGTCGAAAGGTAAATTGGGGCGTACGATTTATGGCGTATAAAAAAAACTACTGGCTAGATCTCGTTCAAACCAAATATCGTTGGAAGTTTGCATAGTAATGTAGGTACCTACATCATAGGTATATTTTTTTAGATTTATCATTCTCTTATTTTAGAAGTTAGAAGGGGGGACCAACATTTTACTACTTTGGAAGTGTCTCTCACACAAACTATTCAGTTTAGAAAAAAACAATATTAGAAACCTCAACATCATTTTTGAAGACCTATTCATTGATACCCCATACGTATGGGTTTGATGAAAAAAATTTTTTTGAGTTTCAGTTTCAAGTATGGGGACCCCCAAATTTTATTGTTTTTTTTTCTATTTTTGTGTAAAAATCTTAATGCGGTTTACAGAATACATCTACTCGCCAAGTTTCATCAGTCTAGCTCAGGGGTTCCCAAACTATTTTGGACAAGTGACCCCTTTTCCAAAATGAAACGTTACCTCAGACCCCCATGGCCAAATTACCTACTTTTAAGATCAACCCCCTTATTCATAATGGTCCGCTAACTCAAAACAGCTGCTACAGTGTTATTAACCGACTTCCAATCAAAAAGGAGGAGGTTCTCAATTTGGTTGTATTTTTTTTTTTTTTAATGTTTGTTACTGTATAACTTCGTCACTTGTAAACCGATTTAGAAAATTATTTTTTTATCTGAAAGGCACTGCTTCCAGATTGGTTTCATTTTATTTTTATTAAAATCGGTGTTGCCATTTTATTTAAATAATTTTTTTAACGTTTGTAACTGCATGCCTCCGTAATTGATAAACCGATTTAGAATTTTTTTTTTTATCTGAAAGGCACTGCTTCCAGATTAGTCTCATTTTAATTTTATTAAAATCAGTGTTGCAATTTTTTTTAAATAATTGTTTTAATGTTTGTAACTGCATGCCTCCGTCATTTATGAACCGATTTAGAAAATTATTTTTTTATTTGGAAGGTTATTCTTACGTCCAGATTGTCCCAAACAAATTTCATTAAAATCGGTTTAGCCGTTTGGCAATGAAGTCGGTTTCTCTAGTTTTTTAAACTTATAATTATTTTTCATTCTGAATTAGGTCAATAAAGGAAGACAGAGTGAGACATAGCAATGCTTTAAGTTAGCAGACTATTATAAATTAGGGGCCTATCTTTAGTTTTCTTTCTATTGATACAAAATACCTAGGTGCTAAAGTACAAATTGGAAAACTTTGCACTTGGTTAAGTGATTGACTTCATTTTCTCATCCAAATTTAACATAATAAAAAGACACAATTCAGTAAATATAAAGTTTAATGTTCACATATGAGACACATCGGCACGTGTTGATTTGATGGAGATGCAATAAATCCGAACTTCAAGTAGTCCAAACTGTATTGTCTGCATTTTTTTTTCGTGTCTGCCATCATAAAACTCTCAGTAATCCTGCAAATAAAAATATAAGAAACTACCTTCATAAAAAACAATAACAAACTGCTAATTTACTGGTAAATTTTTAATTGAAACAACTGAGGCAACCGGAAACTGTTGCAAACAATTTACAGATAGCTCAACTGATCACTATCACACAGTGGGGCATTTTAGTAGTAGTAGAGCTCCTTGTGAAGGGCTCGTCCAGGGAAGTACTACCACCATGCCTATTTCTGCCGTGAAGCAGCATCGCTACCGAAGTCTTTCGGTTTGAAGGGTGTGGGTGCCGGTGTAATTACAGGCACGTGAGGCGAAACATCTGTAAGCCTAAAGTTGATGGACGCAGGGCAACGCAGGACCTACGAGGCAATGCTTTGTTATAGGCGATGGTTACCGCTTAACATCAGGTGGGCCATATGATTGTTCCATCAGCTAGTAGTAAAAAAAAATGCGCTGTGCCGGATAAAAACTGTTTGGTACTTACCCTGTAATTTTATCTTTTACTTAAACTCGCTCAGCATTTCGTAAATTCTGTTTCAGCCACTTTAATTCACTTAATTTAGCTATTTTATAACTTTGTGATTCCTTGAAATAAATGAGTACTTATACTATGAGCTATTATCGTTCAAGCTCCAACGAATTTCAAAACGCAAATGAACTTTCAACCTAAGTGCAAGCTCGATAAATAGTAAAATATCAGGAACATGTTTGGATTTGCAACTTGATCATGAATTCGTTCGTGTTAAATCACGTATGCGTCAAATAGAGAGCAAGTCAAAACGTGCCTGAAAGATGTACGCTCGAACTCGTTCATCTTGCACAAACTTGTCCACACTGACTTGCCTAGTTTTTCAACTTGATACTTTACATTAGGTACTACAATAATGCTATTTCCTACAAAAATATTAATTATTCTTAGTACACGTAACACAACATAAACAATACAGTACCTACCTACCTAAAGTTTTAAATAAGAACGTGTGGTAATTTAATAGGGGGTCGATTTTTAGACCTCGTCGACCCCCAAAATCAGTTTTCGTTTATATCGACCCCTAGGAAACCAATATCGACCCCAAGGGGTCGATATCGACCACTTTGGGAATCCCTGGTCTAGCTCTTACAGTTTCGGAGAAAAACGGCTGTGACATACGGACCGACAGACAGACAGACAGACAGACATGACGAATCTATAAGGGTTCCATTTTTGCCATTTGGGTACGGAACCCCAGGTTTCTAATATCGTTTGATATTAGAAACCTCAACATCATTTTTGAAGACCTATTCATAGATAACCCACATGTACGGGATTGATGAAAAAAAAAAATTGAATTATAGTTCTAAGTAGCTCGACCCCAAAAAAATTATGTTTTTTTTCTATTATTATGTGATAATAGAAAAAAAAACATGTTTCATTTCAAAAAAGTGGCTGTGCCGTACGGACAGACAGACAGACATGACGAATCTATATGGGTTCCGATCCCAAGCGCGGCCGCGGGCACAGCTAGTTTACCTGAGCGAAAGGTCTGTAATTTGATTAATGTCCATAATGATTCCATTATTTTATTAAGCGCCTTAGCATTGGGCACTTTCAAAAACATAACGCGGTAAAAACCGCGGGCATAGCTAGTTTCCTAAGAGTTTGAACTCTGTTTGTCTGTAACCAAAAACTGATAAATTTGCCCATACCAACCGAACGGTGAAACGCAACGATAGCGCGTTCTAGGAATGGTACAGTTTTAGCCGCGACATCTAGTTTTAAATTTAGAACTAAAATAAGCACATACCTACAACCACAACAGCACAGATAAGATAATACTATACTAGTAACAACAGTCACAGATGTTTCCAGTAAAGGGTGAGTTTTTCGATCACCCTCTGAAATCCAAATCTAAATAGCTATATTTATGAAAAATTATGTAAGGAGTCCTGCATTAAAAAAATTAAAAATATTTGTTTCTTTTATTTTGGTTTTCTACCTGATAACAAACAAGTTCTCTGAATAACTTTTTATTTTTCTATAATAATATAAAATTTAAGGGTATATAGTTTTGTATCCCAAAAAAACAACAGCAAAATTAATGCGCCCTCACTTGCTTTACGTCATGTGCCGCAACCGCCACCCACGGTCTTATTAAGCCTAGCTTAATTAATCGTAACTATTTTTTTATCGCATTCCCTAATATATCTACAC
Source organism: Thera britannica (assembly GCA_939531255.2). NCBI lineage: Eukaryota > Metazoa > Arthropoda > Insecta > Lepidoptera > Geometridae > Thera > Thera britannica. Next base: position 18,247,357 of record OW618037.2, read on the forward strand.
AACACCGCACTCTCTTTATCGTATATCAAAAACCGTATCGTTCAGACGGATCGAAGCGGATTAGGTAGGCGTGGAATTATCATGCTGATAATAAATTCAAGAATTAATCGCCTCTAACTTTTTGATGGAACACACCTTTATATGACGAAAATAAGAAAAGCGCTGTTTACAAAATCAATGTTTATTGTATAAGTTTAAAAAACTTGAGAAACCGACTTCATGGCAAACCCGATTTTGATGGAATTTCTATGGGACCAATTTGAAAGATTTTGACCTAAATAAAAAAATATTTTTTCAAATCGGCTCATAAATGACGAATTTATGTTGATGTAACAACTATATAGCCCACCTGATGTTATGTGGTATGGTAACCATCGCCTATAACAAAGCATTGCCTCGTAGGTCACGCACGCCAAGAACGTGCCCTACGATACACTGCCGATACAAGCCGGTTAAAAATGCATTCAACTTACAAAAGTCTCCTCGATTTTTCTTCTTTCCCTTTCTATCCAGAATGATAGGTAACTACTTAGATATTCTAGCTTACTAGGAAATTACCTTGCCACGATGATCAGAACCAAGTTATCTAAGAAGAAGCTATCTAAGAAGGTATAAGATACAGAATATTAGTGCAAGTTTCGCAACTGATACTGACACGACTGCACAATAAATATAAAAAAAAGAAGAAAAAAAACAAACGTGGTTATCACGTTTATTATTCTCCTCGTGTCTCACAATGTCGGTAAATATTGGAATCACATTGGACTGAATGCACATTGTATACAATGACATATTGTATCGATATATAATATGTGTCGCAACCCAATAGTAAAATCCGCCGTTTTATAAACTGCCTAGCTTTCAATAACAGCCAGGATAGCCACCACTGTTAAAAATGAATTATAATAACACTATACGAGACGCAAAACCTAACGACCGGCGAGAGCACTGGTGGTCTAGTGGTAGCGGCCCCGCCTTCCGATCCCATGGGCCGTGGGTTCAAATCCACTCGTCCAAAGCGTTTTTCTGTCGAAAGCACTATGCCAGTACTGTCAAAACGATAAAGGAAAACATCATGAGGAAACCGGGCGGGCGGCGCGGCGGCGCGCGGCGTGGCGTAGAACCTAAAAAAAGTTCGAGCAACACGTTTCAAGTGTTACGCAAAAAGGGCCCACCACAGCGGCTTACTTGCGGTAACCAGTCCGCACACCAAGTGCGGATGATGAATTTGCCAATTTACCTTTTTAGGCTAGATTTGGGTGAGTTATTTAGTTTTTTATCGACTTGACTAGGCAAGTGGTTTATTGTTAAGGCATCATTTAAGCAGTTAATGTAATGGCGACGATGAATGAAACGGCTAGTCAGTTCAATAAACGTCGGATTTTAATATTTGGCTTTGGCTGTGACACGTACTATAGTTAGCAGCTGTACGGATGCGCATACGCAGTTAGCGGCGCGGCTGTGACGCAGCGGCGCGCCCACCGCCCCCCGCACCAGTACTTGTATGATCTTGAAATAAAATACTAGCTCCTAACAGTGTGCGGAAGGAATAATTTGTTGTCCGATAGTCTTTTTATGGAATAATGAACAGCATATTTGGCATTTGATTGACAATCTACATTCTAGCAGAAAAAAACTCAAGATCTTGTACTGTTACGACGAAAACTATTCATTGAATATACCTAGCTAGAACTCTGTTCAACTTTATTACACGGCAAACAAACATCTACGCATTAAAACGCCATCTTCTTTACCCAGACTAGTGATGTCCGTCGCTCGGTCCCAGTAGGGATGTCCTAGGTATTCCCAAAACCGGCCAACAGTTAATATTGACGAACACTAAGTGAAGCCTTGCGCACATCTAAGCGTTTTGCAGTGGCGATCAGAGAAACGCTGTCAAATATGACAGCGATATTTGACAGCGTTTCATTGAGTGCCTCCGCCGAACGCTTAGAATGTGCGTTAGGTATAAGTGTATTGGTAATATAGTATGTCACAACTAGTAAGTAGGTAATTCAAGGTAGTTAGCCTTCGGCCAAACCCGATAGTAGGAAATAAATATTTGATTGAGATCAACTTAGTCCGTCCACAGAGCAAACTATAGAAAATATTTAAAAAATATCGAATACCAGTTCTAAAAGTAAACGTTTTCTTTGCGATTATATTATATTTTTAACGCTAGAAAACTCTTATTATACTGAAATGTTTACAGAGCACTGATGAGATTTAGTACTCCCGCACACGGGCCTCCGTCCACAACAACAAAACGCCGGCCGCCACTGGCATATATCCTGTAGTTTCATACATTTTATATAGCGATGATTCGTAGCGTGTGGCGCGGATACCGGCATCAACGCGTTTTTCTTAATAAAATGCATGAAAACTACAGAAAACATGCCGGTGGTGGCGCTTTGTGGTTGTGGTTAAACAACACGAAAGGAGGCACTTAAAATGTTTTCACTACAGTGCAGTGACTGGTTTGAAAGAACTCATCATCATCATCATCAGCCTGAGAAGTCCACTGCGGGAAAGACCGAAGAACGATTGCGTCCTGCCCTGAGCCCTTTCCATCCACCGACTTCCTGCGATCTTATCGGCGTCATCGTTCCATCTGGTGGGTAGGCCCCCTCAGTTTCGTCTTCCGGTTCGTGGACGCCATTCGAGAACCTTTATTTCCTAACGGCTGACGGTTCTACGAGCTATATGATCTGCCCAATGCCACTTAAAGTTACTAATTTTACTAGCTATGACCGTGACCTTGGTTTTTCTGCGGATATCCTCATTTCTGATTCTCTCACGTAGTTCTTTCAAAGAACTAGTGACACGAAAAGAAGAAGAATTATGCTGAGTACCTACCTAAAATAAAATTGCTGGTAAAAAACAGATAATTGTGGTTCGTGATCAGAAGCTTATCTACCAGCAAGTCGCAGGTCATAGACTATCACTCGCAGCCAGCAGATAGTAAACACATGTCGTGGATATAATAATCTTGAACTTGGCATTTAAAACAAACCCTATCCATCAAGGAAAAATCTGTAACCTATAGAACTATAGTATCGCCTTATATTGATCTTTTGACCGTTGAATAAAAATTGGTCTGATTGATAACAGCGTCTGCTGAAAAGTAGCCAATATCTTGAGCTAAAGACCCATTTACTTCTATGTCATACGGTATTTTGACATGATTGTCAAAAGCAAGGTCAGTAATATAAGTATTTATTGCATAAAATACATGTTGAAAAAGATGTTACGTTTATTAATGTCCAAATTGTCCAATGCATCATGTCATAACTATAAATCCAAAAGTTCCGTTAGTTTTTAATTTCTGTCCTTTTGTTTTTACCATTGCACTTGATTGCTTATTCTTATACCTATTTATTATTGTTTTTTCATCCATTCATGTTTTTTATGTTGTGTACTATTAGGAAGTAAATAAATGATTGTCTATCTGGATCTTAGACAATTTAGATCTAAATTGTCTAAGATCTGGATGCCAGTGATTTATTCTCCAGTACGTATATTTTTGTGCTGCATCTGAGGGGATAGTCTATTTATATAACAATGGGTTTGCGGTTTGGTCAGACCAGACACGCCAGTAAAAATAAATATAAGTCAACTGGATTTACAAAATTACGACAAAACAAAAAATGACAGATTGCCATTAAGAACACCATTATCAAAAGATTCTCGCGAATCGGAAACACAAAAAACGTAAATACAGTTTTTACATGTATTTATGTGAGCAAATCTTTCGCTTTTTGCTTCAGTATGATTTATCTCTGAACATACCGGTCGTCAGCAGAGGCGCCTAATATACTTGTGCCAAGTAAATAATAATGGTAAAGATGAGTGGAATAATATTTAGACAAAGATTTTAACGTATCTTGAGTTGTGACGCACCAAGCTCATGGATATTATTTGGTTCGTAATGAACGAACTCATCATTATTATCTACAGCCCGACTTCACCCACTGCTGGGTATAGGAGTATAGGCCTCTCTTAGTTTGTGCCATCTACCTCGATCCTGTGCCAGTCTAACCCATTTCCCCCCGTGACTTTGTCTATGTCGTCCATCCATCTTCCTGCAGGACGCCCTACGCTTCTCTATCAACTACTACTTCGTTCTTGGCCATCATTCGGTTATTGTCCAACTCCACCTGTCATCACCACGCCTAGCAATGTGTCCTGCCCAACTCCATCTGAGCTCCGTAATCCGATCTCCGATGTCTTGAACCTTTGTTCGTATTTTGACTTCGGAGTTCGGAACTCGATCTATAAATTTGATGCCCAGCATAGCACGCTTCATGTCTCTCTATGCAACTCTCATTCTGTAGCATCCTGCGTAAGCGTCCATGTCTTAGCACCATATTTCATGGTGGGAACGACACATTGATTGAATAAGCTGGGATTCAAACACTGATAATGATGAACGAGCTATATCAATGAAATCATCTCGCTAAATAACAGAATCGATTGTTTGCAGAAGAAGTGAGAATAAAGATTGCTACAGGATGATTTAGGTATGGTATTAAGGAATATAGAGTTAGATTAATATGGTGGTTGAGCATGGACAACATGCATAATTAGGTCTTGTATTTGCACATACATCAAAACTAAGATTGAAGAACAGAGACAAAAGTAATGATAGTACAGTACACGAACGTCAAATAAGGCTCTTATCGCAGTCGACTGTTGAAAGGCACAAATTGATTATAGACGTAACTCTGAGGGTGTGTTTTATATATTGTTTTTGTTCTTGTACCGAAATTTGAAGCCATCATGTCGCATTATCAAATTTGACTGGCTGACTTGCGGCTTGATTTTTATTGTAAAAAAGCAGCCAAGTGCGAGTCGGACTCGCCCATGAAGGGTTCCGTAGCATCAAATAACATAATATAAAGGTTTTTGTAGTTCGTTGAAAGGTAAATTGCGGTTTACGATTTATGACGTATAAAAAAAAAACCACTGACTAGATCTCGTTCAAACCAAATATCGTTGGAAGTTTGCATAGTAATGTACAACATATATTTTTTTTAGTTTTATCATTCTCTTATTTTAGAAGTTAGAGGGGGGGGGACCTACTTTTTTCCACTTTGGAAGTGTCTCTTGCGCAAACTATTCAGTTTAGAAAAAAACGATGTAAGAAACCTCAATATCATTTTTGAAAACCTATCCATAGATACCCCACACGTATGGGTTCGATGAAAAAAAAAATTTGAGTTTCAGTTTCAAGTATGGGGACCCCCAAAATTTATAGTTTTTTTTCTATTTTTGTGTAAAAACCTTAATGCGGTTCACAAATCATAAAAATCATAAATCATTTATTTGCTTCAATGGTGATACAAAAGATCTTATAAATAAAATTAAAAATAAGTCGCACTCATTCCCCACATTTCTGGGATGCAAATTTGCAGTTGCCGGTTATATAAGTTTTGGGCAGAAATATTAAATACCTAATACAGCGAAATTCTCTAATTATACGTATACAATAATATTGAAATAGTCCTAAGTGCAATATGTCACAAAATACATGATTATTAAGGTAATGACAAAAAAAAAAAAAAAAAAGTTCCTAAATAGTACAATTATGTTATGTCAATAAAATGTCAATACTCTAAACAATTTCTAACTGAATAAATCTTTCACATTATAATAGCTCTTACTAAGTAGCCAAAGTCTTAGCTCTTTGCTGAACTTGTTCAGCGGAAGGCTTCTTAAGTCTCGGGGCAGGGCGTTGTATATGTTACCGCACATTGCGTAACAGTTATTTATATACAATTTTGTACGAGGGACCCTAGGAAGTACAATCCTATCAGAATCTCTGGTGTTTCGCAGATACAATTCACTTGCTCTAACAAATAAGTGCCCGTGTTTTTTGACAAACAAAGCCGCCTCAAGGATGTACATACAGGGCAAAGTTAGCAATTTCAGCCCCCTAAATAGTGGTTTGCAGGATTCCCAAGGAGGTATACCCTTAATTGCTCTGACGCATTTTTTTTGTGCAATGAAAGCTCGTTGAGTGTCTGTACTATTGCCCCAAAGTATTATGCCATACCGTAGCACTGATGCAACATAACCGTGATAAGCTTGTAGTACTGTACATTGGTCAGATGTTTTCCTTAATCTATGAAGAGCATACACAAATTTGTTTAGCTTATTACACACTTTGTCCGTTTGCGCTTTCCAATTGCAATTACGATCTAACAAGATTCCCAAGAAAGTTGTATTTTCAACCTCTAGAATATCGGTGCCTCTGTTAGATATACCCAGTTTTTGTACTTTATTAGCAAATGTGCCAAACTGTATATAATTCGTTTTATTTAAATTGACTTTCAAATTATTAGCATCTAACCATTTAATTACCGATTCAATAGTATTATTAATGTCAAGTATATAATCTTTAATGTCAGTATTACGTTCAGATGTCACTAGTAAAGAAATGTCATCAGCAAATAAAAAACATGGCTTATTCGTAATGTCCGGAAGATCATTGATGTATAAAAGAAATAGCAGTGGCCCAAGGACGCTTCCTTGAGGCACCCCATACCGGTTTTCCACAAATGAAGATCTAAATGCAGTTAGTTCCTTTCGTTCGTTGATATTTGTGATTTCCACGCTTTGCTGACGATTGTTAAGATAACTCTTTATCCAATTTAGTGCAGGTCCTCGAATCCCGCATTTATCCAATTTATCCTCCAAAATTTGGTGAGAAACAAAATCAAAGGCCTTTGACATGTCAAAGAATATGACAGTTGACCACCTATTGTCATCAATATTGTCAATTAAAGACTTAACAAGGTTAAAGCAGGCTAGTGTTGTAGATTTCCCCTTCTGAAATCCATATTGTTCTTGTCTGAAAATATTATTTTTTTCTATGAAATTCAGTAATCGTCTTTGCATGGCGACTTCAAATAATTTTGAGAATACAGGTATGAGTGTTATTGGTCTGTAATTGTTTAAATTTGATTTATCACCCTTCTTGTGAAGAGGTTTAACAATTGATTTCTTTAGAATGGTCGGAAATGAGCCCTCTATAAAAGATTGGTTTATTAAATATGTCAATACAGGAGTGATTTCGAAGGAACAGGCTTTTAATATTTTGGTTGCTACTTCATCATAACCTACAGCGTTTGTGTTTTTTAGAGAAATAATTATTTTTTGAATATCGTCGAAGTTGTAAGGCTTCAAAAATATACTATTGCAAGTCATCTGTTTACATGTATTATAAATTTTGTCTTTATCTATCTCATTATTTGTTAGATCTATCCAGTAATTATTAAAAGTGGCGGCAATTCTGTTTGGGCAACTGATAGTTTCCATTTTATATTCAATATTATTTATAAAATTCATTTGTTTGACCTCTTCAGTTTCAGTTTTAATCAGTCGCCATGTTGCTTGACACTTATTTTTAGCACCATGTAAAACTTTGTGGTTATGTGCTTTTATTGACTGGGCTACACATTTACGGAGTAGAGCTGCATAGTTTTTATATTTTCTCTTGTTACCCTCTGATTTATGAGAATACCATTTGTAGCGCAGTAATCTTTTCGTTCTACAACTTATCTTTAAGCCTTTTGTAGTCCACCTTATATTTGGAGATCGATTTGATATTTTAAATCTGTATTGTGGGAAACAGAGATTATAGAATAAACTAAACAGCTCGTGAAATTTTTCAAAGGCGCCATCAAGGTTATCCTCAGTTTGAACTTCAGAGAAGGTTAACTTAGACAAACATTGCCTAAATTTATCTATGTTTTCCATTGAGTAGTCTCTTCTATAGGTGTAGTATTCCAATAGGGGAACTTCTTGCACCGCTGTAGGAATTATGAGTAGCTGAGCAGTGTTATGATCAGATAAGCCCAGGTGCAAAAGTTCCCCTTTAGCTGAACTTATGTTGCTGATGATGTGATCAATGCATGATTCTTGTCTGGTTGGCAGGTTTATATGGAAAGTCAGAGAATACATCTACTCACCAAGTTTCATCAGTCTAGCTTTTATGGTTTCGGAGAAAAATGGCTGTGACACGGCCGGACAGACAGACAGACAGACAGACTGACAGACATGACGAATCTATAAGGGTTCCGTTTTTGCCATTTGGCTACGGAACCCTAAAAAAACCAGCATCAACAAGAAAATGTAATGTTTGTGTAGTCGTTGCGTGCCGCTAAGTGCCATGATTATGTCAAACATTGATCAACAGCTCACAAGTTCTACAGGTACCTACGATCTGTACTCTGTAGGTATAGTTACTAGCATTTCAAGGCAGGTCGCGTAGTTTATATGTACTTCTAGTGATCCATAAACGGAGAATTTATGCAACGACGTTTGGTCATAGCTTTGAGCTTTGTAGCTGAGAAATCCCTTTGATAAAAGAGTAAGTGAAACAGTGAATAAAAGCAAAGAAAAAAATTCTCTCGTGCGGTATTGCAGAAGATGGTTTTCCAAAAATCAACCATTTTAAAACATAGCGAGGATCTAAGCGTTCTGCAGTGGCGTACAGTGAATTGCTGACAATGAGAGTAATATTTGACAGCGTTTAATTATATCAACGATAAATGGCAGCGTTTTAGCTGCTTTTCCAGAAGTTTCATGCTATTAGATGATTGATATAGTAAACTTAGCCGTTTGAGGCCGGGGTGGAGCCACATACTGTCTTCAACAAGTAGCAATCTAGCAATACAGAAATAATTGCTCAATTACTTTTGATCAATAAAGATGTTTTAATAGCTTGAAGCTCGACACGAGGCATATAACTTTAAATGAGACATAACGAGATGTTTTCCTATAAAACCAATACTTACATACTTATAATTATACAAGTATAAGTAGATATCATTAGAATTTTAGTAAAAATAATTTCGATAGCTAATCAATTCTTCATCTATTGCCATCATCCATTACAGACGAGGTCACAGATTCTCAGATACAAATAATTGATTGATTGGTCAGAAACCATTTATTTGCTTGATTTAGAGTGAAAATGTAAGTCTTCTCTCCCAATTTCTTACATTAAAGCCTTAGAGGACGCGACACAAAGGATTCGTTGACAAAATTACCCATCTATTGTCCATGAAGTAAATCATAATAAACAAGAATTATAAATTCAATTTCTAAATTTATTTATTCAGTTGTACCTATAATGAGGATCACTTTGAAACGTCGATTCTAGGTGCTCAGCAGTTTCTGGTAGAACATGTTTTTCGATATTAGAGACATCGGTTAATAAAGGTTAAGAGTTGTCCTGATGGTGGTGAATGCAAAGATGACAGGGGAATGGAGGAGGAAGACATGTTGGGCCAATCCCATATAAAGTGGGATAAGGGCAGGAAGAAGAACAAGTGGTCCTGATGGCATTTGATATGAAATAGAGATGTCTTGTGTGCTCTGCTAGTATCACACGATACTTGAATAAGGCCCCTCGAAACAATGGGTGGTATGCAAATTATGCAATCATTGTGAACGAGAACCGATTTAAATCGGGCACCAAATAGGCATTATTGTTCAATTGGAAACACTATCGATCAATTGGCACTTTATGCAGCTGAATGTGCAATTTAAATAAATATAGCTCAATCAAAGCACAATAAATACCAATATTTAAAGACCTGCGAGGTGACCATGATTTACACAATAATTTGTCTTCATCGAAAACGAATTCAATCAATCAAGATGTAACCACCTTCTAGTCTACTAATACAAGAGATTTCCAATATGTCGATAGGTCGAATGGAAGGTCAAACCACAAACCAACTAAGTACATTTTTTCTATAAGGTTTGTGTTTATTTATGAATACTTACTTCTGAGAATACAAAACTGTGATGATAAGTGATATTTTTGTTATTCATCTCTTATTAGGAACATTATACTAATTAAGTAAAATTTTATATATTCTATATAATAATTATAGTATATTTTACTATAGGTACTAGATATGATAGCATTTCAGACACAATGGAATTTATTTTGAGGCTCGCGTGGATTTACGTTTCGGTATAGAGACAAAAGAAATCAAATGAAATTCAAAAATTTAAAACCAAAACAAAAGAAACAAGCAAGAATGCAAAATAAGAAAAAAGAAAGCCTTCGAAAAATCAAAAGTTTTCACTAGGTACATTGAAATTACGCTTGGTAGACGAGAAGTAACCAGTAGCTAATCAATCAACTCAGCGCCAATGTAAAGTCAAAGCAATTGTCTTGATTGGCTACAAGCTTTCGCTAGTCTAACCCCCGAATACTGAAACGCAACTCAGATTTAAGCACGTCTCAAGCGATGATATTTTGACAGATTTACATTGAAAACTGTCAAATATTCGTCGCTTGAGACGTGCTTAAATCTGAGTTGCGTTTCAGTATTCGGGGGTAAGACTAATTGTTTTTAAGGAAGGTTAAAGAAATACAAGTTATCAAGGTCACGTTCTGAAGTATTGACATTGTATTCTGTAAGCAAACATTGGTCTACAAGGGCTGTTCCGACACACCCTTGACGCACCCACGCGCAGACGTCACCACCCTTAAGACAGACATTATGATAAATAGTCACACAGCCAACGTACACACAATTAGAGAGCTTACAGCTGAGGCTGTCAAAACAATTGTTGCTTACCTGCTACAGACTGCTACAGACTGAAATCAATGAAATAATAATTGTAGATAAACGTAGTGATAACGATGGCTATCCGCTCTGGACTCCACGTTCGTCCGCCTCGTGTCGTCTGTCTCTTCAATAAATATTTAGTTGGTACCTCTAGAGTAGGGTCCTCTAGTACCTCGAGATACTATCACATTAAAAATTACTTTCAAATTTTATCCAGCTGGATGGCTTTGTGACTGTTTTGTGCGCCACTTAAATTTTCGAGGTATCATTTTGTTTTATTTCTATTGATGTTGTACCCTGTTGTACCCCCTGATTTTTAGCCCTCATAGGGGTGTTATGAGTATAAGTATGAAGTCTTAGAGTGTGTCTGTAGCTTCTATATAGCTCGGAATCTCAAGATCAGATTTTAATGCAGTTTTTCGGAGAGAAAGATAGATAGGGATGGTTGCATGTATGCATGTAGAAATCCATGCAGTTACGTGTTTTTTAGTTATCTGTAAAATTTACTTTTTTGACGAAATGCTAAAAGCCGATTCGGATGTCTGAACACTCGTGCCTTTAAAACAAATTGCTAGTAATCGTTATTGCTACACTATTAAAAGTCAAAATAAATCGACGACAGATGCGAACAATGCTCACTATAACTCCTGGAACAATGATGTTTATCTAGCTTGCAATAAACCTAAAAACATCAACATATAGTTTTTTTTGTATTTTCTAGGTTTAAATTCAAAGCTGCTGACAAAATCCATCAAAAAACTTAACAAATGAACAAACACTTAGCGGGATTTAGTTTGCCTAATAAATGAACATCTTTATGTAAACAGTAGATCAGCGTAGCATCATGAATACATTACGTAATGTAAACGGGCCTGTTATTTTTACCGCGAAAGCGGTATTTCGATACACTGGTAGGTGTTAGTGAAGTTTTTTTGTTTAGAATAATGTTTTGTTTTGTTTCGATGGTCCGAGAGCATCCTCTTGTCTGTGCAATGTTATAGCAACTCTCGTATCGTTTGATATAAACCGAGTGATTTCCAAATGGTATCTTGCGCGAATAAAACCAAATAGTAAACATACTAAAAATAATGCGCTAGCAAAATTGAACCGCGTGCCAACGCGGAAAATTTACGATATTGCTTATTCATAAACCCATCAGGAACTACCTTAGAGCTCAAGTGCATCGGCCGCTTCATTGATGTAAACGAGTCGTGCAGGGAAGCCTGAGACTAAGGACCCACGCTTTCCATCAGACATTTTGCACGTAACAGACATAAAAACTGACTTATAGGTAGATAGATAGCTAGAAATGTCGATAAAACGTAAATTCCACCAGATAAAGGAGCAGCCTAGCCGCTTAGATCCAATCAGTTAATCCCAAGGAATTTATATACAAAATTCTTAGTTAATCCTAAAGGGGTCTCGTATCGTCTGTCATTAATTTTGATTAAGCCTGCGACGAAGTCAACTGCGCGATTCAACTCAGGCAGTGCCTCCAATTAGATCTTGTTTAGTTAATTTAAAATGATCGCGACTGTCTTTGGATATAACTTTTCACGATAACGCTATCATGTTTACGACGCTTTTGCGTAACCATTGGGGTATCGCAGGGGTCAATGTTAGGGTCGATGTTGTTTTTTATGTACGCCACTGATTAAAGCCGCTGTGGAAATCACAGGCATATTTTTATTGATGGTAATTGTTAAGGTCATGTCGTGGAAGATCGACCAATAGAAGTTGAAGTTTTAAATGTTTGCAAGGAACTTAATTAGGCTATGTATTAGCTACGAAGATAAATGCAACGAGCAACGAAAATAAATGATGATCGGTCAGTAGATAGATACCTATTTTAAACTAGGTTTATGAATAACAAAAAAAAAACGATCTTCTTGATCAGACTTTGATTGAAAAGAATGAAAGCTATGGTTAGAACATATAAATACATAAAAACATATCAATTCCGGAAAAGTTATCGACTTCTGATCTGACTGTACCTACCTACTACTTGTTGTTGGATTTTGACTGGACATGAATATTAATACATGGAAATAGGAATGCCGGCAAACTTGACTCCCCAACTTTCGTATAGGTACTTATTGAATAATGTTGACAGACAAGTACTTAGACAAAGTGTAGTAATGGTGCCTTGCATTAAATTTCATAATAATATTACAGACTGTTGTAGAGTAGAGAGATTCATTTCTTTTTCAAATCAGAATCGATATTTTATTATCCCAGATTTGTTTGAAATAGTTTAGTAGTTTTGAATCATATTTATAAAAGGCGAGTTTTCACTGCCCCAATATTTACGAGTTTGAATACTAAAACGCTGCTGTTTCTGCAAGAAAAATAATGGTACTGTCGTAAAAAATAACTCGTAGTAGAGCAGATAGGTACTCACACGTGGGTCCGGTCGAGATTGAACGCGATCACCGGCGTCGAAATAGCGTCAAGGCCGGATTGATAATATTATTGTGTTAAAAGCAAGCGCGTCGCGTACGTTCACCCGCGGCGCTGTCTCGACTCACACTGATTCATTAAGCACAGCACCCGCTGCCTAGTTGGGTCCGCAGCTCCAACACCGACCCTTGACATCAACCTTCACTCCACCTGTTAAAGAAGTCATCTTTATGTGCTGCTCTCTAAAAGAAATGAATGCACTAGTTTTACGCCGCGTAACCGTGCACCGATCAACGGCTAGCGCCACGCCCACAAACCTGATCGGTCAGATATTAGAATTGCGAGTGCATTGTTGGCATACCAGGGGTTTACAAATAAACTAAGAGAATCTTGGAATCTTGGCTACGAGATAATATATTGAGTTGATTGCTATCTAATAATTTGCGCTAGAATAAAGCTGTTTTATAGAACCCTCTAGTAAGGGTAGGTATAGGTATACTTGGTTTATCCTAAGATAAGACAATTCTAAAGCAATAAAACAAACTCTTTAATCTTTTGATAGCAAATTATAAGTACTCACCTTACATAAACACTTACCTATCTTTTTATGGTGACATATTTTTATTGCATTTTGCAGAACTCTGGACGATTAACCTTTTGCAGTAATTGCGCAGTTATCGAATGTCGATTCGGTAAACAAAGTTTATCAGAATTAAACAAATAGAATATTTATCTCGCGTGATGAATGATGCGGTTCGAGCTGATCTGAACTGGTTTGGGTGCACCACCTTAAAACGTGACGTGCCATTCCCAGTTACTTTCATACTTGCCAGAAACTGACACATTGTTTGTAACTGGCATTAGATTGCCAGAAACTGGCACTAATATAAATACATTCTTATGTTGTAGAAATGAATCTAACATAGCAAAAAAAAATGCCACTCTTAAAAGTTAAATCGTACCTTGCACCCTACTCTAAAAGGCTTAGAGCTCTAAGTACCAAGTACATTTCGGCCACAACCACAAAACGCCGCCACGGTTGACGCCGGTAGCCGCCACACGCTACAAAACGTCGCTATATAAAATGTATGAAAACTACAGTAAATATGCCAGTGGCGGCGTTTTGTGGTTGTGGCCGGAGGCCCGTGTGCGGGAAGACTTACAATTACATGGCTGAACTTACTTAATTTTTACCATCCTGTAATTAATTACCTGTGTTTCGCAAATAAATGATTGTATTGTATTGTATTGTACCAATACAGCGTCTTACAAATCGCACTTACAAATCTATGCAAAAAAGTCATGCTGTCATTAAAATCAAAAAAATATTGTTGCAAACGTACTAAACTGCACTAGAATGTAAACATTTTTATTTTGTATACAAGTTAATGTTTTGAATTTAATTAGATATATTTTAATAATTAGTTAGGTACCTATTTAATATTTTTTTGTTTCTTTTTTTTATTTACAGGGTTAAATACTCAAGGAGGCCGCATTCGAAAGACTCAATTAGAGAGAACTGCAACAAAAACCCGACAAGAGATTCATAGATTTAAGAAAAATAAATATTTAAAAACCAATAACCAACTGATTTGAGTTTTTACCAATGCGATCACGAGAGTTGTCAATTCACAGTTCTTTATAAAAACTAAAAGCAATTCTGAACATAAATAAAAATACAAAGTGATTTTGTGATTTATCTTTATTTTGTACAAAAATACTTGAAACCCAACCTGTGGTGTGCATGAGAGGCTTTGAATTTAAAGGTAAACGTACTATTAAATGCGTTCTGTACGGAACACATACCGTACATTTTGCTGACACTGCATTTTCATGCAAATGCGTGGAAACCGAGCGGGCGCGGCCAGTCTTCGAACAATCCGCGACTCATCAACACCTTTTGTAAAGTATTAAATAAACGTGTGTCAAATTAACCAACTTCTATTCTTGATGTCCCGTACATCAATGGTCCTTCGAGCCGGATTGTTCGAAGAATGGCCGCGCCCGTTCGGTCCCGTACACGTTCAAAGAGGATTTTATCAATCTATCCCTACATTTAGCCACTGCCACCGCCAATCTTGTACCGCTAATCACTTTAGCAAACCTATCCCTAAAGCCCGTCACACAAGTAGCTAAGTATAATAATATTAGACTAATATTATAAACGCGAAAGTTTGTAAGTATGGACGAATCCATGTTTTTTATTCTTTCACATAAAAACTACTGAATGGATTTGAATGAAACTTTACAATAATATAGCTTACACATCAGAATAAAACCTAGGCTACAATTTATAAAGATATTGTAACGGAGAACGGATGTAAGTAACGGGAACGGGGCGAGCCGCGGATACTATAATAACTATGTGTGTAACGTCCTTAAGTTTGATAGGTTTTCTTGTCTGGAACTGTACTAGCTGATTTTTAATATGATGGCGTATATTATTCAGGCAGTTCATTGAATGGCAAATTTAACCAGTTGGCTGCAACATAGTCACCTTATCGAAGGGGTTAAGGCGAAGACAACCGTCGCTCGCACATTTTGACCCTTTGTAAGATATAAAATTACTGAACTTATTTATCGAAAATCGCGAGCAACTTTGCTCACGATTTTGTGATTGCACAGAAGATAGTTGTTCGCGTTTCACTGCTTACAGCGTCTTAAGAAATATGTCCTGATTGCAACTTAAGGGGCCGGCGGAGGGCGAATTTTCATACAAACGTAATACCAAAATGATTACCAATATAAGCAGATTTTCAATATATTATTGTAATAATTGTATTTGTATAGTATTTATCTAGGTTCCTGAACAGTTTTAATTTTAAATTACTTACCTCAAATGAAATTAACACCAATCACATTTTGCAATGAAAAAAATGTGTAAAATGCGATTGGTGTTTATTTCATTTGAGGTAAGTAATTTAAAATTAAAACTTTTCAGGAACTATACGAATACTTGTTTATTAATTTTATAGTGTTTACTACACTTAAGGAAATCACAAAGATTTTTATAATGTCCCAAAAGTTAAGAGCCGAGCGGGATTTGAACCCGCGACCTTCCCCTCGCGAGGGGAACGTCGCGAGGGCTCTTACTCGGCTCTTAACTTTTGGGACATTATAAAAATCTTTATACGAATACTGTTATTACAATAATATAGTGAAAATCTGCCTAAACTGTAAACTAGTCATAATTTTGGTATTACGTTTGTATGAAAATTCGCCCTCCGCCGGCCTCTTAACACGTGACCAAAATAACAAATGTGCGTTTTACTCATAATATCACAAATTATGTATCTACATTATTTTATACATAACATGTATTTATTAAAAATATGTTTAAAATTATTGTATAACCATTGGAGGAGTTTCAAATAATCAGTGTGTGGCGCATTTACAATAAAATATATTTGTACAATTAACTCGTGTAGTAACTACAAATATCACAATACAGTATTATATTACATTTATTTTATCTTAACTAATGTAGGTACAGTTACCATCACTCAATCCTAGTCGTTAGGTGAAATTACTGGCACGTGCGTTATGTTTGTTCAATCAGCTAGTTAGTTATATAAAAAACAATTCTACCATTTTTTCAGCTTTTTTCTACATTATGATTCAATAAAAAAATAGCAAGTTTTATCAGCTAATGCAGTTTTACGTTGCTTATGTAAGCTGATCGGTTAGGAATTGCCAATAACTATGCCACAAGCTCTTCATCCAATAAGTATCGAATCTGCATTCTAATCTAATATTAAAAAAAACACATACTTAAACATTATGTTTAAATATTTGATTATATGAATGAAACATTATTTAAAATTTAATAGATATTGTGGACAACCTACACAACACTATCTAGCCCCAAATTAAGCAGAGCTTTGTCTCTGGGAACCAGATAGCTGATAAAATACTTATATATTTTTTTAAAACAGAATATACATTATTTACAAAAACTATTATTATACAACATGTACTTATATTTTTTTTATATTATGTATTTGGTAAATACATAATAAGAATACAATATAACACCCAGACAGAGAACAAACATATGCGTTCACCACACAAATGTTTCTCGGTGGAGATCGAACCAACGACCTACGGCGCAGAAGGCAGAGCTACTACCAAATGAGCTGCGAAACCAAATGAAATGAAATTAACGACTACTTCAACGCTTGTTAAAAGGCAACTATTTTAATAAATAATTAAATACTCGGTTGAACCGTGATCATGGTGCATGCAACTGTGCTGAAATATCGGAAGTCAACTCAAAATTTAATCATGGTAAATATCCCGTTGTTTCATAAAAATAGTGTTAAAAACCATGATAGTTTCATAAGATAAATAATTAAATTATCATACTAATTAGCAAATCTTTTTTGATGGTGACTGTACCTACCTGTGACAGTGACCTGTGTTATAGATAGTGCAATTCACGAAAACACGCCCCTCGCGGGGTGCGGGGAGTTTGCTCCGAGCGGCAGTCGCGAACCGTAGTCTATTCATTGTAGTGTGCGTGTGCACTCATAGGTAATTAGTGTGTACCGATAACACTCAAACATTGACGGAAGCTTGCACACCATATACTATAAACGGTTAGGAGGAATAGTGGGGCGCGCCTTCGTGGATTGCACTATCTATACATCGTGTATCGTGTCACAACTTATAAAATTATAAAAAATGCTTGTAAAATAAAATAGTGTCAGTCTGTGCAACGGTGTTGGTGTTGACAATCTGGAAATCAAAAAAAGTATTTTAGTTCGTACCCAGCAGTAGCTTAAATTGTTTTTTAAATTCAAATAATGTCTCCTTTCAGTAAATGTTCCATCTACAATATTAAAGGTACTTTCCCGCCATGTGGCATATCCGTGGGACGACGCCAAATTGATGTATACAGAGTGTTGTCAACTATACAAGTACTCTGTATACATCTATTTCCAGCATTCTATACATTTGTGTTTTGAAAAAACTCTTTACTTCTAGCAGAAAAGAACATTATCGCAAGTTTAGTAATAATCACCATATGCATGTAGATTTGAGGTGCATGGAGAGAAGTCCCTTCGCCACGAAGCCGCGGTGGCAGAGTGCGCATGAGTACGGGCGCGCCCCGCTGTGGTACCGCTCGTGGATGACGAGGGTGGAACGCTGGCTGAACGCCTTCCCGCAGTGAGCGCACACGTGAGGCTTCTCCCCTGAGTGAACTCGCTCGTGAAGGGTGAGGTTACACTTTTTCACGAATCCTTTGCCGCATGTCCTGGGGACAGACAAGCAACTGTCAAACTTTTGAAACGATCATGGCTTTAAACATTGTTTTTCAAACTTACAAACCAATTATATTTTTATAACGCTTTTATTAGCTTCACCTGTATGTATGTATGTATGTATGTATGTATGTAACCGACCCCTTTGAGCTCGATTTTGTCCTACTTTGAACGATCAGATTTGCTTCAAACTTTGCACACCTGTCAAAGGTCGATAACAATGCAATAATATGAAAAAAAAATAAAAAAAATGAAAAGAAATAAAAAAAAAACCTACTTTGAACGATCAGATTTGATTCAAACTTTGCACACCTGTCAAAGGTCGATGACAATGCAATAATATGAAAAAAAAAAAAGAAATGAAAAGAAATAAAAAAATTTAAAAAAAAACCTACTTTGAACCATCAGATTTGATTCAAACTTTGCACACCTGTCAAAGACACTCTGACTGGCCTCTAGCTCAGTTGGTAGTAGCTCTGCCTTCTGCGCCGTAGGTCGTGGGTTCGATCCCCACCGAGAACAAATATTTACGTGGTGAACATAAATGTTTGTTCTCTGTCTGGGTGTTATATTGTATTCTAAGTTTGTATTTACAAAAAAAAAAAATGTATTCAAGTATTGTATCAGCTATCTAGTTCCCATAGTACAAGCTCTGCTTAGTTTGGGGCTGGGTAGTGTTGTGTGAAATGACAATGCAATAATATGAAAAAAAATATATAAAAAAATGAAAAGAAATACAAAAAGAACCTACTTTGAACGATCAGATTTGATTCAAACTTTGCACACCTGTCAGGTCGATGACAATGCAATAATATGAAAAAAAATATGAAAAAAAAAACTAAAAAGTAAAAAATAAATTATAGTTTAAAAAACTAAAAAACAAACGCTTTTATAACTAATTGAACTAAAAAGTTAAAAATAAAACTGTAATAATCAATTGAAAATTTATATTATTGTACAAAAAGCGTGGGGGGCTTGATTTTGATTGTTGTAAATATTTTATCAATAGTTTATTATATCTGAAGTTATTATAAAAAGCACCCCACGCTTTTTGTACAATAATATAAATTTTCAATTGATTATTACAGTTTTATTTTTAACTTTTTAGTTCAATTAGTTATAAAAGCGTTTTTTTTTTAGAACTATAATTTTTCCATTATGGCTTGAGGCGTATAGATATTGCAGAGATAGCCCCGAGTGCAGAATTCCGCACGTAGCCCCTTAACTAAAAGGAGGTAACTTGTATGGAAAAAGCTTGAAGCGAATGCGGTTTCCACTACTGTGTCAAACGGACCGACTTTTGAGTCTAATCGCGGACACAGGAGTCCCATACAAGATATAACTAGCGGCACATAACTCGTAACTCTAGCGCTGATCGATACGCAGAGGGGATAGCTGCGCATGCGTCGTAGTGTGCGCATGTCGCACACACTGGATGTGTGGATGTGTGTAGAGTGTTTTATTGGTACAGAGAGCGGAGTGCGACTGGAGAGACAATCAGCGCTACGCACGCCCGCCCTTCATCCCTCAGGTACCTACCTTATTTTTGACTTCTGCGCAATAACGGTCAGCGCTAGAGTTATGTGCCGCTACCTTTACAAGAAGATACAAGAAACTACTGTGTCAATAAATGAACGAATACAAACTTGCAGACGTTAGGCTTGTATCCAGTGTGTATCCGTATGTGGAACTTGAGATGTTCCCTTGAAGAGAGTGCCTTCCCGCACACATTGCAGAGATAGTTCCGTTCGCCGGTATGCGCGCGGAGATGTCGGCGTAGAGAGTTGAGATGAGCGAACTGACGCGCACACACGGCGCATCGAAGGACTAACGCGCGGGCGTGCGCATCGGGATGTGACGTTGTACGATGGGCTAGTAGGTACCTAGAGGTAAAACAAATATAATAAATAAAAAAAAAATCGGTTGTCTGTAAAGTCTGTTTACAGACGATAGTTGAACGTGACAACGTCATACAGCTGTCCTCACTCAACGCATCGCTCACTCAAGTAGCAGAGAGATAGATGTCGAACGCTGCTGAACGCGGAGGCCGATTGTGCATCTTTGTCGCTCGTTCCGCGCTCTCGCTTGCACTTCAAGCCTTAAATGGAACGCCTCAGAGCGAGGTAACGCCGCATGACGTCATGTTTTTTCATGCGTGCAGCCGGCTCCATCGAATTATAAGACGTTGTCACGTCAATAAAGCCTTTTTGCTCCTAGAGTCAAAGTCAAATAGTCGACGATCTGCAAAATGTAGCTGGTAAGTACTGGAGAGGAGTCGAAGACCGGGTTCAGTGGCGCGTCTTGGGAGATCTACGTCCAGCAGTGGACTGATGTAGGTTGATGATGAATAGTATTACAAGGATCACTTTGAAATGTCTTAAAGCTAGGTGACTCTAGGTGCCAGTTCCACGCGACCAAGCGTAGAAGAACAGGCAACAAACTACGGCTTGGTTCCTATCGTTTTTTGTATGATCCTTTAAAAAAAATAGCAGTGGTGTTCCAGTGTGGTGGTAGAGAGGCAGCCGTCCGCGATTTCGCTCGCTCCGTCCCCGTTACCACTAACACCAGGGCTGTCCTGTTTAAATTTATTTTTGTTTTTCTATCTTGCAAGCCCAATTTTGTATTGAGACGCTCTAAACGTCTCTTTCAGACACGCTGGGAATGATGCAGACCAAATTATTGGAGAAAAACTCACCTCATATAAACGAACCCTTCCGGACAGAGGTCACAGACAAACCTCTTCTTAATAGGCTCTGCGTCTTCTTCGCCTGTTCCGTACTTGTGCGTTAGACCTGGAAAAAACAAGCGCAACGTTATTTAATCTATACTAGTATTTTAAAGAGGGAAGATTTGTATTTTTGTATGTTTGTAATGAATAAACTCCAAAACTACTGTGCAGATTACAAAAATTATTTCACCATTGGGAAGCTACATTCGCCCTAAGTAACATAGGCTATATTATTTATGTGTTTAAAAAATAAATGTCCA
Source organism: Thera britannica (assembly GCA_939531255.2). Lineage (NCBI taxonomy): Eukaryota > Metazoa > Arthropoda > Insecta > Lepidoptera > Geometridae > Thera > Thera britannica. Next base: position 18,268,604 of record OW618037.2, read on the forward strand.
CCCGTGCGAAGCCGGGACAGGCCGCTAGTTGAGTAAAATTACATTGACTGTCTCCCTTATGCTGCGGCTACATTAGCGGGCGAAGATTCGTGTCGCGTTGGCGCGACAAAAACATGGTGTTCGGGTATAGGCGATGTTCTTGTCTACATTAAGGCGGGCGAAGATTCGTGTCGAGTTGACGCGATGCATCGTGCTGGCAAGGGCGGATCCAGCTTTGGCGCCAGGAGGGGGTCACATAGTCGTGGTCAAGTCAAGAACTTATAATTTAATTTTGATAACAATACATAATTTTGATACACCTACTTTTTAGGGTTCCGTAGCCAAATGGCAAAAACGGAACCCTTATAGATTCGTCATGTCTGTCTGTCTGTCGGTCTGTCTGTCTGTCTGTCCGACCGTGTCACAGCCATTTTTCTCCGAAACCATAAGAGCTAGACTGATGAAACTTGGCGAGTAGATGTATTCTGTGAACTGCATTAAGATTTTTACACAAAAATAGAAAAAAAACTATAAATTTTGGGGGTCCCCATACTTGAAACTGAAACGAAAAAATTTTTTTTTCATCGAACCCATACGTGTGGGGTGTTTATGAATAGGTCTTCAAAAATGATGTTGAGGTTTCTAATATCGTTTTTTTCTAAACTGAATAGTTTGCGCGAGAGATACTTCCAAAGTGGAAAAAAGTTGGTCTCCCCCCCTCTAACTTCTAAAATAAGAGAATAATAAAACTAAAAAAAATATATGTTGTACATTACTATGCAAACTTTCAACGATATTTGGTTTGAACGAGATCTAGCCAGTAGTTTTTTTTTTAAACGTTATAAATCGTAAACCGCAATTTACCTTTCGACGAACTACAAGAACCTTTATAATATAAAGGTTCTCTAATTATATGTATATTATTGTATACATATAATTAGAGAATTTCGCTGTATTAGGTATTCAATATTGCTGCCCAAAACTTATATAACCGGCAACTACAAATTTGCATCCCAGAAATGTGGGGAATGAGTGCGACTTATTTTTAATTTTATTATAAGATCTTTTGTATCACCATTGAAGCAAATAAATGATTTATGATTTTGATTTTTATGATTTTTATGACTTTATATTATGTTACTTGATGCTACGGAACCCTTCATGGGCGAGTCCGACTCGCACTTGGCTGCTTTTTACTTGTATGAAGTAAAACGTAGGTATTTTATTAATGTACGTAAGTATTGTACTTAAAAATATTTATTCTCTATTGTACACTTGAAAAACTTAACACATAATAACTTCGTATACAGGGTGTCCCATAAGTCAACGTCCAGCCGAAAACGGGTGATGCGCCAAGTCATGACAGATACCAGAAAAATATAAAAAAAAATATTTGTTATGTAACTTTTGAGTTATGAGTATTTATAAAAAACAGAAAAAACTGACACCCTGTGATGATCTTTTAAGTCCTGTGACTACAAATATTAACTTTTCATGAAACTTTTTTCTGCAACGTAAGCATGAATAACCTTTCTGTAAAATACAATTCAAAATTAAGCCATAACTGCCTCAGTTTTTAATGAAATTGTGGAGTTTTGGCCAACGTTTCATTTCAGATAATTACATCACCCAACTTTAACCGTCTGTACCGCAAAAAAAATGTACTACACTATCATGGCATGTAACTTTAAAAATTGGCGCATTTATCCAGAATTCCAAAATGGTAAAATACTTGCTAGAGTACTCCTTAGTTTTGGAAATAAAAAATGTTTTTTCAACTAAACCGGATTTCCAATCAATTTTATTTCAATAGATAAAATGTTTGTACCCTTTAAATGATGGACTTAAAATGCCTACTCTGTGTTTTTAAGTGACTCACAATTCACAGGTACAAGTAAATTCCATTTCGACAATGCAAGTAAACAGATAGATCCACCATCTTGTCGAAAAAGTAATAACCATGGGTTTTCAAGTAATTTGTTAGTTTTAGGTAAAAGTTTGAAATAAAATTCAATCAAAGGATTACTTCAATCGTGATTTTAATCTTAAGTTTGCCTTCGCCCGTCGCCGGTCTTATTACATGGTTTTTGACGTGACAACGTCTTATAATTCGATGGAGCCGCCTGCTCGTACGAAAAAACATGACTCACGCGGTGTTACCTCGCTCTGAGGCGTTCCATTTAATACTTAAAGTGCAAGTGAGAGCGCGGAACGAGCGACAAAGAGGCACAATCGGCCTCCGCGTTCGGCAGTGTTCGACATCGGTCTCTCTCCTACTTGAGTGAGCGATGCGTCTGCGTGGACTGGACAGCTGTATGACGTTGAAACGTTCAACTGTCGTCAGTTAACTGACTTTACAGACAGCTGATTTTTTTTAAGGAAATGTAGAGCTTTAGATTAAAATCAAGATTGAAGAAATCCTATGATTGAATTTTATTTCAAACTTTCACCTAAAACTAACAAATTACTTGAACACCCATGGTTATTACTCTTTCGACAAGATGGTGGCTCTATCTGTTTACTTGCATTGTCGAAATGGTATTTATTTGTATATGTAAATTGTGAGTCACTTAAAAACACAGCGTAGGCATTTTAAGTCCATCATTTAAAGGGTACAAACATTTTATCTATTGAAATAAAATTGATTGGAAATCCGGTTTAGTTGAAAAAACATTTTTTATTTCCAAAACTAAGGAGTATTCTAGCAAGTATTTTACCATTTTGGAATCCTGGATAAATGCGCCAATTTTTAAAGTTACATGCCATGATAGTGTAGTACATTTTTTTTGCGGTACAGACGGTTAAAGTTGGGTGATGTAATTATCTGAAATGAAACGTTGGCCAAAACTCCACGATTTCATTAAAAACTGAGGCAGTTATGGCTTAATTTTGAATTGTATTTTACAGAAGGGTTATTCATGCTTACGTTGCAGAAAAAAGTTTCATGAAAAGTTAATATTTGTAGTCACAGGACTTAAAAGATCATCACAGGGTGTCAGTTTTTTCTGTTTTTTATAAATACTCATAACTCGAAAGTTACATTACAAATATTTTTTTTTATATTTTTTTGGTATCTGTCATGACTTGGCGCATCACCCGTTTTCGGCTGGACGTTGACTTATGGGACACCCTGTATATTGCCATCTCTCATGAAGACATCCAGAGAAGCACTATCACGCACGGAATGAGGCAGCCTATATTTTATCTAAATATACAGGGTGGCCGGAACATTGACGTCCAATATAAAAAATTTTATCCCTCGTATCGTGGGGTATCCGAATCATCCTATGTATGTTCCGCGATTTTGTATAGTTTTCGAGTTATGATTTTTTTTCTGAATTTTTGAGAAATTTCGAAATGACCAACTTTCAAAAAAAAAAAAAAGTAGAAGACATTTCGGTAATTATTTTTTTTGCAACTGAATTCTCATAAGTTGTGCTTTTATGCATAAACAATTCGTTTTGTTACTTTAAGGAAAGTTTTGAAAATAATGACCCAAAGTAAACAATTTACGTTTGGTGAATTGTGATACAAATTTTCAAATTTAAATTAAAAACCTAAACAGATAATTTCATGATTCCTAAGTAGCTTCTTGTTCCATCTTGCTGTCTTTGAAGCCCGATTTTAGCAAAAGTAGCCAATTACGTACTGTTTTTTTTTAATGATTATGAAAGCTGAAAGTATGGCGCATTTTTTATAGCTACTTACGAACCATGAAATCACCTGTTTACATTTTAAATTTAAAGTTGAAAATTTGAGTCATAATTCACCGAACGTAAATTGCTCACTTTGGATCATTATTTTCATAACTTTCATCATAGTAACAAAGCTAAATGCTTTATGCATAAAAGTACAACTCATGAGGATTCAGTTGCAAAAAAAAATTACTAAAACATCTACTTTTTTTTTTGAAATTTTTAAGTTGGTCGTGTCGAAATTTCCCGTTAAATTCAGATAAAAATTCATAATTCGAAAACTATACAAAATCGCGGAACATACCACCCCACCATACCATGGGGTGATTCAGATACCCCACGATACGAGGGGCCAAAATTTTTTTTTTGGACGTTAATGTTCCGGCCATCCTGTATAACTAGTCTAAATATTATATAAAACTCTTTCGTTACTCACTGTCGACTGACTAACTGAAAATCAACGCACAGCCTAAGAGCCTGTCCAGATGGAGCGTTTTACGCGCGAGTGCTCTCGCGCGTTTCAATTTATATTGCGTCCAGATGCCGCGTTTTACGCGCGCTCCTACCAAATAGTTGCTCGCGTTTTACGCGCGATTGAGGAATCGCGCGTAAAACGCGCGTAAAACGCCCCATCTGGACAGGCTCTAAGAGCCTGTGCAGATGGGGCGTTTTACGCGCGAGTGGGCTCGCGCGTTTCAATTTATATTGCGTCCAGATGCCGCGTTTTACGCGCGCTCCTACGCGCGATGTATTTGGGAGGGACCCAGGGCATGAAGCCAGACAAAGCAATCGTGTTGTGGCTTGCATACCGCCGATGGAAACGTCGTTAATAAAGAGAAAGTCGACGATTTAATGTGCATCCAATTCTACGTGTCAGAATGACGCATAGTATGTTTATAACATTATACCCAAAGCTCAGAGAACATAACGAAAAGTTTTTTAACTACTTTCGGATGTCAGTAACATCGTTTGATGATTTACTAGAAATTATCAAAATTATCACTCTCCATTTTCCTTCCAAATACGTCCACTCGCGTCGGACTCGCGCGCACCACTGGACGCAGCAATGGCACCAGAGTATCTCGACTCGCGTGGCGCTCGCGCGTAACACGTGCGAGTCGAGAATCCGGCGAGTTGCTCGCGTTTTACGCGCGATTGAGGAATCGCACGGCATCGTCTGGGCGGGATGTATAGCGCTCTAGTATCTGGAGAACGCGCGAATGTTTACGCGCGAGTGTCCTCGCGCGTAAACAACGCCCACACGCGTAACAAACGCCCCATCTGGACAGGCTCTAAGACGTTAGTCCTAGAAGTATGAAATTTAAAGGGTGTGTTCCTCTTAAACGAAATTAACTAAGGTAACTAGCAGTTGGTCATGTTAAACCAAAAAAAAGCAGCCAAGTGCGAGTCGGACTCGCCCATGAAGGGTTCCGTAACAAGTAACATAATATAGAGGTTCTTGTAGTTCATCGAAAGGTAAATTGCGGTTTACGATTTATGACGTATAAAAAAAAAACTACTGACTAGATATCATTGAAAGTTTGCATAGTAATGTACAACATAAATAAATAAATAAAATAAATAAACATATATTTTTTTAGTTTTATCTTTCTCTTATTTTAGAAGTTAGAGGGGGGGGGCCAACTTTTTTCCACTTTGGAAGTGTCTCTCGCGCAAATTATTAAGTTTACATCTACTCGCCAAGTTTCATCAGTCTAGCTCTTACGGTTTCGGAGAAAAATGGCTGTGACATACGGACGGACAGACAGACAGACAGACAGACATGACGAATCTATAACCTAAACCTAAACCTAAAAACAGATTCGATTGTACACCAAAACGTATACAAAAACCGCGATTTGTCTAAGTGGCTTAGTGGATTGTGTCTTAATCGATTTCTTAATTTTATTGAGATGGGCTCTGTAGTATGCCATCATCATCATCATCATCACCATCCACAGCCCGACTTCACCCACTGCTGGGTATAGGCCTCCCTTAGTTTGTGCCATCTACCTCGAACCTGTGCCAGTCTAAACCATTGCCGCCAATGAATCTTTTTTCTTCTTCATTTCTTCTACTGTGGTAGGCCAACTGAGCATATTTTTAATTCGAATCCACGCATTAAAAATATGCACCAAGTGTTTCTTTTTATGGTTGGGGTCACTAGGATTCTGTATAATACTCTCAGTTTCATAAAATTGAATGAATTCTAACACTTTTTCGTTACTCCATAGTGTAAAAAATTAAATGCACGTCCGTCTCGGTTCAAAGTCTGGATGACACTGAAATGACGTAGATGTAGCCACCTAAGCGAATATTGTCGCGACAAATCCCTTTGATTCGCGCCAGTTTACCGACAGCTCCCCGATACTACATCGTCTTCGTCCGAATACTACGCGAAGACACGATGTACCCGGCCACATTCATCGCGTTAACACGAATATTCGCCGTAGCCCGCTAATGTAGCCCTAGCATTACAAGTTACGCGCTGAAGTCTCCCGCGGCTTTCAGCCCTGCTATTCTTGCAAAACATTCTCGTTCGGGTGATTGATGAATACGCGTTCGATTTTCCATCTTTGAAAACTCAGAACAGATTCACCCATCGCCTGAACGACTTGTGGAGAAGGAATAGACGATAGTAGGCACCCACAGAGCAGCAAACACGCTTTTGCTTACGTAGGCATCTATCAAGATGCGTCTCTAGCTGCCAAACGCTAAACTAACTAAATCACGAACAAAAGAGACAATTTCAGCGCACATCGTAGCAAGTTGGTTTCTTTTTTGTTTGATTATTTCCACAGAGTAGTTTGATACTGTCTAGTGTGGAACCACTTCGAGGCAAGTTGTGCAAGTTCCAAGATCCTCACCATGCTTTAGTATCTGTTGCGGGTCGCGGAAGCTTTTCTCGCAGAGCGCGCAGCGGTAAGGGCGCCGATCGCGAGCCGCGTGACGCGCCCAGTGCGCCGCCCACTCGCCGGGACACAACGACTGGAATAACACAAAAATAATGTAATTATGTGTGCTAGAACGTGCCGGTGTAATTTCTGACACGTGAGGCTACTGGAATATGCTTGTTCCATGAGCTGGTTGTATAACAGATGAAGCATCTATGGTTTATAGAAAATGCTCATAGCATTAAGCCCACCTTTTGTACATTTAATTTTATGTTTATGTGCAATAAAGAGTTAAATAATTTTATTTGATTACCTTCCTACAGCGCGTGCATCGCAGTGGCTCGGGATCTGGCGGCGGCGGCGGCGGTGTCGCTTCATCAGCACCAGCGTGTTGTCTGCAACACATCACCACACATATCATTTAATACTATTACTATTAGCCCGAATCAACCCATTGTTGGGTAAAGGCCTTCCCCCCATTTTCGCTAGCCAGTATGATCTTCTGCCTTAATTTGCCAGTGCCGCACACATGGCCGAGAATATATACAGCCCTATAAACAGGTTTTGGCTCTCGGTACACCTGGGCGGAAACCGCAAGTAAGTAGGTACTTATTCTTAGTTTTTTATTTTGTAATCTCTTGTGATTTTTACAATTTATGGGTTTTTTAATGTCTGAAATAAAAATATATTATCATTATAAGTATTCAGCTAGTCCCTCCATCTCATATGAGATCTACCGCGGGCTCCACAAAGTAGAAATTTTGTGAAAACTGAGCCAGGCATGTGTCACACCTGGCCAGACCAGTCCCACTTCAAGGTTTGCAGCTTTTTCCCCTACGTCAGCGATTTTACTCTTGGAACGCATTGTGGTAGTTTATTTTTACTCCAAAAATTATTATATTAAATGCACCCGACAGTCTATTTTCATGCACTCAACACATAGTATTCAAACTTGCTAGGTTCAACAATATGCAGATTTCCTCACAATATTTTCTTCTACAGTTGAATTGTAAAGTTGCAGTTTTATGGCTCTTTATAGTGGGATCCCACATCATTCTAGTTCTAATTTATCAATAAAAAATTCTTAGTGGTTTGCGATTTTAGTGAAACACTAATACCCTCAGGGAGTGCCAAGTTTACCTATAGTGTTGCAGTATCTCGCCCTTGGTATAGCACTGAAGGAAGCAAATACAGCAATTGAAGACTTCCACCTCTCCCGGTTCAGTTTTCACCACATTCACATCGACTGTAACATCCAACTCCGGCTTTTGATCTATTTCTTCCTTTACATCAGACTTAATGTTATCATTAACAATTGACAGATTTGTGGTATCAGGTAGCCCGTTTATCCAGTCTTTTATTTTCTTCTTTTTTGGTGCTTTCTTTTTGACCCCATTCAATTCTTTTTTACTTTTTTTCTTTTTTTTTAATGTTATGAGAGACATGTCATCACTATTGTCAGATAAATCACCACCTGGGGAACTCTGGTGTAAAAAATCTGGTATATCCACACTCTCCTCCTTCAAGGGGGATTGTGATCTTGGTTCCTCTTTGATCTTAAATTGACCGAACACATTATTGATAACACTCGGCTGTGTAATATTGGAATTAGGGTGTTGCTGCTCGCTCCATTCCGTTTGTGTGCTTTGAGATACTTTAAAGTTGCTAGGGACAGGTGAAACATTCTCTTTGACCCGGGTGAGGTCTACTATATCCTCGGAATCCACGCCACTTGAAATTAGCACAGCCCGTAATCTGAAATTCAAAGAGGTCTCAATGAATAATAAATTAGTGAATGAATTATAAATTCACGACTTATTTATATTTTAATACTGATAAGATAGGTACTATTCAATGTATGTTATCGAGTTTGAACACATATGCACAAACAGCCACTTGAATACGACTTGAACGTGGTCATTCAATAGAGAATCGATAGGAAATAGGCAATCAGCTCACCTGCCCTGAACCTCGATAGTTTCATTGCAAAACTGGTAAAAATCATTCACTTTACAGCTGCATTTATCGCAAACCTTCTGCGGGAGCCGGTCATTCTTAAAAACCTGTCGAAATTGATCACTTTACATTACACTCATCACGACAATGATGACATCAAAAATGATAACTCTAACCGCGGTATTATACCTTTATTGGCAAATATAAAGACATCTTGAGGTATAGTGCGTTTTCTTCATCAAATATATTGTTAGTCACAAAACTTGGAGAACAACAGAGACGGCAAATATCATCCATTTTTCTAATAAAATAATTCTAAAATAAATAAAACTTTTTCAACGCGGCGGTGGGTGCGTGGTGTTTATTTATTGCTTGCCATGAAGTTGTTGCTTGTCGAATTGACATGACATGCATGACAGCTGCTTGAGCAGATGGCGCCCCAATCGCTTCTAACTTCGAGCCCCGAACTCGGTGCTGCCAACAAATGTTTTCAAAGCAAGAGTATTATGCGAGACCTAAAATTCCAAATACGTAGATACTATGAATATGT